>CM062295.1:467107679-467624929 GCA_031216915.1 Pictodentalium vernedei | reverse complement strand
TACCTCACGTCTACACTACCAGACATCCCTGCAGACCCCTGCAGGGATAAAACTGCTGTGCTCAACGGCTGAGAGGTCACAGCAGAGGGTTCAGTCGGCAACCCCTTCCGACTTCGCCAAGTTGAAGTCAGGGAAGGCTGAGGCCAATACCCCATGTCCACACTACCAGACATCACTGCAGACCCCTGCAGGGATAAACCAAGGCCAGCAGAAACGGTGACCGATGACGTTGCAGACGGAACAGCAGTAGCAGCAGATACGATGGGAGCTGTTGAAACTGGTGGAAAAGGGGAGAGAGCAACCGAGCTCGGCTCCAAAGGAGGAGTCACAACCCTAGTGACAGCCTCAGATGTCGACTGCAAAGGGAACCTAGTCCCGGAACCAGGCATCTCTTCACCAGACACAGAAAAGACTGCACATCCCCCATGGAGGGGGTATAACTCTCACCAGACAGGAGGTCCCGAACGACAGCATTCCCCCCCCACACCCCTGAGGGTGCAGGAGGAACGCCATGAGAATGCACCACAAGCATGGGCAAAATGCACTGCCCTCAAGGATCAGTCTTGGGCATAATAGGGGTGAGAGCAGTAGAAGAAAAAGGTGAACTCAACAGATGTAGAAAGTAGAACACCCCCAACTCCGAGAGTAAGGTGGCAGAAAATAAGGGACCGGCGGGAACACAACTGAACCCAGACGGCCGACAGGGACCAAAAAACAGAAATTCTGCCCTCAACAGAGAGGAAAAATCCTGTCCATACAGCCCCCCCATTGACACCTAACTCCAATAATAATAATAATATTCAAAAGGATAACATAAATTTATCAACCGAAAAATTTTATGTCCAAACCGCACAGTACGCGAAAATCGCGCGCGAACATGGAGAATATATAAAATTCAATGAAAATGTGGTTGAAAATAATAACGAGAATATATAAAACACAGTCCTGTTATTATACGATCCTCAGATCCATAATTCCAGTCACAGGTAACCATTATGAACGAGCTGAATTATCACTGTTTCTTAAAGCAAATATTGGGAATAGCTTGGGAAAGATCAAAATAGAGAGTATATTTTCCGAGTTAGGGTCTTCCACTGTAGAGCAAGCCTGTAGTAAACAATTGTAAGGTAGGTTGATAAGAAATGTTCGAGTCAACCGAATATCGAATTCGAACCAAGTTATCTGAAACCAGGTGTCCAAGTGCAGTTTCGTACGCAATATTTCCAATTCAAAATAGCCACATTAGGATCGTTTTGGCATTACCGGGTATACTGATGATTTATCCACATATTCATGCTAACATTTGACAGTTTGTATGTTAACACACACTTGAACACATGGTTGAATAGGAGACAAAGAATCTGCATTCAAACAATATACCTGTGATTGCTTTGCTCCCTTTTTTTACTTTAAGCTTGGTGTCCTCCGATCTTGTCTTATCATGAAGCAATGGATGCTTCTTACTGAAGTGTACCAGAGGTGAGATGTAGTCCCTGTTACTTGGGTTTTGTACAAAGTCTTACATGTAGTACACGTGTGTGTAGCCATGGCTTTATCCACTATAAAATATGAGTGTATTACCGTTGTCACTTGGAATCATGTGACATGCATGATTCCAAAGACATTGGTAATACACTGGAAGTTCCAAGTTGACGATGTGTGATTGCAGTTGGTGCTCAATTCCTCGCCTTGTTTTAACAATTTAGCCAGTATTAAATGCACGAATGTACGTATACCAAGATATTTAATAATAAGCTTTTTTTCATATTCGATTTTTATATTTGTGATTTTATTTTCGACTTGAATTCGACTCAAATTTGTTGATTGACTCGACTTCGACTCAAACAATCGAATATAATCACAGGGGACTAACACAGCTGCAGGTGACTTAACAGTGTTTCTACATTATTGTTGGCTGCTTGTACAATGATGTAAAAGCAGTGTCAACATAAAGTCATCCTATCAGTTGAGTTTTGGGGAGCATAATAAACATTAGATCAAGACGGAATAACAATGCAGATGACCAGCAACAGAGACACTGTAAAATATGTTTCAAAGTACAAACAAAAAAGGAAAACATCGGAAACAGCACTTTCTCAATTAACTGGTTGAATGCTATATTATTTTTAGAAATCAAAATGGGTCTTTCAGGTCTTTTTGCATCATTCTGTCTTTCCATCTTTCCATCATTCCTAAATGACAGTTTTCCAGACTTTTTTCACCATACCTTGAGATAATTGGCTGATTTCTGCTATGTCGCTTTATCATGGCACCTACAAATCGATGGTGCTGTGAACTAGAATGTAATGCACATCGATGGTGCACCTGTCTTCAACTAATGCTAACTCTGCTTGTGTGGAGTTTATATAGTACATTAGAGAGTATGACAGTTGCTCACCATTGCTTGGTGGTTCTCAGTGGTAGTGATTAACCGATAAGGAATTGTGACCGAAAAATGTACAGCAAGATATGGGATGTCTTTTTTTTATTTAGTTATATAAAGGTATTATACCTAGATAACATGCACCTGTGGGGCAAATTCTTAATTATTTACAGAATGTGCATGAATCGGCACATAAATAAAAAAATGTCACATGATATGCTGCTTCATGCACAGCACAGGGATGCCAAATGTACATGTGAATTTAATAGAGGTTCAGGGAAGTAGAATTTTGTAGAGCTGAAATGGTTGAGGGGTTTTCTTGATCGATTAATCATGTGGATTAAGCTTGGTTAACCGATTAATCACTTGTCCAAATAGATACCTGAATAACTGCCATACCATTGATTTACAGCATGAACCCTTTACCCAACCTAACAAACAAAACCAACTAGGCCTATATACAAAAATCTCCATTCAAATTTATTATGTTTTCAATTTTTTGTCTCGAAACAAAGCTTATGACCCCTCATTGGAACGAGCTCATTGAGCTCGTTCCAATGAGGGGTCATAAGCTATGTTTTCGAGACAAAATTTGAAAATTTTTAGTAATTCATGAATTTATTTTGCAAGTATCATCTGCTAACAGCAATGGGTAAATGGTTTAGAATGACCATTTCCAGCCACTGATGCAGTATGATGATCATGCAAGTAAACAAGTATGTCAGCAAGTAACTTGCATGCTTTACTCTGTCTCATATAATTTATGCGAGTCAGTGTGACAAAGTTTGCCTGTTTTGGAACAAGTTTGTTCCTTTGTTCAAAAGTAACGGTTAATCGATCAATTACTTTTTGGATCAATCAAGATGTTGATCATTGATTAATCGATTAATCGGTTAACCATTTCAGCTCTGCAATTTTGATTGCGTGAATGTATTATGGCAACAGTAAAAATACATGTACTTGTATAAGATGGCATCTCACCATCCTGCTATGGGATATAGACTTTGTATATACCATTATTTTGAGCCGTTGAGTAATATCTAGTTTGTCACTTCTTGTATTAGATCATTAAACAAACGTAAATATGAACAATTTTGATCCCATGGTGTTCAATGTGACCATTGGCACAAACCGATGTTCAAACACTTCTACCGATGGTCAACCGATGGCTTGAAATTGGCCAATGTCAGAAGCGATTGCTGAATATCAGTTAATCACTACTCTCCGGGTACTCCGGCTTCCTCCACCAGTAAAACTCTCCAACACAAGGTGACCCTGGCTGTCGAAAGTGTTGTTAACTCCAATAAATAAATAAATATTGAATTTGGATGTTTACTGTTCAAGTTACAGCATAAACATTGAAATTTCAAGCAAAATTCAACAAAGGGCAATAACTCTCTCAATTTGTGAGAAATCTGTGGCTTTTGAACTTGTCCAAGACAATGTTAATATAAAGCAGTCTATCAAATTTTATTTAAATTTGAGGTCTATTGTTCCAAATTATTGCCTTAAGGTGCTATATAACTAAGGAAAACTTTTTTTACTTTAAAATTTCCACCTCTGATATTCCATAAATTCAAATTAAATGTACACAAATTATACATCAAAATGTAGGTTGTGATGTTTTGAACATGAAAAATATATGCAATCAACTCACAGAGCTGACTGTAGGCACCAATGGTTCGTGGAAATCTGCTACCGTATTCGTGCCAGAATTGATAATAAAATAATATTTCCGGAGAACAACTTGTGGCCAAATGTGATTCAGATATCCAAGAACAAATGTAGGAAATCAAAAGTCTTCAAAATGCAGCAACAGAGCTGCGTGAAGGTAAATTCTAAAACTCTCAGCTTTGTTTTCATCGACTGTTTGTGTACATTTCAGTCAAGGTCATCTCAGCTGAAAAAGCATTGATATACAATGCTGTCCAAAATCAAATAATGAGAAAGATCGCCTTCATACTACACACTATTATTATGTGTAGACTGCACAATTGCCATATTACTTGCAAGGTGCCATGACACCTGTTTCAATTTCTTAGAATTACGCGATTGTTTTTCGATAAAAATTTGTGGTATCACATGATATGCACATGTCCGTCCGCCATAAAACCCATCTTCACTGAGAAATGCAGACAGTGATGTCCTTTCCACAAATGCACTCCTGTCACTACATTGTAAAGTGTTTTGAATGCCTAGCTTTGTTCTTGGATATCTGATAATCTGAAGCACATTTGGCCAGGAGTTGTCCTCCGGAAATATTATTTTATTGTCAATTCTGGTACGAATACTGTAGCAAGACTTCCAGAAACCATTGGTACCTGCTGTCAACTCGGACTTGATTGCACATATTTTTCGTGTTCTATACATCACATCCTTCAGTTTCATGTATAATTTATGTATATTTATAGTTGAATTTATGAAATATCAGAGGTGAGAATTTCAAGGTAAACAAATTTCCCTTACTTATATAGCATCTTAAAACAATGAAATTTCAGGTAAAATTTGACAAAGGGCAATAATTTTCATCGAATGATGGTAGTTATCAAAACTGTCCACAACAATGTTAACCCTTTGAACATGAGAGGATGCTTTTCCGGCCAGGCACATGATACGCCATAATTTTATTTAATGAAGATGGCTGCTAAGTGAATGTGTGGGGTAGAGAATCAATATTTTCAACATGCAGCCCCAAGGCTGCATGTTGAAAATATTGATTGATCTACCCCCAAATAATGAATATGGACTCTTCTAATTGCTGCATTTGAACTGACATCAAGATACTACCAGTGTTTAAAGGGTTTAAACAAAGTAGCACACCAAAATTAATTAAAATCTGATGATTATTGTTCAAGTTATCGCATAAACTTCCAATGGAAAGACAGATGGAAAGTTGGAAAGATGACTGATGGAGGTCTTCACTACATCTCTTCCCTGCAGGAGGGGGGGGGGGGGGGGGGGGGAGTTAAACTATCAAGGTGTTTAGTGGTTATCATAGTAATTCATCAATAGATAAAGAGATTTTTTTTTCTTCAATCAACAGGTGTTTATTCCATACTGAAGGTATGATAAATAGTTTGGTAGTTGGAAGTTATATGGAGTTTATAGAGTTATTATGTTACAAAATATCCAATTAGACAGGCTCTAATTTACTAAGAGGGCTTCCTTTTCGAAATCCAGAAATAAAGCCTTGGAATATTTTGTCACATTAGAGATCTTTAGAGAAAATAATGAACAAAAAAATTATCATGATAGGAATAAAGTCCAATATCTACTTACTAAGGCCCCCAAAAAAGTACTTTTGTTTCTCAGTGAATGCCGCATTTTTTTTTTCGTGAGTATCGGTACATTCTATTGGCATTTTTTAAAATATCATTGTTGGTTCTGACACAAAATAAGAAACAACTAGATGCAAAGTGATGGGAACCATCACTGTGGGCCCCGTAGGTTTGCAATTCGAACAGTATACAGTACAGTAAAACCTTCCTTGAGAGACCACCTGTCTTGAGAGGCCAGTGAAACGATGTACTGAATAGCTGTTTTGGGTTCCAGGGTACAGGGTATTTATTTCATTTTTATATTATTATATAAAAGAGATATTTATAATGAAAAGTCTGGTTTTCCAGTCAAATTTCCAACAAAAGCAGTTTGTATGATGGATGAAAAGCTATACGCACAAATATGTGAAATTTCCAAGTTCAAGGCCAATAACTGTTCGATAAATGGAAGGATCAGAATGAAATTAAAACTTGATGTGGAGGTGTTACGGTGTGGAAATATTTAATGATATTGGTAACAGAAAGAAATCTGAGAATCAGCAACAATAACTATGAATTTAATTATTCTGAAATTTAATTTTAAAAAAATATATAAAAAAATGATACGAAGATCTTGTACACTAACTGGTTTACAGAAAATAAAAACAGTGGTACTTATCAATTATTGAAGTAGTCCAAAATACAGTTCGACAGAATCCCAGTAATTCAGTGGTGAAGAATCTTGTGAAGAAATTTTCCAGCTGGTAGTATTAAATCCAAGAATTTGTCTTCAGAAACAGTATCCCATAGATTTGTAATAAAATGTTCACTTAGAAATTTGAGCTGTCTCCAATAAAATGTAATAAAATGCTCAGCAAAATTCAAATGGAGGAAAATCCAATAAGTATTGGTGCCACAGGTAATTTCCAAATAATCCAGTAGAATCCTGGCTTTTTGCAAAATATATTCTGTTTCACAGAAAGTATAAATTCTCTTTTACAAGATGAATAAATTCTCTTCAAAATTCTCTTTTGGAATCACTTTTCCAAATTCACAAAGAAGTACTGCTTCTATAATAAATGCACTGTTCTGCAACAATAATAATCTCCAATGTCTTTCTGAAATGAGTTGATCTTAAATGGGTTTTTTTAAAAAAAAATGAGTTCCTGAATTCTATTGACAAACCTTTAAATAGTACAAAGATAGATTGTCCTAGAAGATGAAGTTTCTCCAAAGTTCTGTTTTCTATCAGTTTCTAGGTGATTCTGTCTTAATTGATGTAAACAAGGTCCTTGACCTACTTAAACAATTAAACAATCAACAGCTATAAGTACAATGATTTAAAAATAGATTATGTGTAACAAAGATGTAAAGATGCACTTAAAGGTCACTTAGTGCAAATGAGTCACACCAGCTAGAATCTGCCTTCAGAAAAATATCAATTGCGAAGAATTATCAACTAAAACTAAGGACATATCAATCTCGATATAATATGGGGACTGTAACACACTCCGCCTTAAAAGAAAAAGTTTGAAGGTACTGAAAACTTTTCTTATAACTTTAGCAGACTCTGACTGGTTTACAATATACACAATAATCTTCAAAAAAATTTTAATAAACATATATATACACTTAAAGTGAATGGGAACTGATCAGATCATTTTAAATTAGGATATTCTGGAAAGTGCATCAACTACAAAATTATCTCTTCCAAAAATATGCCTAATATCTAAATTGTATTCTTGAAGGGCTAAGCTCCACTGCAATAATCTTTGATTCTTGTCTTTCATTTTATTGATAAAAGTTAAGGGGTTAAGATTGATGTAAACTGTAATTGGGCATTGAGTGGTTCCTAGATACACATCAAAATGGGTTAATGCCAAAATTAGAGCCAAAGTTTCTTTTTCTACTGCAGAGTAATTCTTTTGGTGTGTGAGAAATTTTCTAGAGAAATAACATACAGGATGATCAATACCTTGGGAATCTTCCTGGGTAATATACCTACCTGCTCCATTGTCACTTGCATATATAAATAATTTGAAGGACTTTTCATAATTGGGATTGGCCAGGACAGGGGAATTGTTTAATAATGTTTTTATTCTGGCAAAGGATTTCTGGCACCCCTCAGTCCAAACAAATTTAACCCTTTTGCTCAATAAACTGGTCAATGGGGAGACAACATCTGAGAAATTTAAACAAAATTTTCTATAATATCCAGCCATGCCTAAGAATCTCATGAGCTCTTTTTTAGAGCTTGGTACTGGAAAATTTACAATGGCATCAACTTTTGCCGCAATTGGCCTCACCTGCCATTGACCCACACCTGCCCCTGGCCTAAATAATTTACAGTTGCTTTGCCAAATTCTGATTTTATCAAGTTAATAGTTAGGTTGGCTTGGGTCACTGGCTTTGTGTATAATAATGACATCAATGTAAGCTTCACTGTGATCTAGGTCTGCAATTAAGTGGTTAACCATGTGCTGGAACATTGTCGGGGGATTTTTCATGCCAAAAGGGGTAACTTTATATTGATACAAGAGGCCTCAAGGGGCCTTAATTGCCCACCAGCCAAAGTGGTTCAAAGAAGTATTTGGGGTCACATTCAGTTAGACATGGTTCATCAACACTACAAAGGAATGAAGTCATGAGAGGCAAATTTTTATGGAAAAACACCAAGGAATGGATTTGAACAAACCTGAACCTAACATGCCCCCCCTGCCACCCCACCCCTGCTCATAGAGCCCAAATATTAAGCCAAGGACTCAAATTGAACAAACTTGAATCTGATCCTCCTTAAGGTGTCATATACCAAATAGTAAAGAATTCTGACTGGTGGATATGAAGAAGGTTTTTAAAAAAATCACCTCACATTGCACTAAGTTAAACTTTGGGCTCAAATAGGGAGCCAAAATATTAACCCAGTGCCCCGATTTGAACAAACTTGAATCTGACCCTCCAAGAAATGTATACCAAATATGAAAGGATTCTGATTGGTGGATCTGAAGAAGAAGATTTTAAAAGAAATTCCCTCATATTGCACTTAGTTAAAATTCAGGCTCCCATTAATAACCCAGGGACCAGATTTGAACAAACTTGAGTCTTACCCTCCAAGAGATGTTGTATACTAAATATGAAAGGATTGACTGGTGGATCTGAAGAAGATTTTTAAAGAAATTTCCTTATATTGTACTAAGTTAAAATTTCGGCTTCCATAGGGAGCCCAAATATCAACCCAGGGACTAGGATTGAACAAACTTGAATCTAACCCTCCTAGAGATGTTGTATACCATATATGAAAGCATTCTGACTACAGGGTCCAAAAAAGAAGATTTCAAAAACAAGTCGGAACAGAACCCCAAATTTTCAGGCTATAAAATCTTTTTTTTTCATCCCAAAATTGAACAAAATGCATAAAAATATTAAAAAAATGTTGGTCCAAAATTTACGAGTCTGAACCTGACCCAAAATCCTGTGTATCTTCCCCCCCGGGGGGGAAGATACACTAGTGTATCTTCCCCTCCACCCTGGGTATCTTCCCCCCCCCCCCACCTGTGAGTAAAAAAAACAACAAAATATTTAAAGTTATAAAGCATTATTATACAAAGAAAAGTCAAGTGGAGTGGTGCTATGGCGGCCTGGGAAGATTCATGGGACTGGGTATCTACCTGTTCATAAGACTTACAGGCCTGTGTATATTCCCCTCCACTCGTAATTTTTTTTCTCAACTCTCAAGCTGGCAATCTATATTGTATATGGAACTGTGGATACACATAGGGTATCTCCTCCCTCTCCTCCCCCCCCCCTCCCCCTGTGTATCCCCCCATCCCCAATACATACACACATGCACCAGAAACTGCTAGGTATTAGCAGGGAGCTTTTGAACCAAAGAAAGAAAATGAATATTAAGTAACCCCCCCCCCCCACCTTAGCCTGCCATAAAGTGCTCCCCATGATGTTCATTTTGTTAGACCTTGTTCAGATATTATGGACCTTTCCCTGAAAGGCATGGACTGTTGTTATAATTTCAAAATAATAACAATGATAGGTGAATATGTGGGTGGGGGGGAAGATACACAGACCTGTGTATCTTCCCCCCCCCCCCCCCCTCTCTCTTAGCCTTCCATAAAGTGCTTCCCACGATGTTCATTTTGATAAACACTTTTCTGATAACATAATCATTTCACTGAAAGACGTGCAATGTTATTATAATTTCTAAATAACAATGATGAGTGAATATGTTATGGGTGGGGGAAGATACACAGGCCTGTGCATCTTCCCCCCACCCCACCTTAGCCTGCCATAAAGTGCTCCCCATGATGTTCATTTTGTTAGACCTTGTTCAGATATTATGGACCTTTCCCTGAAAGGCATGGAATGTTATTATAATTTCAAAATAATGACAATGATAGGTGAATATGTGGGTGGGGGGGAAGATACACAGACCTGTGTATCTTCCCCCCCCCCTCTCTTAGCCTTCCATAAAGTACTTCCCACGATGTTTATTTTGATAAACACTTTTCTGACAACATAAACATTTCACTGAAAGACGTGCAATGTTATTATAATTTCTAAATAACAATGATGAGTGAATATGTTGTGGGTGGGGGGAAGATACACAGGCCTGTGCATCTTCCCCCCCCCACCCCCCTTAGCCTTCCATAAAGTGCTCCCCATGATGTTCATTTTGTTAGACCTTGTTCAGATATTATGGACCTTTCCCTGAAAGGCATGGAATGTTATTATAATTTCAAAATAATAACAATGATAGGTGAATATGTGGGTGGGGGGGAAGATACACAGACCTGTGTATCTTCCCCACCCCCCTCCTTTAGCCTTCCATGAAGTGCTCCCCACGATGTTCATTTTGATAAACACTTTTCTGATAACATAAACCTTTCACTGAAAGGCGTGCAATGTTATTATAATTTCTAAATAACAAAAAAGATGAGGGAATATGTTATTATAATTTCAAAATAATAACATTGAGAGGTGAATATGTGGGTGGGTGGGGGAAGATACACAGACCTGTGCATCTTTCCCCCCCCCCCCACTCTTAGCCTTCCATAAAGGTCCTGATGATGTTCATTTTGTTAGATCTTGTTCTGATATTATAATTTCAAACTGTGTACATATTTTTTGCTTGTCAAAAAGCCAATAAAGATCTGAATTGAAAAATATTTTTTGTCTGAGTGAATTTTTTTCATGAAAAAACCTGTCAAACCTGGAATGTCAGAAAAAATAATAATATGGTACTCAAATCTAGGGATCCCCTCCACACCATGAATAGTCATGCTTGATGTTATCAATGTTAAAAAAAATATTGGGGGGGGGGGGGGGGGGGGGGGGGGGGGAGATACCCAGGGTGGGGGGGAAGATACACTAGTGTATCTTCCCCTGCGGGGGGGAAGATGCACTAGTGTATCTTCCCCCGGAGGGGAAGATACACAGGGGGGGAAGATACCGTGGGACACCGGACCCAAAATTTTCAGGCTAAAATTTTTTTTTTTTTCGTCTCAAAATTGAACAAAACGCATAAAAAATCAAAACAAAAAAAAATTCTGAATTTTGGTCCAAAATTTTTGAGACCAAACTGGACCCATAATTTTCAGGCTGAAAAATTTTTTTTGGGGGAGGTGGGGGGGGAGGAGGGGTTCAGCTCAAAATTGAACAAAGTGCATCAAAAAATTTTTTTAAAAATTTAATAGAATTTTAGTCAAAAAGTCCAAACCAGACCAAAATTTTCAACCCTAAGACCCGATTTGAACAAACTTGAATCTGACCCCTCCTGGATATGATGTATACCAAATGTTAAAGGATTCTGACTGGTGGATCTGAAGAAGAAGATTTTTAAAGAAATGTTCTCATATTGCACAAAGTTAAAATTCAGGCTCCCATAGGGAACCCAAATATGAACAGAGAAACTCAATTTGAACAAACTTGAATCTGGCCCCTTTATAGATGTCATATACCAAACATGAAAGGATTCTGACTGGTGGATCTGAAGAAGAAGATTTTTAAAGAAATTTCCTCAAATTGCACCAAGTTAAACTTTGGGCTCCAAAAGAGAGCCCAAATACTAACGCAGGGACCCGATTTGAACAAACTTGAATCTGATCCCCCTAGAGATGTTGTACACCAAATATGAAAGCATTCTGACTGGTGGATCTGAAGAAGAAGATTTTTAAAGAAATTTCCTCATATTTAAGTAAGTTCAAATTTGGGCTCCTACAGGGAGCCCAATTATTAACCCAGGGACTAGATTTGAACAAACTTACATCTGCCCCCCCCCCCCCCCCCCCCCCCCCTACAGATGTTGTATACCAAACATGAAAGGATTCTGACTGGTGGATCTGAAGAAGAAGATTTTAAAGAAATGTATTCAAGTTGCACCAAGTTAAACTTTGGGTTCCAATACAGAGCCCAAATCTTAACCCAGTGACTCAATTTAAACAAACTTGAATCTGACCCCCCCCCTAGAGATGATGTATAACAAATATGAAAAGATTCTGACTGGTTGATCTGAAGAAGATTTTTTTGAATTTTTGAAAACATTTATGGGTGTTTTCAGAGTTATGCCCCTTCTGGTGCCCCCTGTGGGAGCGGGAAGTTTATTTGTATAAACTTGAATTGACGCATGATAAGGAACATGCCCACCAAATTTGGTCCAGTAGTTTGTGAGGAGAAGTCGATAATGTAAAGTTCACGACGGACGACGATGGCCGGCCGACAACGGACGGCAAGTGATAAGTTAAGCTCCCTTCAGTGAGCTAATAACCCAAAGGGGGTGACAAAAGCAGATATTTCTTTTGCTCTTTCTGTTAAAGGGACTTGCCAATAACCCTTTAACAAATCAAATTTTGTCACAAATTTAGCATAGCCAAGTTTGTCATTGCAGTCATCAATTCTTGGAATTGGATAATTGTCTGTTTTTGGTGAGGCTGTTCACTTTTCGGTAATCCGTACAAAATCGGTAACTCCTGCAAGGTTTTGGGACAAGTATACAGGGCGGACTCCAGTTACTATGGCTAGGTTCTATGATATCATTGTCCAGCATATACTGTATTTCCTTTTGCATGATCTCAGCTTTGAAAGGGTTCAATCTATATGGATGCTGTTAGATAGGATTTGCCTCTCCTACATCAACATCATGAAAAATAACAGATGTCATCCTAGGCACATCAGGAAATAAGTGTTGATATTTGAAAATTAAATCAACTAATATTTTGTTTGGTCAGGCAGTAAATCATCCATTTTATTTTGTAGATCTCTCAGAACATCTGAGTTCTGTAACTTCAGCGGTACATTTTCGCTTTCTTCATTAATATCCTCCACAGGATTTTCCTTCCATGTGGGTGACAGTTGAGATTGGTAGAGAGTTTGGTCCTCTCTCATAATATGTTTTCAACATATTTATATGGCACAGCTGAGTATTTTTGAGTCTATCGGGAGTCTCAACAACATAATCAGTATCACTGATCTTGTGCTAAACAATATAAGGGCCTGAATATTTTGCTTGTAAAGCATTCCCCTTTACAGGGATTAATACTAGCACCTTGTCCCCAGGTTTAAAGGAGCGAAATTTCGCCTTTTTATCATACCAGGTCTTCATATGACTATGGGCTTTCTGTAAATGTTTATTTGCCATTTCTCTGGCCCTGTGCAATTTTTCCTTAAAAGTGGACACATTGTCCAGGAGAGAAATTTCAGGTGGCTCTTCCGCGAGCCATTTCTCCTTCAAAGCAGTGAGTGAACCCCTCACTGAGTGTCCAAACACTAATTCAAAAGGGCTGAACCCCAGAGATTCCTGTACAGTCTCACGGCCTTCATCCCATTCCTTCTCATTATCCTCCCCATAGGCCTTTATCATGGTCTTCAATGTTTGATGGAAGCATTCTAGAGCTCCTTGACTTTTGGGATGGTAGGCACTTGATGTGTACAGCTTAATTTTGAGCTCATACATCACCAGCTGAAAAATGTTTGACATAAAATTTGAGCCTTGGTCCGATTGAACTGACCTGTGTAGACTGAAAGTCGTGAAACATTTTATCAAGGCCTTAACTATTGTCTTAGTTTTAATATTTCTTAGAGGAACAGCCTCAGGAAATCGTGTAGAAGCACACATGATGGTAAGAAGATATTCATTTCCAGATCTTGTTCTAGGCAATGGGCCAACATAATCAATAATAATTCTACTAAATAGCTCCTCAAAAGCAGGGATTGGTTGAAGGGGAGCAGGAGGAATCTTCTGGTTGGGTTTCCCTACAACTTGACTGGTGTCTGGTGTGGCAGGTTTTACAAAATTCGACAATACCATGTCAAAGCCTGGGCCAGTAGAAACACTGTTGAACTTGAGAGTAGGTCTCCTAACTCCCAAATGTCCAGCCATTGGATTTTCATGAGCCAGGCTTATTATTTCCTTCGGATATTTAGTGGAGACAACTATTTGATAAATAACCTCCCAGTCACTATTTGAGGGTACTTCTGTTAGTCGATATTTCCTCATGAGCACATTAGATTTTTTGAAATAACAGACAGGGGAGTTTTGGGCTTCAGCCTCTGTTAGAGCCCTTTCACGTGGCTCAGCAAGGTCAGGATCACTTTCCTGTTCCTGATTTAAAGAGGTCCGGGAAATGACATTGGAGGAGGTCCCCCATCACTCTCAGGTGTAGTGGCCTCTTTACAATTTCTGGAGGAGTCATCACATTGACTCAAAAATGTCTGAGACAAATCAATGTCTTCAGAATCCACAATTCTGTGACTGTCCTTATCCTCAGCTTTGCTGTTTAAATCATCACAATTGAGGTTGTTATCAACCTCAGCTTTCTTTGCCATGGACCGAGTCACATCAGATGCTGGAAAAGCAAGAGGAAGACATTCCTTCAAATTACTAATATTTTCATCGGTGCTCGGCTTATCCACCACTTGAGGTTCTACAGTGACTTTGTCACCAGCTAAGTCATTTCCCAACTAGAGAAACAGAATTTACTGCATCCAGTAAATTCAAGTCTGTGTGAAAAGGGTTAAAGTATCAGGAATAAACTCTACAGAAAGAGAATTTATGGAGGCTTATCTTCTGGTGTAAAATATTTTTTAACAAATCAGAAATGGGTTTTTCGTTAACAGTATTTACAGATATTCATACAGGAATCAGAACAATTTTTATAAGAAACCAGAAAAGGCATATATGTGACCAGCATTTAAAGGGTTCGATACACGAATCAGAAATGGACAATTTTGGCTCTGCCCACGAATTTGAGTGATGAAATACATTCATAAACTTTAGAAATACATTAAGCTGTAAATGCATTTCCCAGTCTTTCTGAATAATATGCACTTGGTGACCTCATTCAGGTGGACCATATATTGAATCTCCAGCAATGTTTAACTCAGTCGGTGTAGTCCCAAGTCCACATCTACATTGAAGAATAAGCGCAACCCACTTTGAAATAATAACTCCACCAACTTCAGATCTGTCATCTGACATTCAGATCGAATGGGTGAATAAAACGTAGATGAGTGCGAACTGGTTATTGTTAACCAGCATGCCAAAATGCATAGAGATAGGACGGTCTGTATTTGAGTTGTCGCGCTGACAAAGGGTGCATAGACTCTATGTCGGAGATATTGTCATAAAAACCTTAAAAAAACCCAAGAGCTCATTTGAAAGCCTGCTCTTAAAATAGCATCTAGTGACCTAAACAAGGCATACATAAAACTAGAACTTCTCTAATAAATTAATTTTAAACAGTCATAGCACTAACACAGTTAACAGAACATTCAACTATGTCAGTATTGCATCTTTTACCGGCATCCTGACAGTATTGTGATAGGTTTAAATAACAAATCTCCAGTGTAGTTTTACAATTACATGTACACTGGAATTCTTCATTATCAAGTTGTTTGTTTTTATATTAACTTGGTTTGGGAATTAATTCTGTACAATGAGATTAAATAAATAGATCATGTTATTGTATGTGACAGTCACAGCTTTCTCCCCACTGCTTTTTCTGAAATTCTTTCATGGAGAAAATATTCATACAGGAATCAGAACAATTTTTCTAAGAAACCCGAAAAGGCATATATGTGCACACCATATATAGGGTTCGATCAAGGAATCAGAAATGGACATTACTGCCGCTACCATTTATTTGAATGATGAGATACATGTATAATCTTCAGAACTGCATTAATTGGTATAAAATGAAATTCCCAATAGGAAGAAAAAGTATGCATTTAATGACCTCTCTTGACCGCATAGAGGTGGACCACATTTTGAACCTCCAGCAAGTTTCAACTCATTTGGTGTAGGTACCATTACTATAGGTCATACTAAACCTGAAGTATGAGCACAAACTACTTTATAAATATTGGCTCCACCAACTCCGGATCTGCCATATTTGTAGATGATGGCAAATGTCCATATTAGCAAGGCAATGGTGAAGTGCATGCATGGTACCTCTGGAAAATATATTGCAAGTAAAAAGGTTCAGTAATGTTGGAATGTAGACGTTGAAAGGCCTTGAAGACCCCCAAGAGCCTGTCTGAAGACTTATTGGCATTGTCAAAATACCGAGGTCCCATCTATATCCATGTGTGTTTAGAACAACACTGTGAGAATGGAAATGGTTTTCATTATTCTCAATGATTTTTTCGAAGAGAGGTGCACCATCGAAGTGCAGTACGCTTTAGTACACAGCGCCACCGTGCCCCCCTATCAAGATTTTCAGAGGATTAAAATATTCGCTTTAAATATTCCATTTTAATCCTTTAACCCTTTACCCAGATGGTAGAGGTGCAGGCTGCAAGCCGAGAGGCCCTCGGTTCGAATCCCACCTGCGGCAACTGCGTTGTGTCCTTGGGCAAGACACTTCACCCCCATTGCCCACGTTGGGGCACGGTGACGATGTGTACTAAGGCGTACTGTACGTCGATGGTGCACCTGTCTTCAACCAATGCTAACCCTGCTTGTGTGGAGTTGGTATGTTGGGGAGCTGACAGTTGCTCGCCGTTGCTCGGTGGTTCTCTCCGGGTACTCCGGTTTCCTCCATCCGTAAAACTGTCACGGTCATGGTTAGCCATTGTGCAGAAATATGTGACCTTAAAACACCAATAAAAATTTTAAAAAACCTTTACCCAACGAATCGCCCGCATCTGCCCGCGTAATATGCAAATTGAGAAGTTGAAAAAATATTTGTTCCAACGAGGGGTCCCATATGGTTTTGTTGAAATTGTTTGGAAAATTTGAAAAAAATGATATCTGAAATAATAAATTTTGCTATCGTCTCCGTTGGGTAAAGGGTTAAATGGGGGCGCAGTGGCTGAGTTGGCAGAGGTGCAGGCTGCAAGTCGAGCGGTCCTCACTCTGTCCTTGGGCAAGACACTTCACCCCATTGCCCACGTGGGTGCATGGTGGCGATGTGTACTAAAGCGTACTGCACATCGATGGTGCACCTGTATTCAACCAATGCTAACCCTGCTTGTGTGGAGTTAGTATGTGGGGAATCTGATAGTTGCTCGCTGTTGCCCGGAGGTTCTCCCCAGGTACTCTGGCTTTCTCCGCCCGTAAAACTGTCCTGGTCATGGTAAACCACTGTGCAGAAATATGTGACATTAAACACCAATAAATAAATAATCCTTTAAAAAATGAGCTCATTCCAATGAAGGGTCATAAGCTATGTTTTTCAAGCAAAAATGAAAAAAGTAATTAAAACTGAATAGACATTTCTGTGTATAAAGCTGACCGGTTTTTGCCGTTATGTTGGCTAAAGGGTTAAGAATCCCTTAGTTTGGAAAGCACACTGAAAAGGTGTCCCATTCCACATAGAATTAAATGTTTCAGAAAAGAGAGTGAAAAACATTCTGTAGCCATGAGTTATATTAAAGATATTTTTTTACTCACATCGAAGTATTAAGAGGGTTAAAATCTGACCATTCAAATATTCCATTTTATTACTTTGTAACTGTGATAGGTGTTTCGAGAAAGCCACACACCACTCCATCCCAAAACCTCTCAATCTTGAGTTATGATTGAGAATAAATAGATTTTTAAAAAAATGCTTTGAAAAGTGAAGGTTTCTTTCTCTCTCTCTCTTCAATGACTGAGACTGAAGTTTTGTAACATGATACAACAAATATACAGTGCTGTTCAATGTAACAAAGAATTCTATCTCAGCTTTCTCTCTGGAGATTTCTGTTTTAGATAATGGTTACTGCTTCAGCTAACTCATTTCCCAGTAAATGTTGTAAACATATTTTTAACATCTAGAGCCCGAAGGCCCCACATGCCTCCAAATCATAGATGACCAAGTACCAATGGCAGGCACTCTATCAGTATACCAAAAACATTGAGATAGGATTGATTGTATTTGGGTTATCATGTTGACAAACAGTGCATAGAAGACATTCTATGAATGTTATTAATTTATTGGGGTTTAACGATAACTTCAACAGCTAGGCCCGCCTCGTGTCGTACAGTTTTTACGGATGGAGGAAACCAGAGAACACAGGGAACCACCAAACAACAACAACAAGCAACTGTCTGGATCCCCAACATGCTAACTCCACACAAGCAGGGTTAGTGCAAGTGTATCATCGGCATGCAGTATGTCTTAGTACACAACATCACTATGCCATTATGTGGGCAATGGGGGTGAAGTGTTTTTGCCCAAAGACACAAGACAGTTGCCGCAGATAGGATTCAAACTGAGAACCTCTCGGCTTGCAGCCTGCACCTCTAACTGCTTAGCCACCGTGCCCCTCTATGAATGTAATGGGAATACTTTAGAGGCTTATTTTGGGGATAAAATAGTTTTAAAGAAATAAAAAATAGGTTTTCAATGACAGTATTTATAGATATTCATTCAAAAATCAGTTAATTTTTTCCAAGAAACCTGATAAGGTATATATCTTCACAGTATTCAAAGGGACCAATCAAGGGAATGCACAAGGAGATTCAAAAATATGATTTCCAGCAATTCTAGTAATAGCCCTCGTGACTCCTGTTCGACCTTGGCCCAAATTTTGAATCTCCATTGAGTGTCGACTCGTTTGGTATTGGTCCCAGGTCCATACATCATACCATGCTTGAAATATGAGCATGACCCACTTTCACAAATTTTGGCCACACCAACTTTTTATGTAAAAATGGATGTATGGACTTCAGGAATGCTTTAGAGAGTCAAAAAATGTGATTTCCAGCAATTCTGAAAAAATGCACTCAATGACCACAAGTGACCTCCGTAACCTTGACCCAGATTTTTGAACCTCCATCACGTGTCAACTTATTTAGTGTTGGCTCCAGATCCATGCATCACACCATGCTTGAGATATGAGTGTGACCCACTTTCAAAAATTTTGGCCACGCCCACTTTTTTCATGAAAAAATGCACATCTGAATTTTTGGGGAAGCATTTGGAGGTCAAAAAATGTGATTTCCAGCAATTATGAAAAATGCACTCATTGACCCCTGAGTGACCTCGGTGACCTTGACCCATATTTTGAATCTCCATCAAGTGTCGACTCATTTGGTGTTGGTCCCAGGTCCATATGTCATACCATGCTTGAGATATGAGCGTGACCCACTTTCAAAAATTTTTGCCACGCCCACTTTTTTTTACGTCAAAATGCATGTGTGTATGTCAGGAATGCTTTAGGGTGTCAAAAAATGTGATTTCTAGCAATTATAAAAAATGCACTTAATGACCCCTAGGTGACCTCCATGACCTTGACCCATATTCTGAATCTCCATCGAGTGTCGACTCATTTAGTGTTGATCCCAGGTCCATATGTCATACCATGCTTGAGATATGAGCGTGACCCACTTTCAAAAATTTTGGCCACACCCACTTTTTTTACTTCAAAATACATGTGTGTACGTCAGGAATGCTTTAGAGGGTCAAAAAATGTGATTTCTAGCAATTATGAAAAATGCACTTAATGACCCCTAGGTGACCTCCATGACCTTGACCCATATTTTGAATCTCCATCGAGTGTCGACTCATTTGGTGTTGGTCCCAGGTCCATACGTCATACCATGCTTGAGATATGAGCGTGACCCACATTCAAACATTTTGGCCACGCCCACTTTTTTTACGTCAAAATGCATGTGTGTATGTCAGGAATGCTTTAGGGGGTCAAAAATGTGATTTCTAGCAATTATGAAAAATGCACTTAATGACCCCTAGGTGACCGCCGTGACCCTGACCCATATTTTGAATCTCCATCGAATGTCGACTCATTTGGTGTTGGTCCCAGGTCCATACGTCATACCATGCTTGAGATATGAGCATGACCCACTTTCAAAAATTTTGGCCACGCCCACTTTTTTACGTCAAAATGCATGTGTGTACGTCAGGAATACTTTAGGGGGTCAAAAAATGTGATTTCCAGCAATTCTGAAAAATGCACTCAATGACCCCTAGATGACCTTCGTGACCTTGACCCATATTTTGAACCTCCGTCGAATGTCGACTCATTTGGTGTTGGTCCCAGGTCTGTAGGTCATACTACGCCTGAGATATGGGCGTGACCCACTTTCAAAACACCCCTACAGACACCCCTGATACCCCAGGAATCTGAAAAACATAGGTGGCTGAGAACTTGTGGCTGTCTGTCAGCATGCCAAAAATCAACGAGATAGGGCAATTCGTTTTCGAGTTATCTTGCGGACAAAAAAGTGATGAGAAGACAGAAGACAGGAGAAGAAGAAGAAGAAGAAGAAGAAGAAGAAGAAGAAGAAGAAGAAAAAAAAAAAGAAAAAAAAAAGAAAAGAAAAAGAAACCGTGCAAAAACAATAGTCTGTGTGTTTCACACAGACTAATAATAAAGAAACACCTTTTACATGTAGTGTAGGTCTGATTCCTACTGTCACAGTCCCATTTACTAAACTACTTGTCAAATTTATTTTGTGAAGTGGGACATGTAAAGAGCTTGACTCAATATCCGATACTAGAACTTGTGCCCCTGTAGCACTTTCTCCAGAAAATGGCAAAATGCCTTCTAACAGAGTAGCCCCTGTGTCTCTCAGTATTTTTATTGTAAGGAACAGTGCTTATCCCCCTCAAGGGAAATAAAGCCTTCAGAAATAAATGGCTTATAATTTTCTAAAGCATCTTGTTTTATTACATAATTTTCAGGGCATGGAGCACATGCTAGTGCATTCTGTGAAGTAGAGGACTCATTTTTCCTTTTTAACAGCCAATAATCAGACAGTAAATGCCCTGGTTTCTTACAATAATTACAAGTTTTAGTTGAACTGTTGGGTCGTAATGGTGTAGGGCTGGCATTAGATGGCTTATTCTCATTAGGCTTCCTATTAAATTTGGGTGGTGAAAAGTTTGGAGGATTGGAAGGATGACTTTCATCTGAAGTTGGTCAAGGTCCACTTTGGAAAGAATTCTTGCGGGGCCAAAAATTTGAAGGAGTTACGACTCATTTTATGAGTTAAGGCATAGTCATCTGGTAGAACTGCTGCTCTGTTTAAAGTGTCGACTTTTTGTTCATCCAGGTGGGCCTTTATATCTGAATGCATCTTTCCTTTAAACTCTTCAATCAGCATCATTTCTTTTAATTTTGAGAAATCTTTCTCTATTTCTTTGGAATGGAACCACCTGTCAAATAAATTTTGCTTTTCTCTGGCAAATTCCACATGTGTTTGATTTTCTCAAATTCCACATGTGTTTGATTTTCGTTTTTAGTGTAATTTCTGCATTTCTGCCTATAGGCCTCTGGAACAAGTTCATATGCCTTCAGTATAGCCTGTTTAACAGTGTCATAATTATTGCTTTGCTCAGAAGATAGAGCAGAATAGATTTCTTGGGCCTTCCCCTTCAAAACACTTTGCAATAGCAAAGTCCAGACATGCCTTGGCCATTCTAAACTTGTTGCCACTTTTTCAAAATGTGAAAAATATTTATCAACTTCTTTTTCTTGAAAAGGGAGAACTAGCCTAACATGTTTAGTTGCATCAAATCTACTTGGTGAAATTACATTTGAGCCTTGACGTTGAGATTATAATTCTTTTATTTTTATTTCTTTTTGGGCCTGAATTTCTAGTTCTCTTAAATGCATTTCTTTTTGATCCCGAATTTGTTCTTTCTTTCTGAGTTTCAATTTCTTTTAATTTTAATTCCCTATCCTCTTTTTCTTTTTGAGCCTCTAATACTTTTTCTTTTTGTCGAGCTTCTAATTCTTTTAATTTCATTTCATTTTCCTGCCTTTTCATTTCTTGTTGCATTTCTAATCTCTTTAGTTCCAATTCTAACTTTTTGAGTTCAAGGACATCTAGGTTGTGGTTCATAGACAGGTTCCCCACACTGAGGCAAAAGACCCTCCTCAATATAATGATTAACAAAGAGTTGTTTAAGTTTATGTTTGTTCAGACCAGGGGTGGCAGGTAATTTTAGATATTGAGCAAGTTGGAATAAATCCTCCTTCTTTAGAGATTCTAAAAGGGCCAAACTGGGAGAGCTTTCAAACTCAGAAATACATTCTGTCATAATAAATACCATGATGAAAAGGTTTGCTGTTTCTCAAATTATACAAATAATAAAACTGAAATTTTCTAAGAAAATTTAAATGTTTTAGAAGTGAGCCAAAATAATAATTGCAATATGCAAATAAACCTTTTTCGTTATCTAATATTCAATCCCAGATGAGCCCCCAATTTCTGTTACGGTGTGAAAATATTAATGATATTGGTAACAGAAAGAAATCTGAGAATCAGTAACAATAACTATGAATTTAATTATTCTGAAATTTAATTTTAAAAAAATATATAATAAAAATGATATAGAGATTTTTTGCACTAATTGGTTTACAGAAAATAAAAACAGTGTTACTTATCAATTATTGAATTAGTCCAAAATACAGTTCAACAGAATCCAGAAATTCAGTGGTGAAGAATCTTGTGAAGAAATTTTCCAGCTGGTAGTATTAAATCCAAGAATTTGTCTTCAGAAACAGTATCCCATAGATTTGTAATAAAATGTTCACTTAGAAATTTCAGCAGTCTCCAATAAAATGTAATAAAATGCTCAGCAAAATTCAAATGGAGTAAAAATCCAATAAGTATTGGCACCACAAGGTAATTTTCAAATAATCCAGTAGAATTCTGGCTTTTCGCAAAATATATTGTTTCACAGAAAGTACAAATTCTCTTTTACAAGATGAATAAATTGTTTTCAAAATTCTCTTTTGGAATCACTTTTCCAAATTCACAAAGAAGCACTGCTTCTATAATAAATGCACTGTTCTGCAACAATAATAATCTCCAAGATCTTTCTGAAATGAGTTTATCTGAAATGGGTTTTTCTAAAAAAAAAAATGAGTTCCTGAATTCTATTGACAAACCTTTAAATAGTACTCAGATAGAATGTCCTAAAAGATGAAGTTTCTCCAAAGTTTCTAGGTGATTCTGTCTTAATTGATGTAAACAAGGTCCTTGACCTACTTAAACAATTAAACAATCAACAGCTATAAGTACAATGATTTAAAAATAGATTATGTGTAACAAAGATGTAAAAATGCACTTAAAGGTCACTTAGTGCAAATGAGTCACACCAGCTAGAATTTGCCTTCAGAAAAATATCAACTGCGTAGAATTATCAAATAAAGACATATCAATCTCAATATAATATGGGGGCTATCAGGGGTCAAAATAACGCTTGTGTACTTGTCCCCGACAAGTAATTTCTACCAGCGACAACCAAAAAATAAATTCACTTGGCCTGGACGACAAGTGTATTTTTGCCATGACTTTTCATGTTGTTGAAATCATTCCCAAACATACCAATTCCGATTGCAGAAAAAAATCTGAAACAATTGGCACAGTTAACAATAATTACATTCCACTTCAATTTTGTTTGTGGGGGAAACTCGTTTCTATTTTGAACCAAACACGTCATAGATATTGAGGGAGATTCTGTGCGTACTCGTCATCATCTAGTGTTTTCTGGGGAAAACTTGTTTCCATTTTTAACTAAATTTATACGTCATTGGTATTGATTGAAAATTAATGCATACACATCATGCGATACCGGGGTAACTACACAACAGTTGAAAGACAACGTGTTCAGCGTCATCTGCAAAGAGTTTAGTCCTGGGTAAATTTGTGACGAAAAACCCCTGAATTGACTCAGAAAAATCTGCGGAATGCACAAAGGGGGCCGAATGTGTTGAAAGTCAATTTGTTCAAGTTGGTTTCAATGGGTGACAAGTAAAAAAAAAAATTTACTTGTCACAGGTGACAAGTACATTTTTTTTAACATTTCAACCCCTGGCTATAACAGGAGGTACCATCAGGAAGTTACATTCCAAAGTTCAAAACATCGTTTCAATATTTCCATCCATAACTGTCCATAACTGAACTAGAAGCAATGATTCGTGCAACGCCAATGATGTTTTAAAACTCGTTGGTGACAAAAAAACTTGTTGGTGACAAAAAAACTCGTTGGTGACAAGTCCATAAATGTGACAGAAATTATCCGAATGACATGCACTATTGAGAGGGTGTAGACATCATAAAGATACACTTGCATACCAAATATGGTGTCATTCCATCAAGTATTGCAGGAGTTATGGTGTTTTTTAAACTCGTTGGTGACAGACCGACCGACAGACAGACCGACAGATGGACAGACAGACCGACAGACAGACCAACATTGCGACATATTGAGCTGCTCGTTGCATCTAAAAAAGTGTGGAAAACCTGCTATAACTATCAAATTTCCAAGTTCAAGGGCAATAACTCTGTATCTGCATGAAAAAACAAGTGAAGGAAGCAAAAACAGAAGTCCTTCTGTAATTTGCAACAGGGAAAGTACGTCCCATAATTTATCCATGTATCGCAAACATTAGTGAAGAAAACTGGAAAGTCTGTCTTTAAAACTGTCAAGTTTGTAAGTTCAAGGTCAATAACTCTGTAATAAACAATACACGTAGAAATTAGAATGCAATTGAAACTTATCTGTAAGTGCTCATCAGGAAGCTAGATACAAAAAATCATTTCAATATTCCCATCCATAGCTGAAAAAAAGCGTGGAAAACCTGTTATTATATTTATTTATTTATTGGTGTTTAAGGTCACATATTTCTGCACAAGGGCTAATCATGACCATGACAGTTTTACGGGTGGAGGAAGCCAGAGTACCCGGAGAGAACCAATGAGCAACGGCAAGCAACTGTCAGCTCCCCAACATACTAACCCCACACGAGCAGGGTTAGCATTGGTTGAAGACATGTGCACCATCGACATGCAGTACGCCCTAGTACACAGCGTCACCATGCCCCCACATCGGCAATGGGAGTGAAGTGTCTTGCCCATGGAAAACCTGTTATAACTGTTGAATTTCCAAGTTCAAGGGCAATAACTCTGGAATAAACCAACTGAGTGAAATGGAATTAAAACTTGATCTCTAACTACTCATCAGGAAGCTACACACAAACAATTATTTCAATATTTCTATTGATAGCTGAAAGAAGTGTGGAAAACAATGGATGGATGGATGGATAGACAAATGGACAAATGGACAAACAGACGAATGGTCAGACAAGACAGGCTGATCACTAAAGGGGGCACCCTTTGTAGACAGCAGGGCCCCAATAAATGTGTAAAGTCACAAATTCCTTGATCGATTTCAATGGGATCTTGAGCTAAAAGCATGAATCTATATACTGAGGAGTCAGTTTCAAAAATGGCTTACCTTGTAAAATAACCACAAACAAACAGCTGATACAGTGGAGTTGACTTTTGTTGAAAAGTTTGATTAAAAAATCCCTGAGTTCCCAAAAATACTAAGTCATCGAATTGAACAAAATGAACACAAGCATTTGTGTATACAAGTCTCCATGTGGAAATGTCATTGTCTGGGATATATACTATTAAAAAAAAGGTAGGGGATATTTGATAAAAGTGAGATATATGAAGAATTATATTTATATTTTCATCAAAAAGACAGTTCAGGCATTGCACTGTGACACCTGGTGAATGATTTCTGCGATAGTTGGGTGTCTGACAAACACACAATTCCATGCACTGAGATGTAGAAAACATGGACGGTCAGTCAGAGAATTCACCACATTCAGTCCAAGACCTCAATACCTTGTAAATCCCCCTCAAGACAAGCACGGATCCGATGTGACATACTCCTCACCAAATTCCAATACCAGTTTGACTGATGTTATTCCATTCTTCCTGCAGTGCAGCGGCGACTTCCTGGACATTGGTGGGAGCTGTTGGCATTGTCGTAGGTGCCAGCCAAGCATATTCCAGACGTACTCGATTGGTGAAAGGTCTGGACTTAGTGCTGGCCAAGGCAGTGTAGTGATGTTCTGCTCCTGGAGGAACTCTGTAGCAACACAGGCCCTGTGTGCTCTTGCACTGTCATCTTGGAAAATGAATCGACGGCCGTGACGTTGCGCAAATGGCACCACATGAGCTGCTAACATGTTGCCACTGTAGTACTGCCCTGTGACACGCCCTTGGATGACATGTAATGCTGTTCTACTTGCCTTGGTTATGCCTCCCAACACCATAACCGATCCACCACCAAAACGATTGTGCTGCCTAATGGTTACGTCACAGTATCGTTTGTTCTGCCACTGCCACACTCTGTTTTGCCTGTCATGGAACTCGAGAGTAAACCTCGATTCATCAGAAAACATGACATTGCTCCAGCGCTGTCGTGTTCCACACCAATTATGTCTTGCTGCAATGTGACGTTAGTCAAACGTGGAATTATTCAAGGTCATTGAGCGTACAAATTCCAGCTGTGTAGGCAATTTCGGATAGTCTGACCACTGACTCACACATCTGTCGCTCAGTGCAGCTGCTGTCCAATTTCTGAGGCACTTTGATGGCGGTTATGCAATGCTGTGGTTCGGATGAAACAATCCTGGTTAGCAGTTGTTGCCCTTGGATGACCTGACCGATGTCTGTCATCAACATTGCCTTCTAACAGTAGCGTGACCACAACCTGCTAATCACTGATTGAGTAACATTGAGAATTTGAGCCACTGCAGTCAATCTGTTGCCAGCTTCCAAAATGCCAACGGCACGTAAACGTTTGTCACATGTTAGTCTTCGCATACCTTAAAAGTTACGTTTCGACCAGAAACTACTGATGAACGAGTTTATACCAAGAAAAGAATGATGAGACCTCTGAAAGAGTCAGTTCAGTACAAATGAAAATTTCAAAACGTACCCCACAGATATTAACGCGGCACTCGTGCAAAAAACCTGCACAAAGTTTTTGTGGGCCTGCGACATTCCTGATCCACACTAAACTTGGTAACATACTGATGTGTCCGATCACACATATTCAATACCATTTTCCGAAAATATCAACATCAGTTTGTATATCCCCTACTTTTTTTTAATAGTATATTTCTAACCATGAGTATACATGCAATTGAATGACGTCATCAGAGAGATTTTGTTGGTTAGTTCAACATCTGTACGGTGTTATCCGTCTTTTGCTTTGCATTTTAATATAAAAAAGAAATGCATCTCTATATAACATTAGTTCACTGATCTGAACTTAGCGGCTACCCTAGTACCCTAGGATGTGGGGTAGCCGCTACGTTCAGATCACTGAACTACATATAATATATGAAACTCAGGGATGGATCTCCATGGCTATGTTCCTTATAATTCATAGTCCTGATGGTAATAAAAAATAAAAATAAAATCCTCCCTCCATTACCGATTTGAATAAAAAAATTCTCAGAAAATCAAAACTATTTTTTAAAAATTTTTTTGCCAAAAATGTGGAAATGTTCATAGAAAAAAATTAAATTGTTCAGAAGGGATAGGAACAACAAAAGATTACAAAGAACTGAAAACTCTACCCTCCCAATATTTATATTTATTTATTGATGTTTAAGGTCACATATTTATGCACAATGGCTAATCATGACCACGACAGTTTTACGGGTGGAGGAAGCCGGAGTACCCGGAGAGAACCACTGAGCAACGACGAGCAGCTGCCAGCTCCCCAACATCGTAAATCTGCACTGCAGCACAGACAGGGTTAGATTGGTTGAAGACATGCGTACCATCGACGTGCAGTATGCCTTAGTACACTGCGTCATCGTGTCCCCACGAGGGCAATGGAGATGAAGTGTCTTGCCAAAGGACACAACGCGGTTGCTGCAGGTGGGATTCGAACCGAGGACCTCTCGGCTTGCAGCCTGCACCTCTACCTACTGAGCCACCATGCTTCCTCTACCCTCCCTAAAATCTATTCAACCCTTTCAACCTGGTGTGCATAAATTTTTGCGTGAAGAAAAAATTGGTAGTGGACGAGCAAACGGTATAAAGAGCAAAAAATCTGAAGCGAGACTCGGTAATAATTTAATCCAACAGCTCTATCGAGCTGTTGGATTAAATTATTACTGAATCTCCCAACAAACCAAGATGGTTTCGCTCATTTCGCCGTTGACAGTTTTGACTGAAATGATACCTTCCATGGCACCAGTGTTGAAAGGGTTACATTTGCAGGCAAAATGGCATAACTTTTGTAAACTGATATTTTAAGAGAGAAAATAATGAACTTTGCTAAAAAAAAAATTCTCATCCTTTATACACTAACTCTCTAGAGAGAAAGTGAAAAAAATATTTAAGAGACTAAAACAATGATAACAAGGTCTCTGGGGAGAGATTCAAATAATTATGAAATACTCTATTATATTGATATACTGTACTGATAAAACAAATGAACAAATATTTGTTACAGACGAAAAAGTACTCCAGTATCTATAACAAACACCTACCTGAAAATACAAGTCTTTGCTGTCACCTGCATCAGCATACTGTTCTGATAAGCAGTGTACTTAGACACCTAGAATCTACAAATATTGAAAATCAATCACTAACTTTGTTTTTTTTATATTGTGTCAATCTTTAAAGTTACATGCACACAAATAAATCCTAAACTAAATATTTTTAAACTGTGAATGATATAATATAAGCTGCCTTTCATCGCTTTATCCTTTAATTCTAACTTAAAGAAAAAAAAGTACTTGAACAATATTGATCAGCAATAAGTGGTAGCTGCATTAACTCTTAACCTGTTGAGTATTAAATGTGCCAAAATTATACTTATTTCAGTGACAAGATAAATTCTGTCCTTGGCAGGAATATCCGCCAGTGGCATGCAAGGAGTTAACCCTGTACCAGACATAGTGGCCAAAACCGGCCAGTGCTATTCACAAAAATTACCATTCAATTTTCATTATTTTTTTTTCACTTTTTTTTGTCTCAAAAATAGCTTATGAACCCTCATTGGAATGAGCTAAATGCGCTTGTTCCAATGAGGGGTCATAAGCTATGTTTTTGATGCAAAAAATGAAAATATTTTGTTATTCAAGAACTTTGTTTGCAACTGTTGTCTGTTTTTCTTGTTAGGTAAAGGGTTAACCCCTAGAGACACATGCCTGAAAATAAGCAGACTGTCATCTGCAGAATGAGGTTCCCCAGAGGGTGAATTTTTTGATGCTACCCTGCACAGCAGGGTTGCATCACTAAATTCACCCTCTGTGAACCTCAATCTGAATCATGTCCTCAGTCCTAAACAGTAAGAGGTATCCAGAGGATAAATTGGCCCACCATATGGGATAGCATCAGCAAATTCTCCTTCTGGGGGACCTCATTCTGTAAATGACAGATAGCTTATTTTCTGGCTTGTAGGGGCCATACCATAACAGTTCAGGGTCCATACAAAAATTTGCTCACAAAGTTCAAGGGTTTTTCAAGGGTTTTTCAAGGGCTTCTTTGTTTTTTTTCAAGGGCTACATATACTATTCAGCTTGTTGTATGAGCTCCAAAAATCTAAGATTCATGTGACACGGTTCTGACTTTGCATGTCCGGAAGTACTGGTACCCAAAGTGTGATCTGTGTTACAGTAATCTTGGTAAAACATTCCATACTTTTTTATGTTTTCTTTTAACTGAGTGACACGAGTGCAACAAACAAGTAAAAGGTGATTACACATATATTTACAATGCCCAGGAAATAGCTTGGTATTCAAGGGTTTTTCAAGAGATTTCTGAAAGTTCAAGGGTTTCTCAAGGGCTAATTTCAAATTCCAGGGTTTTTCAAGAAAAAACTCATTTTCAAGGGTTTTTCAAGAGCTGTATGAACCCTGCAGTTGTAAGACATAGTTTACCAATGTATACAAGCATAGTGGCTGAGCAATGGCTTCAAGTAAAGTCTCAGCTGCCTGTAATTAGCCAAAATTAAATTATTGGGCCACTATACCTCAACCATAACTGTTGCCAAATTTTAGTGTTAACATCTTTTACATACTGTAGAGCAGTGTTCACATTGGCCCCAATTTTTCTAGTGCCTAGTATAGTAATGAAATGGTTAACCGGATAACCGGTTTGAAACCGGTTACCTACCTAATCGATTAAAAAAAACGTCAACCGGTTATCCGAAATATCGATAGTGATCGTCATTCCATGATTAAAACGTAATAAATCTGCCGCTTCTCCTTTGGGATAGATTACAGCGCGAAGTAGCGCTGTATATATTGAGAAATAATCGACTTTGGTGTTCAAGACTTTGTTAATGATCGGCAGTTTCCGTGAGTTCTGAGTAACCGCAGAAACTATTCCTAGTATGTATACAAATGAACATTGTCGAGTACTCGACAACGTTCATTTGTATACACACTACGGAACAGTTTCTGAGAATACTGCTTTCCAATTCCTATAGTTTTGATCCCAGATTCGGTGAAATAATGGCTACGGTTAACCGGATATTATCCAGTTATAGTTCTCGGTTAGTCGGTTGTGAAAATTAGCCAACCGTTTCAGCTCTAGCCTAGTAGAATTTTTGTTTGGTGCCAAACAAATTTTTTTTCTGGTGTAAAATGAAAGATTTTAATGTCAAAAGGAATCCGATTGTAAATGAGAACAAATTAAACATGCATTGTCCTTTGAGTGTAATAAGGCGAAAGCATTGCAGATGACAACTTGTTGAACTCAAAGTATATTTTAATTTAGAATTACCTGACTCTTTTTTTTAAGTATTTTAGTTGTAAAAAAAAACCCACAAATGATAAAAATACAGAAAATGAATAAAAAGTAAAATTCTATTATTAACATTTACAAAATAATTTCATTAATTTTCATAATTAAATTATCCAAATAAACTAGTAGCAAAGAAATTTACCATCTTCCAGAAGAATTATTAATGAGATTAAGCAAGATGAAAAAGATTAACTGGTTGAGGGCTATATTATTTTGGGTAGTCTTAGTTTGTTATTCAAAATTTGTTTTATTACAAACTATTGGAGAGTTCCCCCAGGCATCTCCGATAATTTGTAAAAGAACAAATGTATGTAAATAAATATTATTTGCATTTGACTGAATAAAATTATGAAACATGAGCTGGGAAAATGTCACTTTTGCTCAGGTACCCTGATTTTTCTGAAAGCCGTGATAGACTGATAGTGGCTTCTAACAAAGAAATGTTTTGATGAGAATCAGATTAAATGGATAAACTGTTAATTCAACTGACCCATAAGAAAAGGCCATGATTATAACTGTTGCCAACAGATTACCTGACAGGCGTGAATTCTGTCTTGCCTGTGTTATCGATTTTTGCAAAAATGAGGCACTGAAATAATAAACTACAAACTTTTGAGACCTTCCTAGAGTATATTTTTCGTGCCAAACAAATTTTTTATGTGCGATTGGCACTTGACAGTTTGAACACTACTGTTGGGTCAGTGGATTAGAGATTGGTGGTTTTGAGTTGGGTATCGGTATTTTTTGTGGGATATACATCGGTATTGGTTCGGTATTCGGTATCTGACTTGACAGAGATTTTCTGATAGTACCAAAGAGGAATTCACATCAGGAAAAACAGACAAAGTTGTTGTAGAATCATTCTACCACAATGCTATAAATGACACTGCCAATGAGCTGAATAGTGGCATTCTTTTACGACCATAAATAATATATACAATAATTTTGTGACTTGTTCTAAATGTGCCTTAATGTTTAATGACCTATTTCAGGCTTTTGTGATCTCAGAGTATGTGTCCTGATCATGCCATCTTTAGGAGGCCCTGCTGACAATAGACAAAACACCTGGGCAGTGATTTCTAGTCAGCTCTTGGCCACCTTAACAGGCAGCCAAGACTTAACTAGAAATCACTGCTAAGCAATTGGACATGAACAAGTTGTTGTTTAGTGGGAATTTATGACAGTTGCCCAGTCCATTGAGGGTTAACAAAACTGAAAAGAAAATCAGTCACTTCTTTCATGAAAATGAAGCTTTTAACTGTTATCAAGCCTCAACAGGGACTTATCAATAGTGAATGTAGGAAATTTGAAAATTCAGACAGTTCTGTTATTAATCGATTAATTGGTTCGGTTTGCTTTTTCGGTACATGTATCCCCATGATATTGGAATCGGTTTATGTTTTTTTGGTATATTGCCCATCTATACAATTAAGAGATATCCATTTAAGTGAGCTCCACTGTACTGATATGGCCCATGGCATTAACACAGTTAAGTATGACATTTCCACCTCAAGATATTTTCAATTACCCAATAAAATCGCAGTAAGTAATCTAAATATTTGACAAGTGAAACTTCATACCTGTTACCCTTTACACACATTTTTGATTGAGAATTGAATGGGTGGTGATTTTTATTTTCAATTGATCAAATGTGCAAATTTACAGAAAGAACTATTTCACACATACAAAAGTTTTTTATATGTGATAGCTACTGAATTCTGAATGCTTTAAACAGAATTTAAAGCCATCTATATTCTTAATCATCCACTTGTAACTATAAAACTCCTTACCCAATGCAATGTTCAGAAGACACTGTTTTTTTCACATTTTTTTAATAAGTTAAAATGTTTTTATTATAACCAGAATTTCTCGGGCAGTCTCATGAAATTGGATATAGCTAGCTTGTTCTGAAAAAGCATTAAAAACTAATTTTGAAGAGGCAGTAATGCGAAAAAAGAAAAAACGGACAACAGCTTTTGAATCTGTTGGTCCACTGACATGTCATACAAACAATTTGGAAATCTATTGCCATACTGAAAAGCTACTTGACCTGACCGATAGTAAACTGAGTTATCTGGTACTTTGTAACCCTGCAAATTGACATTTAGGTATACCGTTACAGTGGAAACTATTTTATTTATTGTTACATTGAGTACTATCAAACAAACTAAAACCGATTTAGTGCTTCTGCTGGAAGCATGTGAGGTAAAGAAGCTGGAGAAATTGGGAGTTGTCCATATAATTTTTCAATAGATCGCAAAATATTTTTTTCTTCAGATAAACCCTTTACCCAACAAAACTGTCCAGTGCTATTCACAAAAACTGCCATTCAATTTTCTTTTTTCTGCCTAAAAAAACATAGCTTATGACCCCACATCTGAATGAGCTCAATGCGATCGTTCCAGTGAGGGGTCATAAGCTATGTTTTTGAGGCAAAAAATGAAAAAAATTGGTTATTCAATAATTTTGTTTGCAAGTGTTGTCTGCTTTTCATGTTAGGTAAAGGGTTAACAAGGATTTGCTCTTCAACATACAAGTAATTAAGAGGTACAATTTGCTCTACAGATGTGGCAAATGGTTTTGTGTTTGAAATTTATACACTTTAAGAGGGTGAATGTGTAAGGCAATGTATAGTTAAGTGGGGCCAACTGTACTTCCCCAATCCAGCAGCAAACTGAGCCTCTAAAATACAAATTCATACTTCATGGACAAACAGGTAAACCATGTTGCCTGGCTTCTGGTATCAGTGCAACGAATCACATCCACGTAAACAAACTAACATTTGCTTTTAACCCTTTACCCAAGCAGACGATATAAAAATTTATTATTTTAAATATCATTTTTTAAAATTTTTCCAAAAAAATCAACAAAACCATATCATGTGACCCCCCTCATTGGAACGAGCTCGACGAGATCGTTCCAAAGAGGGGTCACATGATATGGTTTTGTTGAAATGTTTTGGAAAGTAATATTTTTTCAGCTGCTAAATTTGCATATTACGTGGGCGGATGTGGTGGTTCATTGGGTAAAGGGTTAATAGAAGGTGAAAAACATGTAAAAAATATGAAACCTGGGTTTGGCTTCATCATAAAGAAAACTGAAGAGTAGTCTGTAAGACACCTCCTTAACACAGGTCTACTGTGGGCTCTTAGCCTAGGTAGGTCCGGGGTGCAGGGGTAGATCTACAGATGTTAGCTAAAGGGACAATATTTTTTGTCATTTGAGGAGTGGTACTTCTTCCATTTCAATGCCTACCTCCTTGTGTACATTCAGACACTCAGTATAATCCATCAATCCACCAGCATGAAATACTTTAGATCTGAGCACCTTCCCTATTCATTCAAAATTCATCCAAATATTATCGACTGGGGTATTGTTAATTTTTATTTATTGGAGTTTAACAAGCTTCACGGCCTGTGAGTCCACTCTCTTTTGCAGACAGTAACTGGTCTGGACTATAACTGAAACTCGAACATTTCTTTATTTATTTATTTATTTATTGTGGTTTAATGACACTTTCAACAGCCAGGATCACCTCGCACACAAGCAGGGTTAGTATTGCTTGAAGACAGATGCACCAATGACATGCAGTACGTCTTAGTACACAGTGCCACTGTGCCCCCATGTGGACAATCGGGATTAAGTGTCTTGTCCAAGGACACAATGCAGTTACCCCACCCCTGGTGATCAAACGACATTCTGGAAAATTTAAACTAACGCTTCCAAAACAACAAAAACTTTGGTGTGGCTTTCTAAAAAATCTTCAACTCATCTTACTTAACCCAAAACTGCAGTGTACACATACAGGGCCTTCGAGAGGGGGGGGGGGGGGGGGGGGGGCAGGGGGGAGGGGGGGGGGGGTAATAACCCCGGGGCCCAGGGGGCCTCTGCATACGAAGCCATGCCACCCGAGACAGCTAGTTTGCAAGCTTTTTTCAATGCCCAGTGTGTGTGAATCGACAGGTGGGCCGCAGGCCCCCCGAATTCACTAGTAAGCATATATTCCTTTCAAGAACTGTCTAAGTTATTAGATATATCGTGGGTCAAAGAGGATAAAAATAACTGCAAGAAGCAGTCATGTGGCTGCAGCTTGCAGTTATTTTTATCCTCAATGTACCATCTGTATGCACTAGAGTATGTCCACATGCTTTATTTATCATATGCCAGTTAAAGTGACGTAAACAATAAGTTCAGTTGATTTAATATATATATATATCTCTTCTTACCATTCTCTTGTGTAACCCAATCTAGACTTTGAGAGGCAATTGAGTCATAATAGATATCGGTCGGGGGAAGGGTGAATATTTTCATGGGTCCTTGGTAAGTTGGGTTTGAAACAAGGGGGCCCGCCCAGGTGGTACCATCTAATTGATCCCCCCGGGCCCGTATTTTCTCTCGGCGGCAATGTACACATACCAACAGAATTAGCTCTACCTGTGATTCCCTTTCAAGTTAAACCTCACAACAGCATAATGTAACAGCTTACAAGCACAGCAGGGAAAAAAATGGATGGAAATTAAGAAATTGACAAACTGTGTAAGCTTGACTAAATTTCATTTGCATTTTCTTTGCTTCTACATGTATCTCAGGTGACAGTTTGTTCACTAGGGTTTACTGACACTTTCATCAAAACCATATCCTGAGACCCCTCATTGGTTTAGTTTAATTTTTTTTTTAAATATTTTATTTTCTACTGTTAATTTTGTGTATTAACCTTTATACAACATAACGGCAAAAACTGGATAACGCTATTCATAAAAATTACCATTCAATTTTCATTTTTTGTTTCAAAAACATAGCTTATGACCCCTCACTGGAGCGAGCTCATTCAGCTTATTCCAATTAGAGGTCATAAGCTATTTTTTTCATGGAAAAACTGAAAAAAATTAGTTATTCAAGAATTTTGTTTGCAAGTGTCATCTGCTTTTCATGTTAGGTAAAGGGTTAAGTAGTGGATCAGAGCCATATCCAGGATGTTTTAGGTAGCGATATACTGGTGTGGGCACCCAAACTCCTGGTGCCCAAACTCATTGTATTCATGTTCATGTATAATCTCCATCCCATACTCTGCTAAAACGGTCAAAATTCAGCAAAAATACCTTCAATCCTGAACTAGGATACTTTACATTCTTTAGCCGACTTAAAAATATGCCTGAGTCAATTGCCCTCTGATGAAAAAAAAATGTACTGAACAGGTGTTCGGAAAGCACGTGAAGGGCTGAAGGCATTACAGTAACTTCAACTTTTGTGTCTTTTAACGTTGTGTTCAGTACGGTGATCCTACTTTCAGTTTCGGTCTCCACTCCCTATGGCCTTCGGTTAAGCCTGTGGCATATATGGACCAGTGTCCCCAAATTATCCTGGATATGGCCCTGTGGATGAAACTGATTTGTTATTTAAAGCCTTAATGGAGAGTGGTAAATGTCCACCTATTAATTTATTGGTGTTTAAGGTCACTTTCATCACTTTTTGCTATCTCATATGTATGAGGTTAAATTGTTAAATTTAGCCCATGGTTTACAGTATGCCGCCTACTGTAGGGGACTTCCATCCAGTGGAAAAACTAGGGGGAAGGTTGAGGGAGGGGGGCACATGCCCCCCCCCCCCACCCCCAATGTTCACCCATATAGGGAACATCAGGCAATATCTTTTAACAGTTAGCAATTTACTTGATTCTGAGTCTGTTTGTGTCCATAATTTATGCTGTGAAAAGCGTCAATATTTAGGCCACATTGTGGCCTAATCTATTGATGCCTTTCACAACTTGTTAGGCTATATTGTGGCTTTATTACTGATGCCGTTCACAACTTATAAATTATGGACACAAATGGACTTAGAGTCAAGGAAATTATGGTTTTTTTTGTCTCAAATTTCAAAATTGGTCCCAGACCCCTCTCCAATGAAAGGGCCCCCCCCCCCCACCTCTTGTGCTCACCCACATCTGGCTGCTGCAGGGCGTGAATCATGCAGCAAATCTTATTCTGTATGCCCCCCCCCCCCCCTAGATATTGCTCTTGCCCCCCTCCCCCCTAACTTCGATATCCTGGCTGCATGCCTGCTTCCATCCCAGGCATTGATTCTGGGTCCTATATTACCAGAAATGCAGAACTTGTTTACCTCAGCAAACAAGCCCTCCTCTACTTCCTGGGGTTCTCACAGGGAAAATATCCACCTAAAAAATCCTTGATCAACTTTTGAATTCTAAAATCAGTGTTTGCACATCAACTCTAAATGAATTAGTCTTGCACATGGCAGTGATTCCTAGCCAAGTGATTGCTGCCTGAAGAGGTATCCAAGTCTTTGCTGCCTGAAGAGGCAGCCAAGGCTCGACTAGAAACACCTTCCAAAGCAATGTAATTACTGTCTGCATGACATCTTTGTAACTGTACAAAAATTCAAGTATCTGTTCAGGCTGTTCTGAGGTGTTCTGAGGTGTTCTGAGGCCAAAAGTCTGTCAGTTAGATTTTGACCTTTGAAGGTAACATTCTCCCACATATTGTGTACCAGGCACATAAACCAGGATTCTATAGCAGGGAATGCCTAATTTGGGGGCCTCTCCAGAGAAACGTTTGCAAAATTCAGAGCTCATAAGAATAATAATAACACTTTGGCCAGCTGCTGATTTGTCACGGTTTTCGGACGAGAAGGCCTTGGTTACCCCTGTACTCCCAACTGCCTCCCTATTCCCACGCTTCTCCTCTCCTCCCAACACTCAGAGACGAACTGCTTGATGACATCCCTTGCCCCATTCTTCTTCCCAATCTCTCCGATTAGCATATTAACCCTCTCCTTTGAGTCTCCCCCTAACCACATGTCCTTCATTCTCCCATCCCACTTCCCCAATGTTCTCCCAGTGAATCTTATTCTGTTGGACTGGTACTTTGCGCATTCTAGAAGAAAGTGTTCCAAGGTCTCCACCATGCCCAAATTACACTTCTGGCACTCCTTTTCACTGTTTTTCCCAATTTTTCCCCTCAGCTCCACGGACCGCGATCTCAGCTTGAATAACAGTGACCCCCCAAAGGTGCCATCAAGGTACTCTTCAAAATCTGGCTTCTCTTTATCAAGCAGGCCACCCAAAGACCTCTTCGATTTGACCCCCTCCCACCAATTACTGTTACAATCCTCCATGACCCTTTCTCTGACGATTTTTTTACCCTGGTTTGCCACAACGTCCAGGTCCGAGATATCCAATGAGTAGTTCTCTACTAGCTCCCTCACTTGACAATCCTCCATGACCCTTTCTCTGATGATTTTTTTACCCTGGTTTGCCCCAACGTCCAGGTCCGAGATATCCAATGAGTAGTTCTCTACTAGCTCCCTCACTTGGACTATCCACCCCGTCTTGATATTTGAGATGAAAATTCTCAGGAACATTACTTTACACCATCGACTGTCGGGGAGATTTACCAAATAATTAAGATAACAGAGTTTCTACAGGTCTATCCTGTCCTTGATCCTCATCCACCCAAGCTCACCCCCGATTGCTTCTAGCACTGCAGCATTACTCGACCCCATTATCCAATGGCCTGATCATTCTGCAGGATTTCCAAGCTCTTAACGGCCGTCTGGTTTACGGGTACCACTTGCGTACCGTATGTTATACTTGGCAGACCCACCATTTCCCGAATGGTTTTCCCCACGATAACCTTATTGAAACTGTTTCTTTGCTCTTGCTTTCATTAAGTTCGAGTCTTCATTTGCTCCCATATTTCCCAACATTTTCGTTTGCCCCTCTTCGCTTTCTGACACTAGCACCATATCGTCTGCAAAAAATAGCCCTGGGATCTTCAAGTCCCCAACTGCTACCTCATCACCGCTATGCAGGAGTTCATCTCCTAAACCTTTGATGTACAATGCAAACAGAATTGGCGAAAGGATTGTTTTAGGCCTATCTTCATAGGCACACGTTTTGTTGTAATGTTTCCCAGGCGAAGTTCATTCTGTACGTCTTTATATAATGCTTTCATAATTCCAACAAACTCACCTCCTAAGCCCAGAGCCTCCAGCTTGCGCCACATACCCTCCCTGTAGGTCTACAGTGGAGACCATTTTGGAACTCTTTTTGTTAAATGAAGCTTGCACGGAGTCAAAATGTTTTTAGGGGGAAGTTTGAAGTGCCCACCCCCACCCCAGTAACATCACTGTTGTATACTGTTCATAAATGGAACCTGACAACTACTTTGTTAAGTATTTACAAGCCCAACAATGAAAGTATACCATCTATTTATCCAGAGATGTATATATATGTACAGTAGAACCTGTCTTGAGAGACCACCCTTTTTGACAGACAAAAGTGGTCTCTCAAAACAGGTGGTCTCTCAAAACAGGTCCATTAAAGAGTAAAATGACCAAATGGTATCAAGTCACAGCGGTCTCTCAAGGCAGGTGGTCTCTCAAGACGGGTTTTACTGTATATATGCATGTCAGGCCTTTTGATTACCCCAATTTCACACCGTTTACAGGTGTGCCGAAATTAGAGAAGCTGTGAAGACATTAATATATAAATTCTCTGTGCCCCTTCTACATTTGAGAATAACTTCCATCATAATATGACTATAGAAACACAAAGAAAGGCAGGGCAATAAAACATAATAGGATAAGTCTGTCATATATGGTTTTAATGTGCCCAAAGTAGGGCAAAATGGTGTGCCCAAAAATAAATAAATTTAAAGGCCTGCATGTGTGTGTATGGGGGGGGGGGGGGGGGGGGGGGGTCGATAGAGCATGTGTATAATTTAGTCTGTTTAAAAAAATTGTTATCTATTTCTAGAACAAGATACAACAACTTGTTCAATTGCCTGTTCATGTGATTATATGTTGTGGTGGAATGAAACATCTTTTCTTTTTCAAAGAAAATGCCATCGCCCTACCGGCTACTAGCTTAAATGTTTTGTGCACTTGTCAAATTCACAGTTCAGTAGAACTGGGTTTAAACTGATGTTTATTTATACATGTTTGTATCATTTTAAGACTTTATATTTCAGTTGTACCGTAGTTAAAACATTTTACACAAATGTTCATCAAATGAATGAAAAGACTTTTGATTTGCCACTACCAGGCTTGGGGTGGAGCAGTGGCATAGTCTGGGGGCAGGGGGGGGGGGGGGTAGGACTCCCTCACCCCCAATTTCAGTCATACTTCCCCACCCCTATGTTCACCCATATAGGGAACATCTGGGAAGAAATTTTAATATCTAGCAATTTACATGATTCCGAGTCCGTTTGTGTCCATAATTTATAAGTTGTGAAAGGCATCACATTGTGACCTAATTATTGATATCTTTCATAACTTATAAATTATCGACACAAACGAATTCAGAGTCAAGGAAATTGTTTTTTGTCTCGAAATTCAAAATTTTCCCCGGACCCCCTCTTGTGCTCGCCCACATCTTGCTGCTGTAGAGCTCAGATAATGCTGCGAATCGTATTCTGTATGCCCCCCCCCCCCCCCACCCACTGGATAATAATCTTGCCCCCCCCCCCCCCCCCTCCCACTAACTTTGATATTCTGGCTATGCGTCTGTGGTGAAGTCTGCATGGAGAGTAGGTTGCACTTGATTTTTTAGCACAATTGGCACACCAGCTAACATTCTTTGTTGAGCCGCAGTTCAAGAGATGAAGTCAGCTTTCTTTTTCTTTCTTGGGAATTGGTTCCAGACACGGTGACACCGAGACACAGATGTTACATGTATCTGTCCAGAGTACACAGCAAACCCGCCATTTTTTCAAGAAAAAAGGCTTTCAACAAGCAACTCACATTATTGCGCGCGCGCCTCTCAGCACGCAAGTGACCAGCCAATGAATCGAAACGCCTCGCTTGATTTCTGAACAACGGCGGACAGTGAAAGGAGAGGTTTTGTCAAACAACTGTACTCAATCGAAAAAAATTAAACTACAGCATAACTTTTCACATGCCGTGTCACTGATAGTTTTCTCTTTTTTTCTGGTAGTGACCGAGCAGACCAAACTTGAACCCAAAGGCGGTAATATATAGGCCTTTTTTTAATTTTCGCAGCCTTTTGGCTACGAAAATCCAAAATATATTACGACTTTCGGGTCCGAGCTTGAATTACTATATGGCTAAGACAACAGCATTTCAGACGAAAAGTAGCGATGGTGCCGATGTTTCTCCTCACCGGCTACGTGCTAGAAGTAGCAATGACAGCGCCAACGGGATGGGGGGGGGGGGGGGGGGGGGAGGGGGGATAAGCCTTCCCGGGAAATTGTTGTCTTGTCTTGCCGGGGGTTAACCCTCCATTTTGTCATTGAGAACAAACCCCCACCTATCTGGGGAAATCCTTTCGCCACCACTGACCATGCGTCACCAATTTTAACCTGAGATTTTATAGTGCTGACATGAGATCAATAGATGTGCCCCACCTCTTAAATATAGTCAGTTTTAAAAAAAAAATGTCTGAAAAGGCGCATTCCCTTTGCACCGCCTTCTGCAGGCCTGTCTGCATTACTGTTCTCATGTTAAAACCTTGTTGCTCGCCGTTGTTCGGTGATTCTCTCCGGGTACTCCAGCTTCGTCCACCCATAAAACTGTCCAACACGAGGTGACCCTGGCTGTCGAAAAAGTCGTTAAATCCAAATATATAATCAATAATAATAATGCTGAAAAACTGCTCTGGGGTCATATGTATAGAACAGGCAATACATGTACAGGCCTATTTGTTAACCCTTTACCTAACCTGAAAAGCAGACGACACTTGCAAAAAATACTTGAATAACTAATTCTTTTAATTTTTTGTCTCAAAAACACAGGTTATAATCCTTCATTGGAACGAGCTCGACGAGCTCGTTCCAATGAGGGGTCATAACCTATGCTTTTGAGACAAAAAATAAAAAAAATAATGAAAACTAGAGAATTGTAATTTGTTGGACAAATTACGGGCTTTCCCAACTTTTTAATGTGAAAAGGCAACCTGTATTGTACACAAAACTATCGATCAGTTTCGAAAACAGAAAATTTAGTGGAAATCAAAGTTTTTGCGATGCTACCAGTTTTTATGCAGCCAAAACAGATATTTGAGATACAGCAGGACACCAAAACATTTAACACAAAATTTGCTCTTCAATAATTACAGAATATTTTCATAGAAAGCAAAACAAGCGATGTCCTTTGTGCTTTGGAAAAAATTAGTACATATGAATTATGGGCGTACGGGCCGTGGTTTCATGAAGGACTGTGCCCCAACCCACCCCTGAGTCAGGAAGGAGCTGATTTTTCGGCCAAAATGCCAGAAAATTTCGGACAATTTAGTTGCCAGAAATGACCACAAAACATTTTGGTTTTCCACACAAAATGTTTTCCTATCGCATCACTTTGAGGCTGCAAGTAAACTGACCATTATACTATACAAGTTGATTCAGTGGAACCGTATCCATGTTAATATTATTCATTTATAATCACACAAGTACACATAAAGAACTCTATTACTGCATATTACGGGAGCATGGTGGCTCAGAAGGTAGAGATGATTGTTGCAATCCAAGAAGTCCTAGGTTCGAATCCCGCCCGTGGAAACCACATTGTATCCTTGAGCAAGACACTTCATCCCAATTTAATTTCCCACGTGGGGGAGGGGCATGATGGCGATGTGTACTAAGGGTACTTTGAGGGTGCACTTGTCTTCAACCAGTGCTAACCCTGCTTTTGTGGAGTTAGCATGTTGGGGAGTCTGAGTCGCTTGCCATTGTTCGGTGGTTCTCTCCAGGTATTCAATGGGAGGGAGACCCCCCCCCCCTCTCCCTCCCATACCCACATTTGGCATTTCCTCCTGAGATTCAACTTTCAACTTTTTCGGGCTAAAAGGGTTAATCCCCCTCTCCCTTGAAAAATCGAACTGTACGCCTATGCAATGAATACCTGGATTTGAATAAATACCTATATTATGGTCACGATATAGCTGTAGATGCTGAAAGTGACCTTAAATATCAATAATTAATTTATTCTCTATCATTTTGTCTGTTGTGAATGTGTGGATTTGTCAACACACGAGGGTGAGCTTCCAGCTCCATGATTTCACAATTTTTCCAGGATATCTGTTTCAGATACAATGAAATACATGTAATATGAGTTACTGTCACACACAAATTAGTTGTTTATTTGATATGGTTTAAAGCATCTAGAGAGCTAGTATACACAGTGATGGGTACAGTTCAAGTCAAAATGAGTTGATTAAAGGGTTGTTGAACAGCTTGTTAATATTTCTTGCATTACATTACTACTTTGCTATTTATTGACAGAAGGATTTCACAGAGGGTTTCCCTGACGGTATTTATTTATTGGTGTTTACGGTCATATACGTATCCACAATGGCTAATCGTGACCGTGACAGTTTTACGGGTGGGGGAAGTCGGAGGACCCAGAGAGAACCACCGAGCATCGACGAGCAACTGTCAGCTCAACATTCTAATTATGTTCAAGCTCCGCTGAAGCAGGGTACCAGCTGTTGAAGACATGTGCACCATTGACATGCAGTACGCCTTAGTACATGGCATCATCATGCCCCAATGTTGGCAACCGGGATAAAGTGCCTTGCCCAAGGACATTACGTGGGTTGTCCCAGATAGGGATCAAACTCGGGACCTCTATCATAGAAGTCAGACAGTCTACCACTGAGAAAATGTGCTTTCTTTCCTGGCGGTATTCATGTTTGTACGGCCAAACTGGTGTTGGATAACACGGAACACCAAAACATATAACACAAAATTTGTTCCCCATTGATTTTTGAAAGCAGTTATGAAAAGCTCAAAGAGCTCTTTCCTTTTTGTTTTTGGACAAGTGAGTATTCACTCAAAGTCATTTTTTGCAGACAGTGCTATTTTTAAGTGGCCAAAGCACATGTTTCATTAAGTCCCAGAACATAACTAAAGCCGGATTTATTGATTAAACATCTCTGCATATAGCAAAGCATAGTGTGTCAAATTAACCCATTCCCAAACGATAGTAGAGAGTAACCAAAGTTGGATAATTTGGGTATTTCCAAATGGTACACTTATTCTCACTCTCATTGTGCTTGAGGGTTAAATCTGAGATTGAAAAGGTATACCAATCTTACTCAGGGAACGTGAGTACAGAAAAGTACGAAATTAATCAGAAAATGAATTTTGTCTGACGGTACCAATATTTGTACCAGCGAAACTGGTACTGGATTTATTTATTTATTAGGTTTTAACGACACATTAACAGCCAAGGTCATATTATGTCGGTGACAGTTGTATGGATGGAGGAAGCCGGAGTACCCAGAGAGAACCACCGAGCAATGACGAGCAGCTGCCAGCTCCCCAACATTGTGCCTCCGCAATATAGCACAGGCAGGGTTAGATTGGTTGAAGACATGCGCAGCATCGACGTGCAGTATGCCTTAGTACACGGCGTCATGGTGCCCCCATGCGGACAGTCGGGGTGAAGTGATCGGGACATAATTGGAATATATCCGACAGATACAATGTCGGATATATTCCAATTATGTCCCGATCATGCAAGGCAGCAACTCTCAGAATGTTTCCTACTGTCCCTGCCCGACAGTTTAGTATCTTTGTCAAGTGCCGAGACCGCGTGGAAATACCGTAAATCAGGTGGAAACCGAGGGCACGATTCGTCCCTACTTTATTCTCAACTCAACGACTTTTCCATTCATTATTTACCTGTCACCGGCTGAGTTGGGTATTATATTTGTCTATTTGATGAACTTTTCAACCTTAACTATTTGCGGCTTCATGTAGCACCACTGAAAGGCCACTGCACGGTTATCAATATGTTAAGGGATTGATTTTACGAAAATAACAATTATTCCGACTATACACACATGGGAACTCCTAAATATGCCAAGGGTTAAACTTTTGATAATGACGTATAAAACAGAAGTTGTCATGCAATGCTTGCTGCATGCAGGCATAGAAAACATTCAGCGCTCAATGAATTAGGAATGGAGTAAATTGTCACTTAAACTTACGAAATTCTGAAAAAATGAGTTTTTTTTCGACGGCATCTACCATTATGCATCTGAGACAGGGATTGTGTTAAAGTTTACAGCAACCTTATAACAGAAAATATTCTTGGAATTGAACTGTGAATCCGAATTTCGAAAGCATTTTCGGATATTCTATTCCAAACTACCACTGCACGCTTATCAATATTCAGTGATTTTATGAAAATTAAAATTATTCCGACCTTACCCATATGGGCAGTCTCGAATCTTCCAACGGTTAAACTTTTAATGATGACATATAAAACAAAAGTTGTCATACTAGGACTCCTGCATACAGCCATAGAAAACGTTCAGTGCTCAATCAATTAGGAATGGAGTAAGTCGTCACTTAAACTTACCAAATTCTGAAAACGAGAGTTTTTTTGGACTGCACCCATCTTTATGCAAACAGTGCGAGCATGGGGTTAAACTTTACAACCAAACTTACAACAGCAAATAGAGCTCGGTAGGCAATTGTAAATACGAACATGTAAATCATTTTTCGATATTCCTTTCGAAATTGGAAGAAAAGTGAGCTCCAAATTAGCCAATTTTATGAAGAATTTTAGGGCATTCAAATTCAAGGCCAGAAAACTGGGTGAAGGTTAAAACTTTGAATAGAATATATAACAGCAAAATTGTTCTTGGATGAAGGCCCAATCCTCTCATGGAAAAGGTTTGGAGACAATATGGCTCCAGTGCTGAGAAAGTGCATGTAAACGTTGGCGAAAATAACAATTATTCCGACAGTACCCTTATGGGAAGTCTCAAATCTGCCAAGGGTTAAACTTTTAATAATAACATATAGAACAAAATTTGTCATACTTTGACTGCTGCAAGCAGCTATAGAAAACATTCAGAGCTCAAGCAATTAAAAATGGAGTAAATCGTCACCTAAACTTACCAAATTCTGAAAAAATTGGAGTTTTTTTGGACGGTACCTATACTTTTATGCAACCAGAATGGGATAGAGTTAAACTTTACAACCAAACTTACAACAGCAGATATGCTTGGTAGTCAATTGTGAATACGTACACGAAAAGTGTTTGAAATTGAGCCTTTTCCAAAATGATGGAAAAAGCAACCAAAGTTGGCTAATTTTGGCATTTTCAAACGGTACTCTTATTCTCACCCTCATTGAGCTTGAGGGTTAAATCTGAGATTAAAATGTAAACAGTAACTTTCATCCGCAATCATTGTTGCATCTATCCAAACCAAAATAATTGTTACAACAATCTTGTTATTAGAGACATTTGCCCTTGAAGTTGGTCAATTTTGAAGAAAAATTCTATATTCATGTCATTTTGGCCAGTGGGGGTTAAAGTTGAAAGATCTGAGTGGTGATTGAGGTGTATCATATTATGCTCTAAATGTGTGGAAAATTTGAGCTAAATAACTGTAAACAATTTTGAGACATTCGAAAAATGGTGTAATTTTGAAGGTTTTGGCAGAATATTTTGAAAACACGCGTTTTCACAGATATGACGATACCGCATTTCACTAGATTTTATGACATTACATAAGCGTGCCAAATTAGGTCAAAATCGTACAGCTTGTTTTCGAGCAGTTCAACAGACAAAATTCAGGGAGGAAAAAAAAAAAAAAAAAAAATTTTGAAAAAGAAGAATAACAATAGTCTTTCCCAAACGAGGTTTGGGAAAGCCTAATTAATTGGGGATTTTTTAGAACAACGCTTGCCGGTTTTGGCCGTTACGTTGGGTAAAGGGTTAAGCCTATAACGCATATGACCTACCAGTGGCGGTCCAGGAATGGCCAGGATTTAGGGTTAGATGAGGGTGCGCCACATTTCAGTCATTGCACCTCTCTCTTCCCGTTGAGTGATAAATTTTCAAGTCGAACCTCTGAATTTTCAACTGCTGGAGAAATCCGAATGCAACCTCTCCCCTGTGTTCGAAATATATTACGTTTGGGTTCTTAAGTTAGAAATTGTCTATTGAGTGCACCAAGGTACCATCTCCGATGCTTTAGAAAGCCAGGTAGCCCCACATTGCTCTCAAGGAGCGAAAGTATTGACACCATTTGGAATGTGTCTTCAAAATGTTTGTTAGAAACAGCCACATCCACAGATAAAATGGCACGCAATCCACCGCCGTGAGTGACAAGCTTCACGGCCTTTGAGTCCACTCTCTTTGCCGACAGTAACTGTTCTAGACTATAATTGAAACTCCAAAATTTATTTATGTATTGTGGTTTAACGACACTTTGGACAGCCAGGGTCATTTGTCACGGTAGCCCGCGTGAGCGGCCATCTTGTGACGTCATCCACATTGTGATACGTGGTCTTAGTGCGCATGCGCGTGTTGTTAGGGTGATACGCGTTTTCGTCGGCCATTTTGTATACTGGAGCCCGCCATCTTGGTTTCTATGGTAGCACGTGGTTGCTATGTTATCCAAAGGCTTACAACAAGACAGGTGTATGTTCGGAGGGTATGTCCATTTGAACAAGAGTAATTTCCCCGATTCGGAGAATAATCCAAATAAACCCGACAACTCCTCCAAATCACCAACAGCCACCCCAAACTACCGAAACGGACTTGGTAAAGCCCCATTTGGGGGTTTTTCCCCAGTATTCTCAAATAATCCTCGTGGGAACTCAGAGAAAGTGTCTGTTTGCTGAGGTAAACAAATTGTGTGTTCCCTGAGCCGACAACCAATGCCCGGGTTGCTTGTCCTCATAATGTTGAATTATGAGTGTAAACGATTGGCAAAACTTCAATTTTGACTTTGGTTATGGTGACTACATAGCTATAGGTATTGGGAATTACCGTTAATACGAATAAATGAATGGCCTGAAGAGAAATGTTAGTACATCAGTGGCAAAGTCTCGAGCGTGGAACCACAAGCAAAGAAATTCGTTATTTCTACGTGCAATGTGTGGATAGTGGACCACCACTGAAACACCTATTGGGTGGATTTTCTTTCCAGGCAAAAAACCCCTCCCCTTCCCTCGTCTGTTAAAAATAAAAATAATAAGGAAAGTTTCAGCCATTTCACCTCCGGGACGGACGTTCGTTGTCCTAAAGGGTCAGGGTGTTTTTTTAAAAGATCATTTGGGGAGGGGTGGAAAAGATGATTTGTACCGACGGTGATTGCTTATGTGACGACTTTTGAAATATTTCAACTACACCTTGATGGTACAGTTGAAATATTTAAGATTTCTTTGAAATTTATTTTTGGAAATATTAAATATACTTGTAGTAGTCGTGACCCAAAGCCTTGATTAATAAAAACGAAGAGTACTGCACAAAATTGGTCACGTTCGGCCCCAACTGACCGAATCGGGTTAGTACAGACTTCCATTTGTTTGCCCGACTGTGTGTGACAGAAGTCCAGGTATCAAATCTGATCTCGTAAGACGGCGCATGATTACATGCACTTGCGAATTGATATCAAAGACTCAAAAGACTCCAATCCAGATGAAAATGCCCTGACTTGGAAAATTATTGGGGATTTCAACCCCAAATGCCCCTGATTTCAACAATACATATCAGTTAGCTGGAAAGAAAGAAGTTTGTGCAAAAAATCACCAAAATCCTTCCATAGTTTTTTTGCCTTTTTTGTCTCCCGCTTTTGAAAAAAAACGGGAGATATTAAATTCGGGGTGTCCTTCCGTTCGTCATTCCGGCCTTCCGTGTTTTTCGTTTCCAGACTCCAACTTTCCCCACAGTGACCGAATTTCGACGAAATTTGGGTAGTAGATCACTTTCATCAATTGTCGTTCCAAGTTCGAATATGGGCATTTACCGCGCATATTTAATTAGGTTGCTGAAATTTGATTGGCTGACGGTTTCCAGACTCTAACTATCCTTAAAATCAACCGATTTCGATGAAATTTCATATATGGATTACTTGTATCAATACCTAGGTCAAGTTCGAATGTGGGAAAGTTTGTACCGAAATCTGTCCGTCTGCCTGTCCGTCTGTCCCGTGCGTCAACGCACCTACTACTGAAAGCAGTATTTATGAACCGATCTTCACGAAACTATCTTTGTTATCACTGTGAGACCAGAATATGTGTTTTGGGATTTGGTCCAAAATTCAAGATGGCCGCCAGCGGCCATTTTGTTCCGAAATTGGGTACAATCAGCTTTTTGTACAGAACTGCTATATGAAAGTTCGGATTTGAATAAATTTTTGAACATGGGTATTTTCCGCGCATATGTAATTAGGTTGCTTAAATTTGATTGGCTGATGGTTTCCAGACTCTAACTTTCCTTAGAGTCAACCGATTTCAATGAAATTTCATATATGGATTACAATCATCAATACCTAGGTCAGCTTCGAATGTGGGAAATTTTGTACTCAAAATCTGTCCGTCTGCCCATGCATCAACGCACCTCGCACTAAATGCCGTATTTATGAACCGATCTTCGCGAAACTTCTTGTGTACCTTTGTTATCATTGTGAGAACAGAATATGTCTTCATCATTACTTCTTTTGCAACTCTACAAAGTCAGACTCTCCCAGTACCATATACAGACCACCATATTATCTGGACATCACTTCCAAGGTTTCATTAACTTCCAATCACAAGCTTTATAGGTTGGTTAACACTTTTCACATCAGTTTAATGTAATATGTCTTATCATGCAGTCTTAATTTTTAGTGATTCTCACAGTTATACTCCACATCACTTTACTTTCTTTGACAGTGACCTCAGTGAAAATAAATCTGATAACCACTGTCTGAAGCACTGTCTGTTCTGACTCTTCTAAATAACTTCCACTTTCAACTCAACTATATTCCACTAGATGCATTAATTCCCTTTGAAACTGCTGCCCAGTGGGAGACATGAATTCACTGAATTGCCTGTTTCTTGTTGTAGTGAGCAAAGACGATTGCGATCCTTCATACATTAATGGTAGCATTTTCGATCTAACAGTATAAGGTAACCTTTAACCTGGTTTCACTCATTTGTTCCAGCATTTCAAAAGTTATGTAACAAACGAATATGGTGCATTCATTAAACGCTCGACAAGTTAACAGATACTTATGAATCGTGTGTGCCAACGGGGTAGAGTCTACACGCCCTGTTCGCACAACGACTGAGTTTGGGGGAAAACATCGCTAAATTAGTCAATAAGGGTTACCCAACTTGAAAAGTGGTAGTCAGAAATGATGTAATTCCAAATCTGGAGCACTCACTTTGTGTTGCAGATTCTTTCTTGAAAGCTGGATAGCGACCTTCTTAGAATCAGTATTTTTAAAAATTCCCTCCAAAGTCCAAATTGAAACGATTCGACCATATTCTCTCACGATGCAGCAACGAGAATTGTCTGAGATAGAGTGTTTTGACGATAGGAGGTATTGTTTTGAATTTTGTCTTTTTCCATCCACCTGAGCGATCAATGTAGATTAGACTGCTGGTGTAACGAAATGTCTCTGTGTGGACTGCGACAGGCAGTCCACATGCATGGATGGAGAGCATTTCGGTATATCGGCAGTCTATGAAATCAGATCCATTTCGCCTGTTGGACATTTTCACAAATTTCACGCACCAACAGCCTGCATGAATTTTGTGACCGGGTGTGGGGGGGCTGAGCAGTAGCTTTTCAACATCCTTTGAGCCGACGTTCATTCACAACTCTATGTTGTACAAGAAGCAGGCTTATGCGATTATTTGCCTGAAATAGGAATCGGGCAATCTTGTGTGCAGGATTAAATAGGGATCATGGGTCGATTGGTTCAAAATCTGTTGGCTTTGAAACCATCAATTAATATTTTTTGTCCACTTTATACAGGATTAAAAAGTTTGTTCTGTAATTTTGTGCCAGGATGAGTGTAAATCTCTCAAAAAAACGAGGCGTGAAAATGAAGTGTCGTCAAGTTCATTCAGAGCAAAGACCAGATGGCAGTAGTGAAACTTAAAAATTTCAAATTAAATTTTACATTGCACTATATATTTTTTCCAATTTTTGTTTGTTCAAAAATGATAATGTACGTTGTGGATGTATTGGGAATTTATTTCCCAACAACTTGACGTGTTGTGCAGAAAGTGAAAGGCTAGCACTGCTGTCAGCAGCTGTCAGTGGTATTTTGGGGGTTTTAATAACCTTATCTCGAGAACGTATTGAACGCCCCAGTCCGCTTGGCAACTGAACTTTTCACTACATTTTTTTAATGCAGTGTTAATACACTCAAGGCATCCAAGTGTTATAAAGTCAAATCTATTCAGATTAATTATTCTCTAATGTTTGTAAACAGTCGGAAACATGATTATCTTCATCCGAATGCAAGACTGATGGACAAACAATTTATATTCCTTCTGAACAGACGACGTTTTCGAACAGATCTGTTCAGTTATACTGAGCCGGCGTTGCACATTCAACACTATGATTACGTCACTCTGTGTGGTGTCCAGCGGAGAATGCATTGTCCATATCTCAATGAAAAATATGATCATTCAGAGCCAAATTTTAAACACCAGTATCTCTCGACATTACAGAGGGAATAAGGTGATCTCTTCAGCCAAGAATTCTGATACGTAACTTAAGAGAAACCATGTCTTTTTTATCCTAAAGTTTTGTTCATGAAAAATGTCAAATTAAAAATATTCAAACATCAACTGAACAATCATTCATTTTTTGCCCCTGTCAATATTCGTATCCATGCTCAAAGTTAAACCTTAAGCCCGAAAACATTTTTCTCGAGTAAAGACTGACCAAGACAATCCTTCTAATGTTCTCTTTATTTAAATATCGTGCAATCCAGATAAACGGAACACACCGATAATGGCAACGATTCGTCACCGTTAACTGCTCAGTATGAAGGTATGATATCAGAGGAAAATGCTGTTTTTCAAGGCTGCGCACATACACAAAATTACACATGCATCTTATATGATGGTGGAAATGCTGTTTTTCAAGGCTGCGCACATACACAAAATTACACATGCATCTTATATGATGGTGGATTGCATGGGGATAGGGTTTTGTCGCTGGAAGAAGGCTTTGCAGAATTGTGTTATTTTGAACATGGGTCATACCGAATTGCTTTTATCAAAGATATGTACTTTACAAATCCACTTCCCATTGATAAAATATTTACATGTCTGAGAATTTATTAGAATTTTATGACAGTGTTGTCCATTACACACTATAGCTAGGCAGATATGCCCGACCTCTTGGGTGCTTTCAACAGGTCATGGTGATAAAAATAATTTATTATAACAATAACATGATTTTGGAGAGCGTTACGAGGAATGAATAACAGCCCGAGTGTTTATTACCGGCACGAGACAAAGTCGAGGGCCGTTAATAAATCAGAGGGCCGTTATTCATTCCTCGAGGGCCGTTAATAAACCGTGCCGCTCGACAAAATCATGTTATTACTATTATTACCATGACCGGAAGCGGGCGGCGGACTGTTAATGAATTTTGTTTTCATTAACGCCCGCGGTTCGCTTCCGGTTGCATGGCGCCATGAATTACTGAGTCTTACCGCCCCGCTAAACTTCGTTAATATACTAGAGAATGCCCGCTAAAGTGGTAATAATATTACTTACTCTCTCCCTGGATGCGGAATTCTACCAGTACAGTGAGTCATGAATTTATTGCACTTTCTGATGAAGAGTAATTTTATTTCCGTTAAGATGAAATGGGGCTTGGCGAAGAGACTCAGCCCCCCCCCCCCCCCCCCCCCATATATATACCATTCGGATCTTTCGAAAAGGACGGGTGAAATTACTGTATATTTTCACCAAATCTAGAAACTTTCACCGCGATGCAGTTTGAAACCCTCTTTGCAATGTTTTTCTTGTGTTTCTCAGTTTTTTTTAAACAGTTCTGACATGTCCGATATACTAGTTAAAACACGATGTTTTTTCATCAGACTAAATGTTGATAACGAGATGGTCAACTAAGGCAGGAGTTGCGTTCACCGACCCCCCCCCCCCACCACCAACCCCCTCCCCCCACCCCCGACAGCCCATTACTTCTGCACAAGGGAGCCGAATACCAGGCGAGTTGTAACCATTGCCTCGTATAACTGCCAGTGGTTTCGGCTTACACAAGGAGCAAAGCCAAACTAGATTTCAAAATTAGCAGCGTTAAACTTTGGCGTACTTTTCCCATTATCAACAGCCCATCAACACAAGTGCACTGACCTATCGCGTTCAGGGACACAAGGCAACCGAAGGGTTCATATCAAATTCGAAATAAAGATAGTCAGTTTAGTAGCTGCATGGGGAACGTGTGCACGCCTTGGTGTATTTGTGTTGGTTGCGAATGTTTGTGCCCATTTGTACATACCTTGCAACAAAACACAATAATTTATTATGAGTTTTCTAACTTCCAAAGTTGCAGTCGGAAATGCATGATACAATCAATGAACAGACATCTTGAAAAAAAAATTTCTGTTTGGAAATACTGCTGAAATATTTTATTCAGTCAAAACATCGCTGTCAGATCTTCTAGCAAGAAAATAACCGATTGGATAGATCCATTGCAATGGCTTGAAAGAGCAGATTGAAATGACCCGGTGGCCGGAAAAAGCTATTAAATATTTGGATGTATTTTGTTGGAAAACCTAAAAATATTTCGTCGTCAGCGCCGGGTTGCGCTGAACGTGGGACAATATCTCTCTTTCACACCCTTCTAAAAATCGACCATTGGCACAAAGACACATTCTGTATCTCTGTTCATGGAGACTAACTGGCGAAAGGGGAGGGAATATTCCTCTCGAGCTCTAATTTAAATGACAACATGTTCTCTTTCATTTAAAAACTGATATTGTTTGTAAAGTTTTGTGTATTTTGTGTACAGCTATCAATTTGCATTACAATATTTATAATGCCGTTATGGAATAAAATAGTAAAATTTGTGAAGTGTTTCTAGGCTTCGTTAGAAAAAAACCACAAATATATCTTTCATTGTTTTAACTAACCTGGGAGACAGTAAATATGTTTTTGTACACACTATCAATTTCTCGATGCAAATTTTATCGGGTGGGAGTAACTTTTGCATGCTTGGAAGAGGGTGTCTGATACTGACTTTTGTCAAATATTCTTTGTTCTGGATGGAAGCAGCAGTTACACTGTTGCAAGCAACAAATTACATTAATGCCAGGGATAGTTCATCTATCAGGATGAGTTGAAACCCGTATCCACATAAATAACCTTTTATTTAATACCCATTCTATCTGTGCACTTTTATTGGGTTAATAAGGAGCATTCTGTGTGCGAAGGATAAAATGTGGATCGCTTCGGAGTCCTTTGAGGACAACAAAAACCACCCTCTTAAGTAAAGTTCATACAAGTTCTCCTGTTTGTCGCATCAGAGATAACGTTTTGAGGTCGAGTTAGTGTTGGGTTTTGTTTTTTTTCAGAACATGAATGCGTTTAAAATGGATTTGTGTTACAAACCTTTTTTTGCTTAGAACCAGAATTTTGTAAAAGCTTTCAGATATAAAAATATAGAAAATCACTGTCACAGTAACGCACGAAACAGTTATAAAACATATCATCATGTTGCATGTGCACACCATTTATGCAAAATAGCAGTTCTCCTTTGTTGAACGGTATCCTCCATTTATAAAAATAGCTACCCACGAAAAGGTTTGTCTGGTCTTTCATTCCCGAAAAATCCTGTTGGGAACTCAGAGAAGTGTTTGTTTGCTGACGTAAACAAATTGCATGTTACCTGAGCCGACAATTAACGCCCGGGTTGCTTCAACTTCCTTGTCCCCATAATGTTGAATTATGAGTGTAAACGATTGGCAAAACTTCAATTTTCACTTTGGTTGTGGTGACCACATAGGTATTGGGACTGACCGTTAATACGAATAAATTTATGATCTGAAGAGAAATGTTAGTATATCAATGGCAAAATCTCGAGCGTGGAACCACAAGCAAAGAAATTCGTCATTTCTGCGTGCAATGTGTGAGTAGTGGACAACCACTGAAACACCCATGGGGTGGAGTTTCCTTCCAGGCACCCCCCTCGCCCCTCCCTCGTCTGTTAAAAATGAAAATAATAAGGAAAATCTCAGCCATTTCACCTCCGGGTTGAACTCGGACGTTCATTGTCCTAAAGGGTGTTACAACCAGATGCGTTACGAAGAAGATCATTTGGGGAGGGGTGGAAAAGATGATTTGTACCGACGGTGATTGCTTATGTGACGACTTTTGAAATATTTCAACTACACCTTGATGGTTTAGTGGAATATTATTCAGGAGGTGGGGTGGGGGGTATAGTTGAAATATTTAAGATTTCTTTGAAATGTATTTTTGGAAATATTAAATATACTTGTAGTAGTCGTGACCCAAAGCCTTGATTAATAAAAACGAAGAGTACTGCTCAAAATTGGTCACGTTCGGCCCCAACTGACCGAATCGGATTAGTACAGACCTCCCTTTGTTTGCCCGACTGTGTGTGACAAAAGTCCAGGTTTCAAATCTGATCACGTAAGACAGCGCATGATTACATGCACTTGCGAATTGATATCTAAAACTCCAATCCAGATGAATATGCCCTGACTTGGAAAATTATTGGGGATTTCAACCCCAAATGCCTCTGATTTCAACAATACATATCAGTTATCTGGAAAGAAAGAAGTTTGTGCAAAGAATCACCAAAATCCTTCCAAAGTTTTTTGCCTTTTTTTGTCTCCCACTTTTGATAAAAACGGGAAATATTAAATTCGGGGTGTCCTTCCGTCCGTCCTTCCGGCCTTCCGTGTTTTTCGTTTCCAGACTCCAACTTTCCTAACAGTGACCGAATTTCGACGAAATTTGAGTAGTAGATCACATTCATCAATTGTGGGTCCAAGTTCGAATATGGGCATTTTCCGCGCATATTTAATTAGGTTGCTGAAATTTGATTGGCTGACGGTTTCCAGGCTCTAACTTTCCTTAAAATCAACCGATTTCGATGAAATTTTATATATGGATTACTTGTATCAATACCTAGGTCAAGTTCGAATGTGGGAAATTTTGTACCGAAAATCTGTCCGTCTGCCTGTCCGTCTACCACGTGTGTCAACGCACCTCGGACTGAAAGCCGTATTTATGAACCGATCTTCACGAAACTTCTTGGGTATCTTTGATATCATTGTGAGACCAGAATGTGTTATTTGGGATTGGTCCAAAATTCAAGATTGCCGCCAGCGGCAGTTTTGTTCCGAAATTGGGTGCAATCAGTTTTTTTGTACAGAACTGCTATATGAAAGTTTGGATTTGAATAAATTTTTGTATGAATGTTTAGTAACATTCAATACATCACATATGATACAGGTTTTGTTTTCGTGCAAAAATTATGCAAATTAGGGAAACTTTGATTTATTCAGTGCTACTACTAATACACTGTAAGTGCACACCTTCCGTGTTTTTAATTTCCAGACTCTAACTTTCCTTACAGTCAGTCTATTTCGATGAAGTTTGGGTAGTAGATCACTTTCATCAATTGTGGGTCCAAGTTCGAACATGGGTATTTTCCGCGCATATTTAATTAGGTTGCTTAAATTTGATTGGCTGATGGTTTCCAGACTCTAACTTTCCTTAGAGTCAACCGATTTCAATGAAATTTCATATATGGATTACAATCATCAATACCTAGGTCAGCTTCGAATGTGGGAAATTTTGTACTCAAAATCTGTCCGTCTGCCCATGCATCAACGCACCTCGCACTAAATGCCGTATTTATGAACCGATCTTCGCGAAACTTCTTGTGTACCTTTGTTATCATTGTGAGAACAGAATATGTCTTCATCATTACTTCTTTTGCAACTCTACAAAGTCAGACTCTCCCAGTACCATATACAGACCACCATATTATCTGGACATCACTTCCAAGGTTTCATTAACTTCCAATCACAAGCTTTATAGGTTGGTTAACACTTTTCACATCAGTTTAATGTAATATGTCTTATCATGCAGTCTTAATTTTTAGTGATTCTCACAGTTATACTCCACATCACTTTACTTTCTTTGACAGTGACCTCAGTGAAAATAAATCTGATAACCACTGTCTGAAGCACTGTCTGTTCTGACTCTTCTAAATAACTTCCACTTTCAACTCAACTATATTCCACTAGATGCATTAATTCCCTTTGAAACTGCTGCCCAGTGGGAGACATGAATTCACTGAATTGCCTGTTTCTTGTTGTAGTGAGCAAAGACGATTGCGATCCTTCATACATTAATGGTAGCATTTTCGATCTAACAGTATAAGGTAACCTTTAACCTGGTTTCACTCATTTGTTCCAGCATTTCAAAAGTTATGTAACAAACGAATATGGTGCATTCATTAAACGCTCGACAAGTTAACAGATACTTATGAATCGTGTGTGCCAACGGGGTAGAGTCTACACGCCCTGTTCGCACAACGACTGAGTTTGGGGGAAAACATCGCTAAATTAGTCAATAAGGGTTACCCAACTTGAAAAGTGGTAGTCAGAAATGATGTAATTCCAAATCTGGAGCACTCACTTTGTGTTGCAGATTCTTTCTTGAAAGCTGGATAGCGACCTTCTTAGAATCAGTATTTTTAAAAATTCCCTCCAAAGTCCAAATTGAAACGATTCGACCATATTCTCTCACGATGCAGCAACGAGAATTGTCTGAGATAGAGTGTTTTGACGACAGGAGGTATTGTTTTGAATTTTGTCTTTTTCCATCCACCTGAGCGATCAATGTAGATTAGACTGCTGGTGTAACGAAATGTCTCTGTGTGGACTGCGACAGGCAGTCCACATGCATGGATGGAGAGCATTTCGGTATATCGGCAGTCTATGAAATCAGATCCATTTCGCCTGTTGGACATTTTCACAAATTTCACGCACCAACAGCCTGCATGAATTTTGTGACCGGGTGTGAGGGGGGGGGGGGGGGCTGGGCAGTAGCTTTTCAACATCCTTTGAGCCGACGTTCAGTCACAACTCTATGTTGTACAAGAAGCAGGCTTATGCGATTATTTGCCTGAAATAGGAATCGGGCAATCTACTGAAATAAAATATGCACTATTACGCAGACGGCCATGTTCAAAATATCACCTGGATTCAAACCCACTCGCAGTGATCTCTGCCGATGGTTATGAGAGCATAAAACTTCGAACACGTGACTGTGCATTCGACAATCAAAGTTGTGTGCAGGATTAAATAGGGATCATGGGTCGATTGGTTCAAAATCTGTTGGCTTTGAAACCATCAATTAATATTTTTTGTCCACTTTATACAGGATTAAAAAGTTTGTTCTGTAATTTTGTGCCAGGATGAGTGTAAATCTCTCAAAAAAACGAGGCGTGAAAATGAAGTGTCGTCAAGTTCATTCAGGGCAAAGACCAGATGGCAGTAGTGAAACTTAAAAATTTCAAATTAAATTTTACATTGCACTATATATTTTTTCCAATTTTTGTTTGTTCAAAAATGATAATGTACGTTGTGGATGTATTGGTAATTTATTTCCCAACAACTTGACTGTTGTGCAGAAAGTGAAAGGCTAGCACTGCTGTCAGCAGCTGTCAGTGGTATTTTGGGGGTTTTAATAACCTTATCTCGAGATCGTATTGAACGCCCCAGTCCGCTTGGCAACTGAACTTTTCACTACATTTTTTTAATGCAGTGTTAATACACTCATGGAATCCAAGTGTTATAAAGTCAAATCTATTCAGATTAATTATTCTCTAATGTTTGTAAACAGTCGGAAACATGATTATCTTCATCCGAATGCAAGAATGATGGACAAACAATTTATATTCCTTCTGAACAGACGACGTTTTCGAACAGGTCTGTTCAGTTATACTGAGCCGGCGTTGCACATTCAACACTATGATTACGTCACTCTGTGTGGTGTCCAGCGGAGAATGCATTGTCCATATCTCAATGAAAAATATGATCATTCAGAGCCAAATTTTAAACACCAGTATCTCTCGACATTACAGAGGGAATGAGGTGATCTCTTCAGCCAAGAATTCTGATACGTAACTCAAGAGAAACCATGTCTTTTTTTATCCTAAAGTTTTGTTCATGAAAAATGTCAAATTAAAAATATTCAAACATCAACTAAACAATCATTCATTTTTTCCCCCTGTCAATATTCGTATCCATGCTCAAAGTTAAACCTTAAACCCGAAAACATTTTTATCGAGTAAAGACTGACCAAGACAATCCTTCTAATGTTCTCTTTATTTAAATATCGTGCAATCCAGATAAACGGAACACACCGATAATGGCAACGATTCGTCACCGTTAACTGCTCAGTATGAAGGTATGATATCAGAGGAAAATGCTGTTTTTCAAGGCTGCGCACATACACAAAATTACACATGCATCTTATATGATGGTGGATTGCATGGGGATAGGGTTTTGTCGCTGGAGGAAGGCTTTGCAGAATTGTGTTATTTTGAACATGGGTCATACCGAATTGCTTTTATCAAAACCACTTCCCATTGATAAAATATTTACATGTCTGGGAATTTATTAGAATTTTATGACAGTGTTGTCCATTACACACTATAGCTAGGCAGATATGCCCGACCTCTTGGGTGCTTTCAACAGGTCATGGTGATAAAAATAATTTATTATAACAATAACATGATTTTGGAGAGCGTTACGAGGAATGAATAACAGCCCGAGTGTTTATTACCGGCACGAGACGAAGTCGAGGGCCGTTAATAAATCAGAGGGCCGTTATTCATTCCTCGAGGGCCGTTAATAAACCGTGCCGCTCGACAAAATCATGTTATTACTATTATTACCATGACCGGAAGCGGGCGGCGGACTGTTAATGAATTTTGTTTTCATTAACGCCCGCGGTTCGCTTCCGGTTGCATGGCGCCATGAATTACTGAGTCTTACCGCCCCGCTAAACTTCGTTAATATACTAGAGAATGCCCGCTAAAGTGGTAATAATATTACTTACTCTCTCCCTGGATGCGGAATTCTACCAGTACAGTGAGTCATGAATTTATTGCACTTTCTGATGAAGAGTAATTTTATTTCCGTTAAGATGAAATGGGGCTTGGCGAAGAGACTCAGCCCCCCCCCCCCCCCCCCCCCATATATATACCATTCGGATCTTTCGAAAAGGACGGGTGAAATTACTGTATATTTTCACCAAATCTAGAAACTTTCACCGCGATGCAGTTTGAAACCCTCTTTGCAATGTTTTTCTTGTGTTTCTCAGTTTTTTTTAAACAGTTCTGACATGTCCGATATACTAGTTAAAACACGATGTTTTTTCATCAGACTAAATGTTGATAACGAGATGGTCAACTAAGGCAGGAGTTGCGTTCACCGACCCCCCCCCCCCCCCCCACCACCAACCCCCTCCCCCCACCCCCGACAGCCCATTACTTCTGCACAAGAACTCGGGAAGTTGGTAAACTAGAGCTTATGACGTGTAGGGAGCCGAATACCAGGCGAGTTGTAACCATTGCCTCGTATAACTGCCAGTGGTTTCGGCTTACACAAGGAGCAAAGCCAAACTAGATTTCAAAATTAGCAGCGTTAAACTTTGGCGTACTTTTCCCATTATCAACAGCCCATCAACACAAGTGCACTGACCTATCGCGTTCAGGGACACAAGGCAACCGAAGGGTTCATATCAAATTCGAAATAAAGATAGTCAGTTTAGTAGCTGCATGGGGAACGTGTGCACGCCTTGGTGTATTTGTGTTGGTTGCGAATGTTTGTGCCCATTTGTACATACCTTGCAACAAAACACAATAATTTATTATGAGTTTTCTAACTTCCAAAGTTGCAGTCGGAAATGCATGATACAATCAATGAACAGACATCTTGAAAAAAAAATTTCTGTTTGGAAATACTGCTGAAATATTTTATTCAGTCAAAACATCGCTGTCAGATCTTCTAGCAAGAAAATAACCGATTGGATAGATCCATTGCAATGGCTTGAAAGAGCAGATTGAAATGACCCGGTGGCCGGAAAAAGCTATTAAATATTTGGATGTATTTTGTTGGAAAACCTAAAAATATTTCGTCGTCAGCGCCGGGTTGCGCTGAACGTGGGACAATATCTCTCTTTCACACCCTTCTAAAAATCGACCATTGGCACAAAGACACATTCTGTATCTCTGTTCATGGAGACTAACTGGCGAAAGGGGAGGGAATATTCCTCTCGAGCTCTAATTTAAATGACAACATGTTCTCTTTCATTTAAAAACTGATATTGTTTGTAAAGTTTTGTGTATTTTGTGTACAGCTATCAATTTGCATTACAATATTTATAATGCCGTTATGGAATAAAATAGTAAAATGTGTGAAGTGTTTCTAGGCTTCGTTAGAAAAAAAACCACAAATATATCTTTCATTGTTTTAACTAACCTGGGAGACAGTAAATATGTTTTTGTACACACTATCAATTTCTCGATGCAAATTTTATCGGGTGGGAGTAACTTTTGCATGCTTGGAAGAGGGTGTCTGATACTGACTTTTGTCAAATATTCTTTGTTCTGGATGGAAGCAGCAGTTACACTGTTGCAAGCAACAAATTACATTAATGCCAGGGATAGTTCATCTATCAGGATGAGTTGAAACCCGTATCCACATAAATAACCTTTTATTTAATACCCATTCTATCTGTGCACTTTTATTGGGTTAATAAGGAGCATTCTGTGTGCGAAGGATAAAATGTGGATCGCTTCGGAGTCCTTTGAGGACAACAAAAACCACCCTCTTAAGTAAAGTTCATACAAGTTCTCCTGTTTGTCGCATCAGAGATAACGTTTTGAGGTCGAGTTAGTGTTGGGTTTTGTTTTTTTTCAGAACATGAATGCGTTTAAAATGGATTTGTGTTACAAACCTTTTTTTGCTTAGAACCAGAATTTTGTAAAAGCTTTCAGATATAAAAATATAGAAAATCACTGTCACAGTAACGCACGAAACAGTTATAAAACATATCATCATGTTGCATGTGCACACCATTTATGCAAAATAGCAGTTCTCCTTTGTTGAACGGTATCCTCCATTTATAAAAATAGCTACCCACGAAAAGGTTTGTCTGGTCTTTCATTCCCGAAAAATCCTGTTGGGAACTCAGAGAAGTGTTTGTTTGCTGACGTAAACAAATTGCATGTTACCTGAGCCGACAATTAACGCCCGGGTTGCTTCAACTTCCTTGTCCCCATAATGTTGAATTATGAGTGTAAACGATTGGCAAAACTTCAATTTTCACTTTGGTTGTGGTGACCACATAGGTATTGGGACTGACCGTTAATACGAATAAATTTATGATCTGAAGAGAAATGTTAGTATATCAATGGCAAAATCTCGAGCGTGGAACCACAAGCAAAGAAATTCGTCATTTCTGCGTGCAATGTGTGAGTAGTGGACAACCACTGAAACACCCATGGGGTGGAGTTTCCTTCCAGGCACCCCCCTCGCCCCTCCCTCGTCTGTTAAAAATGAAAATAATAAGGAAAATCTCAGCCATTTCACCTCCGGGTTGAACTCGGACGTTCATTGTCCTAAAGGGTGTTACAACCAGATGCGTTACGAAGAAGATCATTTGGGGAGGGGTGGAAAAGATGATTTGTACCGACGGTGATTGCTTATGTGACGACTTTTGAAATATTTCAACTACACCTTGATGGTTTAGTGGAATATTATTCAGGAGGTGGGGTGGGGGGTATAGTTGAAATATTTAAGATTTCTTTGAAATGTATTTTTGGAAATATTAAATATACTTGTAGTAGTCGTGACCCAAAGCCTTGATTAATAAAAACGAAGAGTACTGCTCAAAATTGGTCACGTTCGGCCCCAACTGACCGAATCGGATTAGTACAGACCTCCCTTTGTTTGCCCGACTGTGTGTGACAAAAGTCCAGGTTTCAAATCTGATCACGTAAGACAGCGCATGATTACATGCACTTGCGAATTGATATCTAAAACTCCAATCCAGATGAATATGCCCTGACTTGGAAAATTATTGGGGATTTCAACCCCAAATGCCTCTGATTTCAACAATACATATCAGTTATCTGGAAAGAAAGAAGTTTGTGCAAAGAATCACCAAAATCCTTCCAAAGTTTTTTGCCTTTTTTTGTCTCCCACTTTTGATAAAAACGGGAAATATTAAATTCGGGGTGTCCTTCCGTCCGTCCTTCCGGCCTTCCGTGTTTTTCGTTTCCAGACTCCAACTTTCCTAACAGTGACCGAATTTCGACGAAATTTGAGTAGTAGATCACATTCATCAATTGTGGGTCCAAGTTCGAATATGGGCATTTTCCGCGCATATTTAATTAGGTTGCTGAAATTTGACTGGCTGACGGTTTCCAGGCTCTAACTTTCCTTAAAATCAACCGATTTCGATGAAATTTTATATATGGATTACTTGTATCAATACCTAGGTCAAGTTCGAATGTGGGAAATTTTGTACCGAAAATCTGTCCGTCTGCCTGTCCGTCTACCACGTGTGTCAACGCACCTCGGACTGAAAGCCGTATTTATGAACCGATCTTCACGAAACTTCTTGGGTATCTTTGATATCATTGTGAGACCAGAATGTGTTATTTGGGATTGGTCCAAAATTCAAGATTGCCGCCAGCGGCAGTTTTGTTCCGAAATTGGGTGCAATCAGTTTTTTTGTACAGAACTGCTATATGAAAGTTTGGATTTGAATAAATTTTTGTATGAATGTTTAGTAACATTCAATACATCACATATGATACAGGTTTTGTTTTCGTGCAAAAATTATGCAAATTAGGGAAACTTTGATTTATTCAGTGCTACTACTAATACACTGTAAGTGCACACCTTCCGTGTTTTTAATTTCCAGACTCTAACTTTCCTTACAGTCAGTCTATTTCGATGAAGTTTGGGTAGTAGATCACTTTCATCAATTGTGGGTCCAAGTTCGAACATGGGTATTTTCCGCGCATATTTAATTAGGTTGCTTAAATTTGATTGGCTGATGGTTTCCAGACTCTAACTTTCCTTAGAGTCAACCGATTTCAATGAAATTTCATATATGGATTACAATCATCAATACCTAGGTCAGCTTCGAATGTGGGAAATTTTGTACTCAAAATCTGTCCGTCTGCCCATGCATCAACGCACCTCGCACTAAATGCCGTATTTATGAACCGATCTTCGCGAAACTTCTTGTGTACCTTTGTTATCATTGTGAGAACAGAATATGTCTTCATCATTACTTCTTTTGCAACTCTACAAAGTCAGACTCTCCCAGTATCATATACAGACCACCATATTATCTGGACATCACTTCCAAGGTTTCATTAACTTCCAATCACAAGCTTTATAGGTTGGTTAACACTTTTCACATCAGTTTAATGTAATATGTCTTATCATGCAGTCTTAATTTTTAGTGATTCTCACAGTTATACTCCACATCACTTTACTTTCTTTGACAGTGACCTCAGTGAAAATAAATCTGATAACCACTGTCTGAAGCACTGTCTGTTCTGACTCTTCTAAATAACTTCCACTTTCAACTCAACTATATTCCACTAGATGCATTAATTCCCTTTGAAACTGCTGCCCAGTGGGAGACATGAATTCACTGAATTGCCTGTTTCTTGTTGTAGTGAGCAAAGACGATTGCGATCCTTCATACATTAATGGTAGCATTTTCGATCTAACAGTATAAGGTAACCTTTAACCTGGTTTCACTCATTTGTTCCAGCATTTCAAAAGTTATGTAACAAACGAATATGGTGCATTCATTAAACGCTCGACAAGTTAACAGATACTTATGAATCGTGTGTGCCAACGGGGTAGAGTCTACACGCCCTGTTCGCACAACGACTGAGTTTGGGGGAAAACATCGCTAAATTAGTCAATAAGGGTTACCCAACTTGAAAAGTGGTAGTCAGAAATGATGTAATTCCAAATCTGGAGCACTCACTTTGTGTTGCAGATTCTTTCTTGAAAGCTGGATAGCGACCTTCTTAGAATCAGTATTTTTAAAAATTCCCTCCAAAGTCCAAATTGAAACGATTCGACCATATTCTCTCACGATGCAGCAACGAGAATTGTCTGAGATAGAGTGTTTTGACGACAGGAGGTATTGTTTTGAATTTTGTCTTTTTCCATCCACCTGAGCGATCAATGTAGATTAGACTGCTGGTGTAACGAAATGTCTCTGTGTGGACTGCGACAGGCAGTCCACATGCATGGATGGAGAGCATTTCGGTATATCGGCAGTCTATGAAATCAGATCCATTTCGCCTGTTGGACATTTTCACAAATTTCACGCACCAACAGCCTGCATGAATTTTGTGACCGGGTGTGAGGGGGGGGGGGGGGGGGGCTGGGCAGTAGCTTTTCAACATCCTTTGAGCCGACGTTCAGTCACAATTCTATGTTGTACAAGAAGCAGGCTTATGCGATTATTTGCCTGAAATAGGAATCGGGCAATCTACTGAAATAAAATATGCACTATTACGCAGACGGCCATGTTCAAAATATCACCTGGATTCAAACCCACTCGCAGTGATCTCTGCCGATGGTTATGAGAGCATAAAACTTCGAACACGTGACTGTGCATTCGACAATCAAAGTTGTGTGCAGGATTAAATAGGGATCATGGGTCGATTGGTTCAAAATCTGTTGGCTTTGAAACCATCAATTAATATTTTTTGTCCACTTTATACAGGATTAAAAAGTTTGTTCTGTAATTTTGTGCCAGGATGAGTGTAAATCTCTCAAAAAAACGAGGCGTGAAAATGAAGTGTCGTCAAGTTCATTCAGGGCAAAGACCAGATGGCAGTAGTGAAACTTAAAAATTTCAAATTAAATTTTACATTGCACTATATATTTTTTCCAATTTTTGTTTGTTCAAAAATGATAATGTACGTTGTGGATGTATTGGTAATTTATTTCCCAACAACTTGACTGTTGTGCAGAAAGTGAAAGGCTAGCACTGCTGTCAGCAGCTGTCAGTGGTATTTTGGGGGTTTTAATAACCTTATCTCGAGATCGTATTGAACGCCCCAGTCCGCTTGGCAACTGAACTTTTCACTACATTTTTTTAATGCAGTGTTAATACACTCATGGAATCCAAGTGTTATAAAGTCAAATCTATTCAGATTAATTATTCTCTAATGTTTGTAAACAGTCGGAAACATGATTATCTTCATCCGAATGCAAGAATGATGGACAAACAATTTATATTCCTTCTGAACAGACGACGTTTTCGAACAGATCTGTTCAGTTATACTGAGCCGGCGTTGCACATTCAACACTATGATTACGTCACTCTGTGTGGTGTCCAGCGGAGAATGCATTGTCCATATCTCAATGAAAAATATGATCATTCAGAGCCAAATTTTAAACACCAGTATCTCTCGACATTACAGAGGGAATGAGGTGATCTCTTCAGCCAAGAATTCTGATACGTAACTCAAGAGAAACCATGTCTTTTTTTATCCTAAAGTTTTGTTCATGAAAAATGTCAAATTAAAAATATTCAAACATCAACTAAACAATCATTCATTTTTTCCCCCTGTCAATATTCGTATCCATGCTCAAAGTTAAACCTTAAACCCGAAAACATTTTTATCGAGTAAAGACTGACCAAGACAATCCTTCTAATGTTCTCTTTATTTAAATATCGTGCAATCCAGATAAACGGAACACACCGATAATGGCAACGATTCGTCACCGTTAACTGCTCAGTATGAAGGTATGATATCAGAGGAAAATGCTGTTTTTCAAGGCTGCGCACATACACAAAATTACACATGCATCTTATATGATGGTGGATTGCATGGGGATAGGGTTTTGTCGCTGGAGGAAGGCTTTGCAGAATTGTGTTATTTTGAACATGGGTCATACCGAATTGCTTTTATCAAAGATATGTACTTTACAAATCCACTTCCCATTGATAAAATATTTACATGTCTGGGAATTTATTAGAATTTTATGACAGTGTTGTCCATTACACACTATAGCTAGGCAGATATGCCCGACCTCTTGGGTGCTTTCAACAGGTCATGGTGATAAAAATAATTTATTATAACAATAACATGATTTTGGAGAGCGTTACGAGGAATGAATAACAGCCCGAGTGTTTATTACCGGCACGAGACGAAGTCGAGGGCCGTTAATAAATCAGAGGGCCGTTATTCATTCCTCGAGGGCCGTTAATAAACCGTGCCGCTCGACAAAATCATGTTATTACTATTATTACCATGACCGGAAGCGGGCGGCGGACTGTTAATGAATTTTGTTTTCATTAACGCCCGCGGTTCGCTTCCGGTTGCATGGCGCCATGAATTACTGAGTCTTACCGCCCCGCTAAACTTCGTTAATATACTAGAGAATGCCCGCTAAAGTGGTAATAATATTACTTACTCTCTCCCTGGATGCGGAATTCTACCAGTACAGTGAGTCATGAATTTATTGCACTTTCTGATGAAGAGTAATTTTATTTCCGTTAAGATGAAATGGGGCTTGGCGAAGAGACTCAGCCCCCCCCCCCCCCCCCCCATATATATACCATTCGGATCTTTCGAAAAGGACGGGTGAAATTACTGTATATTTTCACCAAATCTAGAAACTTTCACCGCGATGCAGTTTGAAACCCTCTTTGCAATGTTTTTCTTGTGTTTCTCAGTTTTTTTAAAACAGTTCTGACATGTCCGATATACTAGTTAAAACACGATGTTTTTTCATCAGACTAAATGTTGATAACGAGATGGTCAACTAAGGCAGGAGTTGCGTTCACCGACCCCCCCCCCCCCCCACCACCAACCCCCTCCCCCCACCCCCGACAGCCCATTACTTCTGCACAAGAACTCGGGAAGTTGGTAAACTAGAGCTTATGACGTGTAGGGAGCCGAATACCAGGCGAGTTGTAACCATTGCCTCGTATAACTGCCAGTGGTTTCGGCTTACACAAGGAGCAAAGCCAAACTAGATTTCAAAATTAGCAGCGTTAAACTTTGGCGTACTTTTCCCATTATCAACAGCCCATCAACACAAGTGCACTGACCTATCGCGTTCAGGGACACAAGGCAACCGAAGGGTTCATATCAAATTCGAAATAAAGATAGTCAGTTTAGTAGCTGCATGGGGAACGTGTGCACGCCTTGGTGTATTTGTGTTGGTTGCGAATGTTTGTGCCCATTTGTACATACCTTGCAACAAAACACAATAATTTATTATGAGTTTTCTAACTTCCAAAGTTGCAGTCGGAAATGCATGATACAATCAATGAACAGACATCTTGAAAAAAAAATTTCTGTTTGGAAATACTGCTGAAATATTTTATTCAGTCAAAACATCGCTGTCAGATCTTCTAGCAAGAAAATAACCGATTGGATAGATCCATTGCAATGGCTTGAAAGAGCAGATTGAAATGACCCGGTGGCCGGAAAAAGCTATTAAATATTTGGATGTATTTTGTTGGAAAACCTAAAAATATTTCGTCGTCAGCGCCGGGTTGCGCTGAACGTGGGACAATATCTCTCTTTCACACCCTTCTAAAAATCGACCATTGGCACAAAGACACATTCTGTATCTCTGTTCATGGAGACTAACTGGCGAAAGGGGAGGGAATATTCCTCTCGAGCTCTAATTTAAATGACAACATGTTCTCTTTCATTTAAAAACTGATATTGTTTGTAAAGTTTTGTGTATTTTGTGTACAGCTATCAATTTGCATTACAATATTTATAATGCCGTTATGGAATAAAATAGTAAAATTTGTGAAGTGTTTCTAGGCTTCGTTAGAAAAAAACCACAAATATATCTTTCATTGTTTTAACTAACCTGGGAGACAGTAAATATGTTTTTGTACACACTATCAATTTCTCGATGCAAATTTTATCGGGTGGGAGTAACTTTTGCATGCTTGGAAGAGGGTGTCTGATACTGACTTTTGTCAAATATTCTTTGTTCTGGATGGAAGCAGCAGTTACACTGTTGCAAGCAACAAATTACATTAATGCCAGGGATAGTTCATCTATCAGGATGAGTTGAAACCCGTATCCACATAAATAACCTTTTATTTAATACCCATTCTATCTGTGCACTTTTATTGGGTTAATAAGGAGCATTCTGTGTGCGAAGGATAAAATGTGGATCGCTTCGGAGTCCTTTGAGGACAACAAAAACCACCCTCTTAAGTAAAGTTCATACAAGTTCTCCTGTTTGTCGCATCAGAGATAACGTTTTGAGGTCGAGTTAGTGTTGGGTTTTTTTTTTTTTTTCAGAACATGAATGCGTTTAAAATGGATTTGTGTTACAAACCTTTTTTTGCTTAGAACCAGAATTTTGTAAAAGCTTTCAGATATAAAAATATAGAAAATCACTGTCACAGTAACGCACGAAACAGTTATAAAACATATCATCATGTTGCATGTGCACACCATTTATGCAAAATAGCAGTTCTCCTTTGTTGAACGGTATCCTCCATTTATAAAAATAGCTACCCACGAAAAGGTTTGTTTGGTCTTTCATTCCCGAAAAATCCTGTTGGGAACTCAGAGAAGTGTTTGTTTGCTGACGTAAACAAATTGCATGTTACCTGAGCCGACAATTAACGCCCGGGTTGCTTCAACTTCCTTGTCCCCATAATGTTGAATTATGAGTGTAAACGATTGGCAAAACTTCAATTTTCACTTTGGTTGTGGTGACCACATAGGTATTGGGACTGACCGTTAATACGAATAAATTTATGATCTGAAGAGAAATGTTAGTATATCAATTGCAAAATCTCGAGCGTGGAACCACAAGCAAAGAAATTCGTCATTTCTGCGTGCAATGTGTGAGTAGTGGACAACCACTGAAACACCCATGGGGTGGAGTTTCCTTCCAGGCACCCCCCTCGCCCCTCCCTCGTCTGTTAAAAATGAAAATAATAAGGAAAATCTCAGCCATTTCACCTCCGGGTTGAACTCGGACGTTCATTGTCCTAAAGGGTGTTACAACCAGATGCGTTACGAAGAAGATCATTTGGGGAGGGGTGGAAAAGATGATTTGTACCGACGGTGATTGCTTATGTGACGACTTTTGAAATATTTCAACTACACCTTGATGGTTTAGTGGAATATTATTCAGGAGGTGGGGTGGGGGGTATAGTTGAAATATTTAAGATTTCTTTGAAATGTATTTTTGGAAATATTAAATATACTTGTAGTAGTCGTGACCCAAAGCCTTGATTAATAAAAACGAAGAGTACTGCTCAAAATTGGTCACGTTCGGCCCCAACTGACCGAATCGGATTAGTACAGACCTCCCTTTGTTTGCCCGACTGTGTGTGACAAAAGTCCAGGTTTCAAATCTGATCACGTAAGACAGCGCATGATTACATGCACTTGCGAATTGATATCTAAGACTCCAATCCAGATGAATATGCCCTGACTTGGAAAATTATTGGGGATTTCAACCCCAAATGCCTCTGATTTCAACAATACATATCAGTTATCTGGAAAGAAAGAAGTTTGTGCAAAGAATCACCAAAATCCTTCAAAAGTTTTTTGCCTTTTTTTGTCTCCCACTTTTGATAAAAACGGGAAATATTAAATTCGGGGTGTCCTTCCGTCCGTCCTTCCGGCCTTCCGTGTTTTTCGTTTCCAGACTCCAACTTTCCTAACAGTGACCGAATTTCGACGAAATTTGAGTAGTAGATCACATTCATCAATTGTGGGTCCAAGTTCGAATATGGGCATTTTCCGCGCATATTTAATTAGGTTGCTGAAATTTGATTGGCTGACGGTTTCCAGGCTCTAACTTTCCTTAAAATCAACCGATTTCGATGAAATTTTATATATGGATTACTTGTATCAATACCTAGGTCAAGTTCGAATGTGGGAAATTTTGTACCGAAAATCTGTCCGTCTGCCTGTCCGTCTACCACGTGTGTCAACGCACCTCGGACTGAAAGCCGTATTTATGAACCGATCTTCACGAAACTTCTTGGGTATCTTTGATATCATTGTGAGACCAGAATGTGTTATTTGGGATTGGTCCAAAATTCAAGATTGCCGCCAGCGGCAGTTTTGTTCCGAAATTGGGTGCAATCAGTTTTTTTGTACAGAACTGCTATATGAAAGTTTGGATTTGAATAAATTTTTGTATGAATGTTTAGTAACATTCAATACATCACATATGATACGGGTTTTGTTTTCGTGCAAAAATTATGCAAATTAGGGAAACTTTGATTTATTCAGTGCTACTACTAATACACTGTAAGTGCACACCTTCCGTGTTTTTAATTTCCAGACTCTAACTTTCCTTACAGTCAGTCTATTTCGATGAAGTTTGGGTAGTAGATCACTTTCATCAATTGTGGGTCCAAGTTCGAACATGGGTATTTTCCGCGCATATTTAATTAGGTTGCTTAAATTTGATTGGCTGATGGTTTCCAGACTCTAACTTTCCTTAGAGTCAACCGATTTCAATGAAATTTCATATATGGATTACAATCATCAATACCTAGGTCAGCTTCGAATGTGGGAAATTTTGTACTCAAAATCTGTCCGTCTGCCCATGCATCAACGCACCTCGCACTAAATGCCGTATTTATGAACCGATCTTCGCGAAACTTCTTGTGTACCTTTGTTATCATTGTGAGAACAGAATATGTCTTCATCATTACTTCTTTTGCAACTGTGACGAATCCACTATCCCCAACCCAACACAAGTCTAGATTCAATTTCTCCCTCCCAAAAACAGTTCGATCAGCCGAGGCGGTGCGGTTTCTAAAACCACATCACCCCAGATGGTCGAACTATTTTATAAGAGATATTTAACATTTGCGTTTCCGACCGGGCTTTAAAATAAGGAAAAGGGATCGCAGTTATAATGGGTAGGTCGGAGCCCCACATAAAGTTCTCGGGTAGATGACCCACCTTTAGACTGAAATTAAAAACTACAAACCATCAAGATGTAGCAAGGTAACAATAATTCAACACTAAGAAATGTTATGGTATAATTTATTGAATGAAATTAAACATTATTACATATCCAAAAAGCGTTTGTTTCACTATCTTAAATTGGGCTGAAATTCGGAGGCTAGAGAAAAAAAAATATCAAGAATCCGATAAACAAGGCCCTTTTTATTATGTCCAGGCCACCCAGATTTTCTAATATAATATTAGGAGACTACTATTCTCCCATAGAGGACGTACCAATGACCAAAGGGAACTGTCATAAGAAGCTTCCACCCTCGAAGAACCAGAGTTCGTCGAGTGTGAAGTCTTCCAATATAAATGAGGAGTCACCTTCGTTCCTCCATAGATGTTATCTCCCAATAGTAATGATCAGGACTACACAGGTAAGAAGCTTTCACCCTCGAAGAACCAGAGTTCGTCGAGTGTGAAGTCTTCCAAATATAAATGAGGAGTCACCGCTGCTCCTCCATAGGTATCATACCAAATATCAATAATCAGGCCTCAATCAAGTAAGAAGCTTTCACCCTCGAAGAACCAGAGTTCGTCGAGTGTGAAGTCTTCCAATATAAATGAGGAGTTACCGCTGCTCCTCCATAGGTGTCATACCAAATATCAATAATCAGGCCTCAATCAAGTAAGAAGCTTTCACCCTCGAAGAACCAGAGTTCGTCGAGTGTGAAGTCTTCCAAATATAAATGAGGAATCACCTACATTCCTCCATAGATGTCATCTCCCAATAGTAATGGTCAGGACTACACAGGTAAGAAGCTTTCACCCTCGAAGAGCCAAAGTTCGTCGAGTGTGAAGTCTTCCACATATAAATAAGGAGTCACCTCTGCTCCTCCATAGGTGTCATACCAAATATTAATAATCAGGCCTCAATCAAGTAAGAAGCTTTCACCCTCGAAGAACCAGAGTTCGTCGAGTGTGAAGTCTTCCAAATATAAATGAGGAGTCACCGCTGCTCCTCCATAGGTGTCATACCAAATATCAATAATCAGGCCTCAATCAAGTAAGAAGCTTTCACCCTCGAAGAACCAGAGTTCGTCGAGTGTGAAGTCTTCCACATATAAATAAGGAGTCACCGCTGCTCCTCCATAGGTGTCATACCAAATATCAATAATCAGGCCTCAATCAAGTAAGAAGCTTTCACCCTCGAAGAACCAAAGTTCGTCGAGTGTGAAGTCTTCCACATATAACTAAGGAGTCACCTCCGCGCTGCCATCTCTGACACCCCGCACACTCGGTGACTACCCAACAAGAAGAACTCACACTCGACAAAAGTTTGTCGAAGGCGAAATTCTTCAAAAAAAATATTCCCGGAGTTCCAGAGAAAAAAAACTACTCTAAAACTTACTTAACTCTGATTCCATTGATCCGACAAACGGAGAAAAAAGAATACCAAATAAATTCCTAAATAACTATCCCAGTCTCACCAATGGCACAGAGAATTCGGTGTTTAGTTTCTCATTCCGGAACTCCAAGGAATTACTATTTAAACTCATGACCAGCCGGCTCTTCCCAAACCTTCCAGAGAAAAGCTAAACAACCTACCCCAGTGAAATCCTATCTCGAACTGACTTTTTCGACGGTCCAGATCACCCACTTCAATTCATACACAACACGAAAAAATCATGCAACCTCTGAAATCTTGTATCGATTCAGGAAATCGCTGGTGTGTGCATTTCCCTCAGTGAAACTTGACAACAATTCAATCAACCGTTACTAGATCTCGTGCTACCTGACACTCTAATCACTGGTGGAGACAACCACCACAGAGAGAGCAAATAAGTAATATGGAATTAACCCCTGTTGGACGACAAACCCCCGACTCCATTTATCAAAAAACAGCACACTACCCCCACCCCAAGGTAAACGTCCTCGTTTTTTGATGGCTCAGATAGTGTTTTTGATTTCTTATTAATAAAGATAAAAATAAAAAAAAAATGATTAATGATTTATAATGACTATATTTACACAAAAAAAAATGGGTCCGAAAAAAAAAATTGAGTACGATCTGTTCATACCTACTATCTAGATTAAATCTTTAGGCATGGGAAGTGCTACATCTGACGGAATAATCCGCCATCACATTTTATGTTTTATACAGCGGTAGGCAGGCCTGGGATACAGAAATCCAACCACCGACCAATTTCAATAAAAATTGAAACCGCTTACCGCCACGATCACTGACATGCGATAAGAGATGTTACCACCTGGATTAGTTAAATCCCTGATCCGAAGAAAGCCACCACTATAACTTATATATTTATAAAACAATTAAACGGACCATACTTCATTGGAACACTACCCATAATTTACTACATATGAATTTTATCATCGTCCAGATGATGCTGCTCGCAACGCCAAAAACTATCTTGGAAACCCTGCACACTACTGTATCCTTTTCATCACGACAACCCAGACAACAGCCACAAGATCCATTTATTGTTGGCGCGCTTGAATCATTCTAGATTAGAAAACAATTATCCAATATTTATATGAATCCCGGAACTCTATTTCTCAATCGCCAACTCCATATTTCCAATTCAAAACAATTGCAATTAATGCTTCGCTTGGGCAGCATAGTGAGCCCAACAAGGAATCACCATACCATGCCCAATCGAACCATCAACAGAGCCAACAATTGCCATCAAGGTCAATGTGAAATATCTCCAACTTTCACATTAATCACTTCTTTCCCACTTAATAAACCATCAACACATTCCCAGTCACCCTGACTAGGGGGTTTTAAATTACAACATCTGGTGAATTTTCCTTTTTATTCTATCCCAAAAATTCTTTTGTGCATTCGGCCGGAGATGTACACCATCTGACAGAAAATGATGAGGATAAACCTGTCGATGGTGAAAATATAAAATATCTTCATCACCTACAGCCTTAAAAGCATCATTGACAGCCATACGTCTAAACTCATAAATCTCATAAGATACATTTCGGGGCTTTACTCTAGGAAATATACTACCTAATGTTATTTTCTTCACCCCAGCAAGCTTCCATTTCTTTAGCAATTCTCGGAGGTCCCGCAGGAAACATTCAAAAGAGAATGTAACGCAATCAATATCATTACCCCCAATCTGAAGAACTATCCATCTAGCCCCTCTGACATTAATATTTTGCAAATGGCTAATCTTTCCCCCAGGTATCCCAACAAATTTCACGGAGGCAAACGGTATGGTACAATGCCATACTTCTGGGCACAATAATAAAAATCGGTACAATCTCGCCACAAAACTGTGTCCAATCACCAGACCCTCCATTTTAAGGAGTCAAAATTAAATCCTAAAAAGCAAAGTTAAATTAGGAAGGTTTACAAGAACCAATTCACATTCAAGAGTCAATGTTAATGGACAACTGTCAATATCGTCTGAACTCATAACCATCAAATACCATGATACACCTACACAACTTCACTGTCACTGGACAACCATCAATATCGTCTGGTTTCATCACCATCAAATACCATGATACACACACATAATTTCAATGTCAATGGACAAATATCAGTATCATCTGGATTCATCGCCATTAAATACCATGACTCACATACATAATTTCAATGTCAATGGACAACATCAGTACCGCCCGGACTCATCGCCATCAAATACCATGATACACATACATAATTTCACCGTCAATGGACAAACATCAGTATCATCTGGATTCATCGCCATCAAATACCATGATACACATACATAATTTCAATGTCAATGGATAACATCAGTATCGTCTGGATTCATCGCCATCAAATACCATGATACACATACATAATTTCAATGTCAATGGACAACATCAGTATCGTCTGGATTCATCGCCATCAAATACCATGATACACATACATAATTTCAATGTCAATGGACAACATCAGTATCGTCTGGATTCATCGCCATCAAATACCATGATACACATACATAATTTCACTGTCACTGGACAACTACCAGTATCGTCTGGATTCATCGCCATCAAATACCATGATACACATACATAATTTCACCGTCAATGGACAAACATCAGTATCATCTGGATTCATCGCCATCAAATACCATGATACACATACATAATTTCAATGTCAATGGATAACATCAGTATCGTCTGGATTCATCGCCATCAAATACCATGACACACATACATAATTTCAATGTCAATGGACAACATCAGTATCATCTGGATTCATCGCCACCAAATACCTCCCTCAACCTAAAACAAAAAAAAAGAACACCACAGCAGTATACAAAATTTCGCAATTTTCTGTTTCCAACAGCTGAAATTAATTTATGTAATTTATTAGTTACATTACATGAAAGGAATGACCTCCAGTATTAAAATAAAAAAAACAATCTTTCTGTGACTCAGTCAAACTGCAACCAATAGGTTTCCAAGCAATCCAAATTTTTAAGTCGTAAATTTCTGGTGGTCTTGCATATTTACCACGGACACATCACTTACGAAAAGTTACATACTGGCGACGCCATCATAAATTACTTACGAAACCCATTCTTACCCTAGCAACATCAACCACCACCCATCAGACACAATCATACCTAACCCCCACCCCAAATGCCCATCCCACATGCGCGCTATGCAAGTCACACCAAAATAAACGACGTATTTGGAATCACTCTTCTACTGGCTCAATTTCACTAGCGTATAATGCTCCCGCTCACGAGCATTTCCAAGTGTAATTCCCAGGGGTCACATTTACAAAACACAAATAGCGCTAGTATTTTTGAGATTACTAAGGTAAATTTTTACATTTTTAGAATTGCGCTGAGTTAGGGTGTTCGTTTACACAATTTTTCCTAATGGAACACCTCCATTACGACACCCCGTAAGGGAAACCATGGAATCAATTGATTTCCATCCTTTCCCTACATTATGTGACCCATGAGAATACTATATCATTTATCAATCTTTACTTTATCCAATCCACTACCATAGGACATAACCACCGGTCCAATGACCCTACAACTTGTCCTATATATGACTGTTTGAAAGTCAAAATTAAACAATTCTGATTCAAAAGTTTCCAAATGAATCGAACAGCAAATTCAAATGAATTTGCAGTTTATTTTGTCTCCGCCCATTAACCCTTCCTTGGATCCCCAGCACCATTCCTCCTTGCCTATTAATTACAACTTCCAAATGGAAGACATAATTTAACCCTTGCATCGACATATAAGGCACACTCCGGGTAATTTAACAATTTTCCCATGATCACTGGGCACCACATCAAAAATTTAGCAAATCTTATCTTTGCTCGTGAGCTAGAGTTCTCGCCAAATGAATTCATTAAGCCAAATCTTAAATCATAAAATCACCGAATTTAGACCGGGGTCATTCCAGAATAATAAATACAAATCTTTTTTTTTTTTTTTTTAAGACAGATCGTACTCATTTGAGTTCAACCAGCGGGGACGACGGACCCTTCGCCCCCGGTGGGTGACAGGATCTCCGCTAGGGGCAGGATTGTTTAAGTTGCTGGAACTGCCCTGAGTCGACTGGTCAGAATCTTCCTCCCGATCAATGAGTTCCGAAAAAGGTAACCTACCAGAATCTCCTGAATTATCTACACTTGTTCCCATATTAGGTCGTTCAAAACATTTTTTTAATCTATTAAAGTGGACCACCTGCAGCCGACCACCATGCTCTCTACAAATAACATAATTTGCATCAGAGAGTCGCTTTTTAACCACAAATGGCCCAAACCAATATTTAGCAAATTTGGGGGTTTGACCTTGCTTTATTTTTGAAATATATAGCCACACTTTATCACCAACCTCATAAGGTCTTCCATGAACTCTACGGTCGTACAACCTTTTCCTATGTTTAATAGCAGTTTCACACTTACTGCTCACAAACTGGAAAATGGTTGCCATTCTATTTTCCAAATCCATCACATATTGAACTCGACTAAGATCCTTATCAGGAACTTTACCAGCCATTAAATTCAATAGGTAATCGGATTTCTTTCCCAAAAAGGATCATATTTGGAGTAAGGCCCGTGGTCTCATGAACAGCACTACGATAAGCCATCATAACAAAAGGTAGATAGTATTCCCAGTCGTTATGATTATCTTCAACAAAACATGCTAGCATAGCTATCAATGTTCTGTTGAAGCGCTCAACCTGGCCATCAGACTGAGGGTGATATGGAGATGTTCTTGTCTTGGAAATCTCAAAATATTTACAGATTCCCAAAAACAATTCAGACTCAAAGTTGGCCCCTTGATCAGAATGGATAAACTTAGGCATACCAAAACGGGATATCCACTCTTTAACCAATATTTCTCCAATTGTACTTGCACGCTGATTAGGCATGGCATAGGCTTCAGTCCATTTAGAGAAATAGTCAGAAACAACCAGAATGTAAATGTTTCCACTCACAGATTCTGGTAGGGGACCCAATACATCAAGTGCAACCCTCTCCATCGGTTCCGAAACACGGTCGGTAACCAGGGGGGCCTTTAACGCTTTGTTGGGACTTTTCCGACGTTGACACACCTCACAAGTCTGCACCCACTGTTCTACATCCTTCTTTAGACCAATCCAAAAAAATCTTTGCCTAATTTTCAAATAGGTTTTCATCATACCTAAATGGCCTCCCACCACGGAATCATGGCAATGTTTTAAAATTTCAGGTTTTAGTTCCCCAGGAACAATCCACAAAAATTTATTTTCCTTTCCAAATTCCAACCATTCTCGATAAAGCATACCTTGCCTAACAACAATTTGTTCCCATTGGGCTACATATTTTTTAAATATTAATTCTTCACCCTTCATTTGCTCAGCCGACGGCTTAGAATCATTTGTTTTATTTTCAAACAATTTCTTTAATATTGGATCACTCATCTGATCATCAACCGAAATTACACCTCCTGGAGACAAATCAATAGCATTAGTCTCCAAAGATATCCTACTCAAGGCGTCGGCATTCTTATGTTGCTCTCCTCTACGATGGATGATAGAAAAGTCAAATCCACTCAAATATTCCAGCCAACGAGCCACTTGCCCCGTTGGTTCTTTAAAATTAAACAACCACCTCAAAGATCCATGATCGGTGCGCAGAGTAAAGTGTTTTCCTATCAAATAATGGCGAAAATTTTTAATGCTTTTAATAACTGCCAATAGCTCTTTCCGAGTGACACTATAATTACGTTCTGGAGGAGAATGCACTTTACTAAAATATGCAATTACCTTCTCCTGTCCGTTAACTAACTGAGACAACACAGCCCCACTAGCCTGATCACTCGCATCTGTGTCCAAAATAAACTCTTGCTCAAAATTTGGAAATCCCAAGATTGGACTCTCACATAGTTTATTCTTTAAAATTTCAAAAGATTCTTTTCTAGCCTTATTCCACTCAAATTTTACATTCTTTCTAGTTAATTCCAACAGGGGACCAGCCAAATCTGAGAAGTTCAAAATAAATTTTCTGTAATAAGAACACAAACCGACAAAACTGCGTATATCTCTGACACATCTTGGAATCGGCCAATCCTTAATCCTAGCTATCTTTTCTGGGTCAGCCCGTATCCCCTCTGAGGACACGATATGGCCCAAAAAAGATACCTGTTTTCTAAAAAGAGCACATTTAGAAGGCTTGAGTTTCAAACCAGCTTCCTTAATTTTTGTGAACACCTCTTCCAACCTTTCTACATGTTCTTGGAAAGTTTTAGCATAAATAATTATGTCATCCAGATATATCAGACAGGTCTTCCAATGAAGGCCCTTCAAAACGAGCTCCATAAGCCTCTGAAAGGAATGGGGAGCCCCAGAAAGCCCGAAAGGGAGTACCTTGAACTCATAAAGCCCTTTACCTGTACTAAAGGCAGTTTTTTCTTGAGCTGAGGAAGCCATCTCCACCTGCCAATACCCTGAAGCCAAATCTAATGTAGAGAACCAACTGGCCCCCTGCATTCCTTCAAGGCTGTCATCAATGCGTGGCAAGGGATATGCATCCTTCCGAGTTACAGCATTTAACTTACGATAGTCTACACAAAAGCGTAGGCTACCGTCTTTTTTTTTAACCAGGACAATGGGGGCCGCCCACGGACTATCCGAGGGTTGTATTATCCCCTGTTCTAACATTTCTTGTAACTGCCTATCAACTTCCTGTCGCTTATGTACAGGAAGTCTATAGGCTCTTTGTTTTATGGGTGGATGTTTACCCGTGTCAATATCATGTTTTATAATACTTGTTCGACCTAAATCTTTATCATGGCGGATAAAAACCGACTCATTTCTATCAAGAAGCATTTTAACTTGAAATACCTGATCCGTAGTCAAAACAGTTTCATCAATTGTTTGCTGGAGAGAATACTTATCAACATTTTCTTGTTTTACATTTTCTTGAATTACACTATTTCCCAGAACCTCCCCTTGCTGGAATACTGCCACTGTTTCACCTTTTTTCAAGGACTGGGGTACCCCGGTGGTATTTACTAACCTCATTGGCACAACATCTCCATTTGAAGTACCCACAAAACTTCGCCCAACCATAATCCCATTATGTTTTTCTGAAAATTTTTGATCTACCTCACAAATTCCCTCTAAAAGAGAAACATTACTTACCTTACCATTAATTATAATCTCGGAAGATGGAGGTATAGTTACATTTTCAATAAGCATGACCTCATTACTATCGTTGTTATTGCCAAAATTTAGGGGAATTTCTTTTCCTGCTAATTTAACACAATTCCTCCCCAGATAAATGTCTAAGTCTAGGGCAGTCATCAGATCAACCCCCAATATTCCCTCAAATGATAACTCGGCAACATAAAACTCTTGATCAAAACTATTATTACCTATATTAATGGGAAGGTTGATAACTCCTGGCACCTGCAAGGGTTGTCCGCTAGCTCCACAAACCTCTCTAGGAGCTGCTTGTAATTCTGAAGAATCCTTTCCAAATACCTCTTCCAATACCTTAGTACTTAATATGCTAATGGCTGATCCAGTGTCCAGCAAAAATTTTACCTCTTTGTCACAAATGGTTAAGGGAAGAAAAAAATGACCAATCTTTTTCTCAGGGTGGGCCCCATTCTGTTGGAGCTGAGGTTTGACCCCAACCCCAGCTCTTATTCTTTTAAACCTTGCCTATTATTCCACCTTCCACCTCTTCGACCCCCATAATTCCGACGAACATTTCCTCGACCACGTCCACGAGAAAAATCTTCCCGAGTATTTTGTATTTCCGCTATTTTGTCAATTCCATCCTCCTTCCCCAATTGTTCTAAAAATTCGCGTCTCATTTCCCTTTGTTCTTTGCGCAAATCATCAATCTGAAACCGCAGATCAGTCAGCGTCTGAGTTAATAATTCCAATTGCTCGGAATTAACAGCTTCGTTGTCAGAAGGTTGGACAGTGGAAGCAACTTCCACTCTCCTATATGATTCTTCCTCTAATGCCAAACGAACCGCGGCATCCAACGTCTCGGGTTTTCCACGCAACACCTGCATCCGAACGTCTTTATCCGTTATGGCTTCAACAAAAGCTTCTTTTGCCAAATCGTCCCTTAAAATGGATGGGGCTGAAGGGTAAGCTTTCTTTACCAATCTACGTATACTACTAGCCAGCTCGGGGAGTGTTTCTCGAGCGGTTCGCCTTCTTGAACGCAATTGTGACCTATAAATTGCCGTACCTCTAAAGGGATCAAATCGATCTATCAAACTTTTTAATATTTGTTTTAGGCCAATCTTATCATTACTATCTAGATCTTCGTAAAATTGCAATGCGGCCCCTCTTAATGAAACTACCAAAAATCTACAAGCCACCACCTCTGACCATTCATTGATTTCTACACATTTTTCAAAATGCGTCACCCAATCAACCACATTGGTGGACCCATTAAATGTTTCTGGTGTAACCACCGGTTTTCTGGGCCCGTTATATTGTTCACCACTTTTGGATGGACGTTCCTTAAGAGCAGGAAGGTCCGCACCCGGTGCCACTAACGCCCGATCACCCTTATCTTGATAGCTGACCCTCGCAAGAGGAGTTTTAACTTTCTTAGGAATGGCACCCGAAGCTCTTCTTCTACAAAATTCACGCGCAGAACTTCCTACCTGTTTATGAATTCCATTGTCCAAACCATTATGTTTTGGAATTTCACTCACTTGAATTTCTACATTTTCATTAAAAGACGTAGGAGTGGCCTCTGGTGTTTCTTGAAAAAAATCTAGAGCCTCAGCCATGGGGTATCTCCTTGGTGTGCTAATATCTGGATTTGTAGCCAAATCAGTTAACTTTTTAGATGCCCCCAAGTATTCATCCAGCCCTTCCGAAATTCCCGTAGCCATATTAAATTTGAACCAATACTAAACAATTTACCTGTATTAAATTTCTATACATCAGTCTTATGGTATCATAAAATATCCTGTCGGCGACGCCAATAACTGTGACGAATCCACTATCCCCAACCCAACACAAGTCTAGATTCAATTTCTCCCTCCCAAAAACAGTTCGATCAGCCGAGGCGGTGCGGTTTCTAAAACCACATCACCCCAGATGGTCGAACTATTTTATAAGAGATATTTAACATTTGCGTTTCCGACCGGGCTTTAAAATAAGGAAAAGGGATCGCAGTTATAATGGGTAGGTCGGAGCCCCACATAAAGTTCTCGGGTAGATGACCCACCTTTAGACTGAAATTAAAAACTACAAACCATCAAGATGTAGCAAGGTAACAATAATTCAACACTAAGAAATGTTATGGTATAATTTATTGAATGAAATTAAACATTATTACATATCCAAAAAGCGTTTGTTTCACTATCTTAAATTGGGCTGAAATTCGGAGGCTAGAGAAAAAAAAATATCAAGAATCCGATAAACAAGGCCCTTTTTATTATGTCCAGGCCACCCAGATTTTCTAATATAATATTAGGAGACTACTATTCTCCCATAGAGGACGTACCAATGACCAAAGGGAACTGTCATAAGAAGCTTCCACCCTCGAAGAACCAGAGTTCGTCGAGTGTGAAGTCTTCCAATATAAATGAGGAGTCACCTTCGTTCCTCCATAGATGTTATCTCCCAATAGTAATGATCAGGACTACACAGGTAAGAAGCTTTCACCCTCGAAGAACCAGAGTTCGTCGAGTGTGAAGTCTTCCAAATATAAATGAGGAGTCACCGCTGCTCCTCCATAGGTATCATACCAAATATCAATAATCAGGCCTCAATCAAGTAAGAAGCTTTCACCCTCGAAGAACCAGAGTTCGTCGAGTGTGAAGTCTTCCAATATAAATGAGGAGTTACCGCTGCTCCTCCATAGGTGTCATACCAAATATCAATAATCAGGCCTCAATCAAGTAAGAAGCTTTCACCCTCGAAGAACCAGAGTTCGTCGAGTGTGAAGTCTTCCAAATATAAATGAGGAATCACCTACATTCCTCCATAGATGTCATCTCCCAATAGTAATGGTCAGGACTACACAGGTAAGAAGCTTTCACCCTCGAAGAGCCAAAGTTCGTCGAGTGTGAAGTCTTCCACATATAAATAAGGAGTCACCTCTGCTCCTCCATAGGTGTCATACCAAATATTAATAATCAGGCCTCAATCAAGTAAGAAGCTTTCACCCTCGAAGAACCAGAGTTCGTCGAGTGTGAAGTCTTCCAAATATAAATGAGGAGTCACCGCTGCTCCTCCATAGGTGTCATACCAAATATCAATAATCAGGCCTCAATCAAGTAAGAAGCTTTCACCCTCGAAGAACCAGAGTTCGTCGAGTGTGAAGTCTTCCACATATAAATAAGGAGTCACCGCTGCTCCTCCATAGGTGTCATACCAAATATCAATAATCAGGCCTCAATCAAGTAAGAAGCTTTCACCCTCGAAGAACCAAAGTTCGTCGAGTGTGAAGTCTTCCACATATAACTAAGGAGTCACCTCCGCGCTGCCATCTCTGACACCCCGCACACTCGGTGACTACCCAACAAGAAGAACTCACACTCGACAAAAGTTTGTCGAAGGCGAAATTCTTCAAAAAAAATATTCCCGGAGTTCCAGAGAAAAAAAACTACTCTAAAACTTACTTAACTCTGATTCCATTGATCCGACAAACGGAGAAAAAAGAATACCAAATAAATTCCTAAATAACTATCCCAGTCTCACCAATGGCACAGAGAATTCGGTGTTTAGTTTCTCATTCCGGAACTCCAAGGAATTACTATTTAAACTCATGACCAGCCGGCTCTTCCCAAACCTTCCAGAGAAAAGCTAAACAACCTACCCCAGTGAAATCCTATCTCGAACTGACTTTTTCGACGGTCCAGATCACCCACTTCAATTCATACACAACACGAAAAAATCATGCAACCTCTGAAATCTTGTATCGATTCAGGAAATCGCTGGTGTGTGCATTTCCCTCAGTGAAACTTGACAACAATTCAATCAACCGTTACTAGATCTCGTGCTACCTGACACTCTAATCACTGGTGGAGACAACCACCACAGAGAGAGCAAATAAGTAATATGGAATTAACCCCTGTTGGACGACAAACCCCCGACTCCATTTATCAAAAAACAGCACACAACTCTACAAAGTCAGACTCTCCCAGTACCATATACAGACCACCATATTATCTGGACATCACTTCCAAGGTTTCATTAACTTCCAATCACAAGCTTTATAGGTTGGTTAACACTTTTCACATCAGTTTAATGTAATATGTCTTATCATGCAGTCTTAATTTTTAGTGATTCTCACAGTTATACTCCACATCACTTTACTTTCTTTGACAGTGACCTCAGTGAAAATAAATCTGATAACCACTGTCTGAAGCACTGTCTGTTCTGACTCTTCTAAATAACTTCCACTTTCAACTCAACTATATTCCACTAGATGCATTAATTCCCTTTGAAACTGCTGCCCAGTGGGAGACATGAATTCACTGAATTGCCTGTTTCTTGTTGTAGTGAGCAAAGACGATTGCGATCCTTCATACATTAATGGTAGCATTTTCGATCTAACAGTATAAGGTAACCTTTAACCTGGTTTCACTCATTTGTTCCAGCATTTCAAAAGTTATGTAACAAACGAATATGGTGCATTCATTAAACGCTCGACAAGTTAACAGATACTTATGAATCGTGTGTGCCAACGGGGTAGAGTCTACACGCCCTGTTCGCACAACGACTGAGTTTGGGGGAAAACATCGCTAAATTAGTCAATAAGGGTTACCCAACTTGAAAAGTGGTAGTCAGAAATGATGTAATTCCAAATCTGGAGCACTCACTTTGTGTTGCAGATTCTTTCTTGAAAGCTGGATAGCGACCTTCTTAGAATCAGTATTTTTAAAAATTCCCTCCAAAGTCCAAATTGAAACGATTCGACCATATTCTCTCACGATGCAGCAACGAGAATTGTCTGAGATAGAGTGTTTTGACGACAGGAGGTATTGTTTTGAATTTTGTCTTTTTCCATCCACCTGAGCGATCAATGTAGATTAGACTGCTGGTGTAACGAAATGTCTCTGTGTGGACTGCGACAGGCAGTCCACATGCATGGATGGAGAGCATTTCGGTATATCGGCAGTCTATGAAATCAGATCCATTTCGCCTGTTGGACATTTTCACAAATTTCACGCACCAACAGCCTGCATGAATTTTGTGACCGGGTGTGGGGGGGGGGGGGGGGGGGGGCTGGGCAGTAGCTTTTCAACATCCTTTGAGCCGACGTTCAGTCACAACTCTATGTTGTACAAGAAGCAGGCTTATGCGATTATTTGCCTGAAATAGGAATCGGGCAATCTACTGAAATAAAATATGCACTATTACGCAGACGGCCATGTTCAAAATATCACCTGGATTCAAACCCACTCGCAGTGATCTCTGCCGATGGTTATGAGAGCATAAAACTTCGAACACGTGACTGTGCATTCGACAATCAAAGTTGTGTGCAGGATTAAATAGGGATCATGGGTCGATTGGTTCAAAATCTGTTGGCTTTGAAACCATCAATTAATATTTTTTGTCCACTTTATACAGGATTAAAAAGTTTGTTCTGTAATTTTGTGCCAGGATGAGTGTAAATCTCTCAAAAAAACGAGGCGTGAAAATGAATTGTCGTCAAGTTCATTCAGGGCAAAGACCAGATGGCAGTAGTGAAACTTAAAAATTTCAAATTAAATTTTACGTTGCACTATATATTTTTTCCAATTTTTGTTTGTTCAAAAATGATAATGTACGTTGTGGATGTATTGGTAATTTATTTCCCAACAACTTGACTGTTGTGCAGAAAGTGAAAGGCTAGCACTGCTGTCAGCAGCTGTCAGTGGTATTTTGGGGGTTTTAATAACCTTATCTCGAGATCGTATTGAACGCCCCAGTCCGCTTGGCAACTGAACTTTTCACTACATTTTTTTAATGCAGTGTTAATACACTCATGGAATCCAAGTGTTATAAAGTCAAATCTATTCAGATTAATTATTCTCTAATGTTTGTAAACAGTCGGAAACATGATTATCTTCATCCGAATGCAAGAATGATGGACAAACAATTTATATTCCTTCTGAACAGACGACGTTTTCGAACAGATCTGTTCAGTTATACTGAGCCGGCGTTGCACATTCAACACTATGATTACGTCACTCTGTGTGGTGTCCAGCGGAGAATGCATTGTCCATATCTCAATGAAAAATATGATCATTCAGAGCCAAATTTTAAACACCAGTATCTCTCGACATTACAGAGGGAATAAGGTGATCTCTTCAGCCAAGAATTCTGATACGTAACTCAAGAGAAACCATGTCTTTTTTTATCCTAAAGTTTTGTTCATGAAAAATGTCAAATTAAAAATATTCAAACATCAACTAAACAATCATTCATTTTTCCCCCCTGTCAATATTCGTATCCATGCTCAAAGTTAAACCTTAAACCCGAAAACATTTTTATCGAGTAAAGACTGACCAAGACAATCCTTCTAATGTTCTCTTTATTTAAATATCGTGCAATCCAGATAAACGGAACACACCGATAATGGCAACGATTCGTCACCGTTAACTGCTCAGTATGAAGGTATGATATCAGAGGAAAATGCTGTTTTTCAAGGCTGCGCACATACACAAAATTACACATGCATCTTATATGATGGTGGATTGCATGGGGATAGGGTTTTGTCGCTGGAGGAAGGCTTTGCAGAATTGTGTTATTTTGAACATGGGTCATACCGAATTGCTTTTATCAAAGATATGTACTTTACAAATCCACTTCCCATTGATAAAATATTTACATGTCTGGGAATTTATTAGAATTTTATGACAGTGTTGTCCATTACACACTATAGCTAGGCAGATATGCCCGACCTCTTGGGTGCTTTCAACAGGTCATGGTGATAAAAATAATTTATTATAACAATAACATGATTTTGGAGAGCGTTACGAGGAATGAATAACAGCCCGAGTGTTTATTACCGGCACGAGACGAAGTCGAGGGCCGTTAATAAATCAGAGGGCCGTTATTCATTCCTCGAGGGCCGTTAATAAACCGTGCCGCTCGACAAAATCATGTTATTACTATTATTACCATGACCGGAAGCGGGCGGCGGACTGTTAATGAATTTTGTTTTCATTAACGCCCGCGGTTCGCTTCCGGTTGCATGGCGCCATGAATTACTGAGTCTTACCGCCCCGCTAAACTTCGTTAATATACTAGAGAATGCCCGCTAAAGTGGTAATAATATTACTTACTCTCTCCCTGGATGCGGAATTCTACCAGTACAGTGAGTCATGAATTTATTGCACTTTCTGATGAAGAGTAATTTTATTTCCGTTAAGATGAAATGGGGCTTGGCGAAGAGACTCAGCCCCCCCCCCCCCCCCCATATATATACCATTCGGATCTTTCGAAAAGGACGGGTGAAATTACTGTATATTTTCACCAAATCTAGAAACTTTCACCGCGATGCAGTTTGAAACCCTCTTTGCAATGTTTTTCTTGTGTTTCTCAGTTTTTTTTAAACAGTTCTGACATGTCCGATATACTAGTTAAAACACGATGTTTTTTCATCAGACTAAATGTTGATAACGAGATGGTCAACTAAGGCAGGAGTTGCGTTCACCGACCCCCCCCCCCCCCCCCCACCACCAACCCCCTCCCCCCACCCCCGACAGCCCATTACTTCTGCACAAGAACTCGGGAAGTTGGTAAACTAGAGCTTATGACGTGTAGGGAGCCGAATACCAGGCGAGTTGTAACCATTGCCTCGTATAACTGCCAGTGGTTTCGGCTTACACAAGGAGCAAAGCCAAACTAGATTTCAAAATTAGCAGCGTTAAACTTTGGCGTACTTTTCCCATTATCAACAGCCCATCAACACAAGTGCACTGACCTATCGCGTTCAGGGACACAAGGCAACCGAAGGGTTCATATCAAATTCGAAATAAAGATAGTCAGTTTAGTAGCTGCATGGGGAACGTGTGCACGCCTTGGTGTATTTGTGTTGGTTGCGAATGTTTGTGCCCATTTGTACATACCTTGCAACAAAACACAATAATTTATTATGAGTTTTCTAACTTCCAAAGTTGCAGTCGGAAATGCATGATACAATCAATGAACAGACATCTTGAAAAAAAAATTTCTGTTTGGAAATACTGCTGAAATATTTTATTCAGTCAAAACATCGCTGTCAGATCTTCTAGCAAGAAAATAACCGATTGGATAGGTCCATTGCAATGGCTTGAAAGAGCAGATTGAAATGACCCGGTGGCCGGAAAAAGCTATTAAATATTTGGATGTATTTTGTTGGAAAACCTAAAAATATTTCGTCGTCAGCGCCGGGTTGCGCTGAACGTGGGACAATATCTCTCTTTCACACCCTTCTAAAAATCGACCATTGGCACAAAGACACATTCTGTATCTCTGTTCATGGAGACTAACTGGCGAAAGGGGAGGGAATATTCCTCTCGAGCTCTAATTTAAATGACAACATGTTCTCTTTCATTTAAAAACTGATATTGTTTGTAAAGTTTTGTGTATTTTGTGTACAGCTATCAATTTGCATTACAATATTTATAATGCCGTTATGGAATAAAATAGTAAAATTTGTGAAGTGTTTCTAGGCTTCGTTAGAAAAAAACCACAAATATATCTTTCATTGTTTTAACTAACCTGGGAGACAGTAAATATGTTTTTGTACACACTATCAATTTCTCGATGCAAATTTTATCGGGTGGGAGTAACTTTTGCATGCTTGGAAGAGGGTGTCTGATACTGACTTTTGTCAAATATTCTTTGTTCTGGATGGAAGCAGCAGTTACACTGTTGCAAGCAACAAATTACATTAATGCCAGGGATAGTTCATCTATCAGGATGAGTTGAAACCCGTATCCACATAAATAACCTTTTAATTAATACCCATTCTATCTGTGCACTTTTATTGGGTTAATAAGGAGCATTCTGTGTGCGAAGGATAAAATGTGGATCGCTTCGGAGTCCTTTGAGGACAACAAAAACCACCCTCTTAAGTAAAGTTCATACAAGTTCTCCTGTTTGTCGCATCAGAGATAACGTTTTGAGGTCGAGTTAGTGTTGGGTTTTGTTTTTTTTTTCAGAACATGAATGCGTTTAAAATGGATTTGTGTTACAAACCTTTTTTTGCTTAGAACCAGAATTTTGTAAAAGCTTTCAGATATAAAAATATAGAAAATCACTGTCACAGTAACGCACGAAACAGTTATAAAACATATCATCATGTTGCATGTGCACACCATTTATGCAAAATAGCAGTTCTCCTTTGTTGAACGGTATCCTCCATTTATAAAAATAGCTACCCACGAAAAGGTTTGTCTGGTCTTTCATTCCCGAAAAATCCTGTTGGGAACTCAGAGAAGTGTTTGTTTGCTGACGTAAACAAATTGCATGTTACCTGAGCCGACAATTAACGCCCGGGTTGCTTCAACTTCCTTGTCCCCATAATGTTGAATTATGAGTGTAAACGATTGGCAAAACTTCAATTTTCACTTTGGTTGTGGTGACCACATAGGTATTGGGACTGACCGTTAATACGAATAAATTTATGATCTGAAGAGAAATGTTAGTATATCAATGGCAAAATCTCGAGCGTGGAACCACAAGCAAAGAAATTCGTCATTTCTGCGTGCAATGTGTGAGTAGTGGACAACCACTGAAACACCCATGGGGTGGAGTTTCCTTCCAGGCACCCCCCTCGCCCCTCCCTCGTCTGTTAAAAATGAAAATAATAAGGAAAATCTCAGCCATTTCACCTCCGGGTTGAACTCGGACGTTCATTGTCCTAAAGGGTGTTACAACCAGATGCGTTACGAAGAAGATCATTTGGGGAGGGGTGGAAAAGATGATTTGTACCGACGGTGATTGCTTATGTGACGACTTTTGAAATATTTCAACTACACCTTGATGGTTTAGTCGAATATTATTCAGGAGGTGGGGTGGGGGGGTATAGTTGAAATATTTAAGATTTCTTTGAAATGTATTTTTGGAAATATTAAATATACTTGTAGTAGTCGTGACCCAAAGCCTTGATTAATAAAAACGAAGAGTACTGCTCAAAATTGGTCACGTTCGGCCCCAACTGACCGAATCGGATTAGTACAGACCTCCCTTTGTTTGCCCGACTGTGTGTGACAAAAGTCCAGGTTTCAAATCTGATCACGTAAGACAGCGCATGATTACATGCACTTGCGAATTGATATCTAAGACTCCAATCCAGATGAATATGCCCTGACTTGGAAAATTATTGGGGATTTCAACCCCAAATGCCTCTGATTTCAACAATACATATCAGTTATCTGGAAAGAAAGAAGTTTGTGCAAAGAATCACCAAAATCCTTCCAAAGTTTTTTGCCTTTTTTTGTCTCCCACTTTTGATAAAAACGGGAAATATTAAATTCGGGGTGTCCTTCCGTCCGTCCTTCCGGCCTTCCGTGTTTTTCGTTTCCAGACTCCAACTTTCCTAACAGTGACCGAATTTCGACGAAATTTGAGTAGTAGATCACATTCATCAATTGTGGGTCCAAGTTCGAATATGGGCATTTTCCGCGCATATTTAATTAGGTTGCTGAAATTTGATTGGCTGACGGTTTCCAGGCTCTAACTTTCCTTAAAATCAACCGATTTCGATGAAATTTTATATATGGATTACTTGTATCAATACCTAGGTCAAGTTCGAATGTGGGAAATTTTGTACCGAAAATCTGTCCGTCTGCCTGTCCGTCTACCACGTGTGTCAACGCACCTCGGACTGAAAGCCGTATTTATGAACCGATCTTCACGAAACTTCTTGGGTATCTTTGATATCATTGTGAGACCAGAATGTGTTATTTGGGATTGGTCCAAAATTCAAGATTGCCGCCAGCGGCAGTTTTGTTCCGAAATTGGGTGCAATCAGTTTTTTTGTACAGAACTGCTATATGAAAGTTTGGATTTGAATAAATTTTTGTATGAATGTTTAGTAACATTCAATACATCACATATGATACGGGTTTTGTTTTCGTGCAAAAATTATGCAAATTAGGGAAACTTTGATTTATTCAGTGCTACTACTAATACACTGTAAGTGCACACCTTCCGTGTTTTTAATTTCCAGACTCTAACTTTCCTTACAGTCAGTCTATTTCGATGAAGTTTGGGTAGTAGATCACTTTCATCAATTGTGGGTCCAAGTTCGAACATGGGTATTTTCCGCGCATATTTAATTAGGTTGCTTAAATTTGATTGGCTGATGGTTTCCAGACTCTAACTTTCCTTAGAGTCAACCGATTTCAATGAAATTTCATATATGGATTACAATCATCAATACCTAGGTCAGCTTCGAATGTGGGAAATTTTGTACTCAAAATCTGTCCGTCTGCCCATGCATCAACGCACCTCGCACTAAATGCCGTATTTATGAACCGATCTTCGCGAAACTTCTTGTGTACCTTTGTTATCATTGTGAGAACAGAATATGTCTTCATCATTACTTCTTTTGCAACTCTACAAAGTCAGACTCTCCCAGTACCATATACAGACCACCATATTATCTGGACATCACTTCCAAGGTTTCATTAACTTCCAATCACAAGCTTTATAGGTTGGTTAACACTTTTCACATCAGTTTAATGTAATATGTCTTATCATGCAGTCTTAATTTTTAGTGATTCTCACAGTTATACTCCACATCACTTTACTTTCTTTGACAGTGACCTCAGTGAAAATAAATCTGATAACCACTGTCTGAAGCACTGTCTGTTCTGACTCTTCTAAATAACTTCCACTTTCAACTCAACTATATTCCACTAGATGCATTAATTCCCTTTGAAACTGCTGCCCAGTGGGAGACATGAATTCACTGAATTGCCTGTTTCTTGTTGTAGTGAGCAAAGACGATTGCGATCCTTCGTACATTAATGGTAGCATTTTCGATCTAACAGTATAAGGTAACCTTTAACCTGGTTTCACTCATTTGTTCCAGCATTTCAAAAGTTATGTAACAAACGAATATGGTGCATTCATTAAACGCTCGACAAGTTAACAGATACTTATGAATCGTGTGTGCCAACGGGGTAGAGTCTACACGCCCTGTTCGCACAACGACTGAGTTTGGGGGAAAACATCGCTAAATTAGTCAATAAGGGTTACCCAACTTGAAAAGTGGTAGTCAGAAATGATGTAATTCCAAATCTGGAGCACTCACTTTGTGTTGCAGATTCTTTCTTGAAAGCTGGATAGCGACCTTCTTAGAATCAGTATTTTTAAAAATTCCCTCCAAAGTCCAAATTGAAACGATTCGACCATATTCTCTCACGATGCAGCAACGAGAATTGTCTGAGATAGAGTGTTTTGACGACAGGAGGTATTGTTTTGAATTTTGTCTTTTTCCATCCACCTGAGCGATCAATGTAGATTAGACTGCTGGTGTAACGAAATGTCTCTGTGTGGACTGCGACAGGCAGTCCACATGCATGGATGGAGAGCATTTCGGTATATCGGCAGTCTATGAAATCAGATCCATTTCGCCTGTTGGACATTTTCACAAATTTCACGCACCAACAGCCTGCATGAATTTTGTGACCGGGTGTGGGGGGGGGGGGCTGGGCAGTAGCTTTTCAACATCCTTTGAGCCGACGTTCAGTCACAACTCTATGTTGTACAAGAAGCAGGCTTATGCGATTATTTGCCTGAAATAGGAATCGGGCAATCTACTGAAATAAAATATGCACTATTACGCAGACGGCCATGTTCAAAATATCACCTGGATTCAAACCCACTCGCAGTGATCTCTGCCGATGGTTATGAGAGCATAAAACTTCGAACACGTGACTGTGCATTCGACAATCAAAGTTGTGTGCAGGATTAAATAGGGATCATGGGTCGATTGGTTCAAAATCTGTTGGCTTTGAAACCATCAATTAATATTTTTTGTCCACTTTATACAGGATTAAAAAGTTTGTTCTGTAATTTTGTGCCAGGATGAGTGTAAATCTCTCAAAAAAACGAGGCGTGAAAATGAAGTGTCGTCAAGTTCATTCAGGGCAAAGACCAGATGGCAGTAGTGAAACTTAAAAATTTCAAATTAAATTTTACATTGCACTATATATTTTTTCCAATTTTTGTTTGTTCAAAAATGATAATGTACGTTGTGGATGTATTGGTAATTTATTTCCCAACAACTTGACTGTTGTGCAGAAAGTGAAAGGCTAGCACTGCTGTCAGCAGCTGTCAGTGGTATTTTGGGGGTTTTAATAACCTTATCTCGAGATCGTATTGAACGCCCCAGTCCGCTTGGCAACTGAACTTTTCACTACATTTTTTTAATGCAGTGTTAATACACTCATGGAATCCAAGTGTTAAAAAGTCAAATCTATTCAGATTAATTATTCTCTAATGTTTGTAAACAGTCGGAAACATGATTATCTTCATCCGAATGCAAGAATGATGGACAAACAATTTATATTCCTTCTGAACAGACGACGTTTTCGAACAGATCTGTTCAGTTATACTGAGCCGGCGTTGCACATTCAACACTATGATTACGTCACTCTGTGTGGTGTCCAGCGGAGAATGCATTGTCCATATCTCAATGAAAAATATGATCATTCAGAGCCAAATTTTAAACACCAGTATCTCTCGACATTACAGAGGGAATAAGGTGATCTCTTCAGCCAAGAATTCTGATACGTAACTCAAGAGAAACCATGTCTTTTTTTATCCTAAAGTTTTGTTCATGAAAAATGTCAAATTAAAAATATTCAAACATCAACTAAACAATCATTCATTTTTTCTCCCTGTCAATATTCGTATCCATGCTCAAAGTTAAACCTTAAACCCGAAAACATTTTTATCGAGTAAAGACTGACCAAGACAATCCTTCTAATGTTCTCTTTATTTAAATATCGTGCAATCCAGATAAACGGAACACACCGATAATGGCAATGATTCGTCACCGTTAACTGCTCAGTATGAAGGTATGATATCAGAGGAAAATGCTGTTTTTCAAGGCTGCGCACATACACAAAATTACACATGCATCTTATATGATGGTGGATTGCATGGGGATAGGGTTTTGTCGCTGGAGGAAGGCTTTGCAGAATTGTGTTATTTTGAACATGGGTCATACCGAATTGCTTTTATCAAAGATATGTACTTTACAAATCCACTTCCCATTGATAAAATATTTACATGTCTGGGAATTTATTAGAATTTTATGACAGTGTTGTCCATTACACACTATAGCTAGGCAGATATGCCCGACCTCTTGGGTGCTTTCAACATTTCATGGTGATAAAAATAATTTATTATAACAATAACATGATTTTGGAGAGCGTTACGAGGAATGAATAACAGCCCGAGTGTTTATTACCGGCACGAGACGAAGTCGAGGGCCGTTAATAAATCAGAGGGCCGTTATTCATTCCTCGAGGGCCGTTAATAAACCGTGCCGCTCGACAAAATCATGTTATTACTATTATTACCATGACTGGAAGCGGGCGGCGGACTGTTAATGAATTTTGTTTTCATTAACGCCCGCGGTTCGCTTCCGGTTGCATGGCGCCATAAATTACTGAGTCTTACCGCCCCGCTAAACTTCGTTAATATACTAGAGAATGCCCGCTAAAGTGGTAATAATATTACTTACTCTCTCCCTGGATGCGGAATTCTACCAGTACAGTGAGTCATGAATTTATTGCACTTTCTGATGAAGAGTAATTTTATTTCCGTTAAGATGAAATGGGGCTTGGCGAAGAAACTCAGCCTAGATACCCCCCCCCCCCCCCCAAATATATACCATTCGGATCTTTCGAAAAGGACGGGTGAAATTACTGTATATTTTTACCAAATCTAGAAACTTTCACCGCGATGCAGTTTGAAACCCTCTTTGCAATGTTTTTCTTGTGTTTCTCAGTTTTTTTAAAACAGTTCTGACATGTCCGATATACTAGTTAAAACACGATGTTTTTTCATCAGACTAAATGTTGATAACGAGATGGTCAACTAAGGCAGGAGTTGCGTTCACCGACCCCCCCCCTCCCCCACCAAACCTCCCCCACCCCCGCCAGCCCATTACTTCTGCACAAGAACTCGGGAAGTGGTAAAATAGAGCTTATGACGTGTAGGGATCCGAATACCAGGCGACTTGTAACCATTACCTCGTATAACTGCCAGTGTTTTCGGCTTACACAAGGAGCAAAACCAAACTAGATTTCAAAATTAGCAGCGTTAAACTTTGGCGTACTTTTCCCAATATCAACAGCCCATCAACACAAGTGCACTGACCTATCGCGTTCAGGGACACAAGGCAACCGAAGGGTTCATATCAAATTCGAAATAAAGATTGTCAGCTTAGTAGCTGCATGGGGAACGTGTGCACGCCTTGGTGTATTTGTGTTGGTTGCGAATGTTTGTGCCTATTTGTACATACCTTGCAACAAAACACAATAATTTATTATGAGTTATCTAACTTCCAAAGTTGCAGTCGGAAATGCATGATACAATCAATGAACAGACATCTTGAAAAAAAAATTTTTTGTTTGGAAATACTGCTGAAATATTTTATTTAGTCAAATCATCGCTGTCAGATATTCTAGCAAGAAAATAACCGATTGGATAGATCCATTGCAATGGCTTGAAAGAGCAGATTGAAATGACCCGGTGGCCGAAAAAAGCTATTAAATATTTGGATGTATTGTGATGGAAAACCTAAAAATATTTCGTCGTCAGCGCCGGGTTGCGCTGACCGTGGGACAATATCTCTCTTCCACACCCTTCTAAAAATCGACCATTGGCACAAAGACATATTCTGTATCTCTGTTCATGGAGACTAACTGGCGAAAGGGGAGGGAATATTCGTCTCGAGCTCTAATTTAAATGACAACATGTTCTCTTTCATTTAAAAACTGATATTGTTTGTAAAGTTTTGTGTATTTTGTGTACAGCTATCAATTTGCATTACAATATTTATAATGCCGTTATGGAATAAAATAGTAAAATTTGTAAAGTGTTTCTAAGCTTCGTTACAAAAAAACTCACAAATATATCTTTCATTGTTTTAACTAACTTGGGCGTCAGTAAATATGTTTTTTGTACACACTATCAATTTCTCGATGCAAATTTTACCGGGTGGGAGTAACTTTTGCATGCTTGGAAGAGGGTGACTGATACTGACTTCTGCCAAACATCCTTTGTTCTGGATGGAAGCAGCAGTTACACCGTTGCAAGCAACAAATTATATTAATGCCAGGGGTAGTTCATCTATCAGGGTGAGTTGAAACCCGTATCCACATAAATAACCTTTTGTTTAATACCCATTCTATCTGTGCACTTTAATAAGGAGCATTCTGTGTACGAAGGATATAATGTGGATCGCTTCGGAGTCCTTTGAGGACAAGAAAAACCACCCTCTTAAGTAAAGTTGATACAAGTTCTCCTGTTTGTGGCATTAGAGATAACGTTTTGAAGTCGAGTTAGTGTTGGGTTTTGTTTTTTTTCTTCAGAAAATGAATGCGTTTAAAATGGATGTGTGTTACAAACCTTTTTTTGCTTAGAACCAGAATTTTGTAAAAGCTTTCAGATATAAAAATATAGGAAATCACTGTCACAGTAACGCACGAAACAGTTATAAAACATATCATCATGTTGCATGTGCACACCATTTATGCAAAATAGCAGTTCTCCTTTGTTGAACGGTATCCTCCATTTATAAAAATAGCTACCCACAAAAAGTTTTGTCTGGTATTTTATTCTCAAATTATCCTGGTGGGAACTCAGAGAAGTGTTTGTTTGCTGAGGTAAACAAATTGTATGTTACCCGAACCGACAATTAACGCGCGGGTCAACTTCCTTGTCCCCATAATGTTGAATTATGAGTGTAAACGATTGGCAAAACTTCCACTTTGGTTGTGGTGACTACATAGGTATTGGGACTTACCGTTAATACGAATAAATTAATGATCTGAAGAGAAATGTCAGTGAATCAATGGCAAAGTCTCGAACGTGGAACCACAAGCAAAGAAATTCGTAATTTCTGCGTGCAATGTGTGAGTAGTGGACAACCACTGAAACACCCATGGGGTGGAGCCATTTCACCTCCGGGTTGAACTTGGACGTTCATTGTCCTAACGGGTGTTACAACCAGATGCGTTACGAAGAAGATCATTTGGGGAGGGGTGGAAAAGATGATTTGTACCGACGGTGATTGCTTATGTGACGGCTTTTGAAATATTTCAATTACACCTTGATGGTTTAGTGGAATATTATTCAGGAGGTGGGTTGGGGTGTATAGTTGAAATATTTAAGATTTCTTTGAAATTTATTTTTGGAAATATTAAATATACTTGTAGTAGTCGTGACCCAAAGCCTTGATTAATAAAAACGAAGAGTACTGCTCAAAATTGGTCACGTTCGGCCCCAACTGATCGAATCGGATTAGTACAGACCTCCCTTTGTTTGCCCGACTGTGTGTGACAGAGGTCCAGGTTTCAAATCTGATCTCGTAAGACAGCGCATGATTACATGCACTTGCGAATTGATTTCTAAGACTCCAATCCAGATGAATATGCCCTGACTTGGAAAATTATTGGAGATTTCAACCCCAAATGCCTCTGATTTCAACAATACACATCAGTTAGCTGGAAAGAAAGAAGTTTGTGCAAAGAATCACCAAAATCCTTCCATAGTTTTTTTGCCTTTTTTGTCTCCCGCTTTTGAAAAAGCGGGAGATATTAAATTCGGGGTGTCCTTCCGTCCGTCCTTCCGGCCTTCTGTGTTTTTCGTTTCCAGACTCTAACTTTTCTAACAGTGACCGAATTTCGACGAAATTTGAGTAGTAGATTACATTCATCAATTGTGGGTCCAAGTTCGAATATGGGCATTTTCTGCGCATATTTAATTAGGTTGCTGAAATTTGATTGGCTGATGGTTTCCAGACTCTAACTTTCCTTAAAATCAACCGATTCCGATGAAATTTTATATATGGATTACTTGTATCAATACCTAGGTCAAGTTCGAATGTGGGAAATTTTGTACCGAAAATCTGTCCGTCTGCCTGTCCGTCTACCCCGTGCGTCAACGCACCTCGGACTGAAAGCCGTATTTATGAACCCATCTTCACGAAACTTCTTGGGTATCTTTGATATCATTGTAAGACCAGAATGTGTATTTTGGGATTTGGTCCAAAATTCAAGATGGCCGCCAGCGGCCATTTTGTTCCGAAATTGGGTCCAATCAGTTTTTTGTACAGAACTGCTATATGAAAGTTCGGATTTTAATAAATTTTTGTATGAATGTTTAGTAACATGCAATACATCACATATAATACGGGTTTTGTTTTCGTGCAAAAATTATGCAAATTAGGGAAACTTTGATTTATTCAGTGCTACTACTAATACACTGTAAGTGCACATCTTCCGTGTTTTTCGTTTCCAGACTCTAACTTTCCTTACAGTCAGTCGATTTCGATGAAATTTGGGTAGTAGATCGCTTTCATCAATTGTGGATCCAAGTTCGAACATGGGTATTGTCCGCGCATATTTAATTAGGTTGCTTAAATTTGATTGGCTGATAGTTTCCGGACTCTAACTTTCCTTAGAGTCAACCGATTTCAATGAAATTTCATATATGGATTACTTTTATCAATGCCTAGGTCAACTTCGAATGTAGAAATTTTGTACTCAAAATCTGTCCGTCTGCCCATGCATCAACGCACCTCGCACTAAAAGCCGTATTTATGAACCGATCTTCACGAAACTTCTTGTGTACCTTTGTTATCATTGTGAGAACAGAATATGTCTTCATCATTACTTCTTTTGCAACTCTACAAAGTCAGACTCTCCCAGTACCATATACAGACCACCATATTATCTGGACATCACTTCCAAGGTTTCATTAACTTCCAATCACAGGCTTTATAGGTTGGTTAACACTTTTCACATCAGTTTAATGTAATATGTCTTATCATGCAGTCTTAATTTTTAGTGATTCTCACAGTTATACTCCACATCACTTTACTTGCTTTGACAGTGACCTCAGTGAAAATAAATATGATAACCACTGTCTGTTCTGTCTCTTCTAAATAACTTCCACTTGCAACTCAACTATATTCCACTGGATGCATTAATTCCCTTTGAAACTGCTGCCCAGCGGGAAACATGAATTCACTGAATTTGCCTGTTTCTTGTTGTAGTGAGCAAAGACGATTGCGATCCTTCATACATTAATGGTAGCATTTTCAATCTAACAGTATAAGGTAACCTTTAACCTGGTTTCACTCATTTATTCCAGCATTTCAAAAGTTATGTAACAAACGAATATGGTGCATTCATTAAACGCTCGACAAGTTAACAGATACTTATGAATCGTGTGTGCCAACGAGGTAGAGTCTACACACCCTGTTCGCACAACGACTGAGTTTGGGGAAAAACATCGCTAAATTAGTCAATAAGGGTTACCCAACTTGAAAAGTGGTAGTCAGAAATGATGTAAATCCAAATCTGGAGCACTCACTTTGTGTTGCAGATTCTTTCTTGAAAGCTGGATAGCGACCTTCTTAGAATCAGTATTTTTAAACATTCCCTCCAAAGTCCAAATTGAAACGATTCGACCATACTCTCTTACGATACAGCAACGAGAATTGTCTGAGATTGAGTGTTTTGATGATAGGAGGTACTGTTTTGAATTTTGTCTTTTTCCATCCACCTGAGCGATCAATGTAGATTAGACTGCTGGTGTAACGAAATGTCTCTGTGTGGACTGCGAAAGGCAGTCCACATGCATGGATGGAGAGCATTTCGGTATATCGGCAGTCGATGAAATCAGATCCTTTTCGCCTGTTGGACATTTTCACAAATTTCACGCACCAACAGCCTGCATGAATTTTGTGGCCGGGTGTGTGTGTGTGGGGGGGGGGGGGGGGGGGCAGGCTTATGCGATTATTTGCCTGAAATAGGAATCGGGCAATCTTCTGAAATAAAAAAATGCACTATTACGCAGACGGCCATGTTCAAAGTATCACCTGGATTCGAACCCACTCGCAGTGATCTCTGCCGATGGTTATGAGAGCATAAAACTTTGAACACGTGACTGTGCATTCGACACCCAAAGTTGTGAGCAGGATTAAATAGGGATCATGGGTCGATTGGTTCAAAATCTGTTGGCTTTGAAACCATCAATTAATATTTTTTGTCCACTTTATACAGGATTAAAAAGTTTGTTCTGTAATTTTGTGCCAGGATGAGTGTAAATCTCTCAAAAAAAAAAAAAAACGAGGCGTGAAAATGAAGTGTCGTCAAGTTCATTCAGAGCAAAGACCAGATGGCAGTAGTGAAACTTAAAAATTTCAAATTAAATTTTACATTGCACTATATATTTTTTCCAATTTTTGTTTGTTCAAAAATGATGATGTACGTTGTGGATGTATAGGTAATTTATTTCCCAACAACTTGGCGTGTTGTGCAGAAAGTGAAAGGCTAGCACTGCTGTCAACAGCTGTCAGTGGTATTTTGTGGGTTTTAATAACCTAATCTCGACAACGTATTGAACTCTTACCTGTACCCCACAATCGTTTGACTGAAAATGGGGAAAATATCAATAATTTCAATGTCCTGCCAAAACCAATGAGGATTTTGAATCAGTGCTGGTGGACAGGTTTCTGCTTCAGATGACATCTGGAAAGCTTTGATAGGAATTATTCACTAAAATCTGTGTTCTCGTATGTCGTTTGTTTGAAATTTGTTACATTGTAAAAAGCACGCATGTTGCTGAATAAAGTATCTAGCTAAAAGGTTAAATGCTTCCAAATATTGGAAGTATTGAGGCCGATATGTCTAAAAATGTGGGGAATTCAGTGGATGTCATAGAAATTCTTTGAGAGATTACAAGAGTTTTTATTCAGTTAAGAGGAGTTTTCTCCATAACCTGTATATAATTATAACTACTTTGGCGGGGGTTCTCTGATACATTAATGGATTTTAGTTCGGCAGGAAAGCCACGCAATGCTCATCAGAACAGACCACTCGAGGTGTTGGGCCGGTAATGAGTTTACGATTTCAATAACAGCCCGACACGTCATGCGACTTTGATAAACTGGGACCAGTTCATTAGTATTATTTTAACTGCAAATATATTTCTCATTCCTCATCACTGTTTTCTATGCATTAGACTTTTCTCGTGACATACCACGGTAATAATAGTAATAACATAACTTTGTGGTGCATTGCGATTTATTAACAGCCCACCAGAAATGGTTATCAGCCCTCCACCTTATTATCGGCCCTTGACTGCGTTTGGGGTCGCCTATAAGCTCTCAGACTGTCAACCATGTCTGTTGGACCGTTAATAAACCGCAATGTCCTTCAAAATCCTGTTATTGTTATATTAAAGGGTAAAATTTGTATTGACGATATGGTAAATGGCTTGGTGTTTGGAAGTCATACACAATTGACATGATATTCAATTATGAGACATCCAGTGCAGAAAACAATGCACACTCTAATGTGAGCCTTGCTGTTGAACGAAGAGAAAAGATTAAACTTAATCCAGACCTCAAAGTGAGACAAAAATCGTTGAATATCATTGTAATACTGCGATTCGTTGCGGCATTTTTTTTAGTAGCAATACATTAGATATTTGTGTTTGTTTTGTAGTAAGACTCATGAAGTTGCTATAATATGTATATTTAAGGAATAGTGCATGGCTTGGAGTTGACTACGCCCATATAGTGCCCAGTGAGGTGGTGTAGTTCCCGACGCGAAGCGGAGGGAACTACACCACCTCACTGGGCACTATATGGGCGTAGTCAACGACAAGCCATGCACTAGTCCTTATATTATATCGAACAACCCGAAAAAGCAAATTAACCAAATAATCTACAATCCAAATTGTAAACATGTAATGATGCTTTTATTTTAAACAATAAAGGAGAAATGAGAATAATGTGTGGATATTGATAATTGTTCGACACAATGATAGTATTCTTCGCCTCTGCTAATGTCTCACTCCGGGTTCTAAGGGTAGATCACGACTCGTCTTCGACTCGTCGTGACCTGCCCTTAGAACCCGGAGCTCGACTCGGATACATATTTTGTACATCCACATAATGGTAATAATCTCTATTTATCGGAACGTATCACCTCGGAAAACTTTGCGGCTATTCTTGCAACACTAAAAAAAACCGAATTGTATATTTTTTATGTAAATCGAATTGTCTTATTGGTGGCCTGGATTTTCTGCCATCATTTTGGATAAATCGTTGCTTTGTACGTTTTTATAACCAGAAAATGCATATTTATTTATTTTATTTATTTTATTGGTGTTTAAGATCACATACTTATGCACAATGGCTAATCATGACCGTGGCAGTTTTACGGGTGGAGGAAGCCGGAGTACCCTGAGAGAACCACCGAGCAACGACGAGCAGCTGCCAGCTCCCCAACATCGTAACTCCGCACTGCAGCACAGGTAGGGTTAGATTGGTTGAAGACATGCGCACTATCGACGTGCAGTACGCCTCAGTACACAGCGTCATCGTGCCCCCATGTGGACAATCGGGGTTAAGTGCCTTGCCCAAGGACACAACGCGGGAGTCCGAATCAGAACATGCATATAGTGCCCGTGCTAAAAATAGAAAACATATAGTGCCCGCATGTAGTGACCCTTCAGCTCTGTGCTGGACAACTACACGAAATGGGGTATCACTTTTCAGCCAAGCAGAATGCAAGGAAGTCACGTGAGGTATAATTTATTATTATAGCCACAAATAACTGCCCAATAAGTCTTGAGTTTTCAAATATAATCCCGACTGACTAATATTCCAATTACCCTGGCCGCGAAGATAGCCGATAGCCAGCTAATATCCGAATTACAGGCAATTTGCGATAGCGGACAAAAACCCCGAAACGTCAATCGCTAAAAAATACTAAAATAAGAAATAATAATCAGGACTTATATCAGCCAGCACGCAAACACAACATGGGGTAAGATAGGGAGGCCAGGCTATTGACAGCAACAGTACTGCGATCCTACAGTACGATATGTCCTTTTAAGGCATGCTACAATACGCTGAACCGAACTACTCAGTCCCCACACAGAACATAAACTCAGCAATCTCGCAATCAAAACGGAGAAAGCCTGGGGAGGCTAAGCTATTGCCAGCAATACTACTGCGCCCCTACAGTACGATATGTCCTTTTTAAGGCATGCTACAATAGCTGAACCAAACCACTCTGCCTCCACCCACACTTACAATGGGGAAAGATAGGGAGGCCAAGCTATTGTCAGCAACACTACTGCGACCCTACAGTACGATATGTCTTTTTTAAGGCATGCTACAATACGCAGAACCGAACCACTCTGACCCCTCACACAACATAAACTCAGCAATCACGCAACCATCACAGAGAAAGCCCGAGGAGGCCAAGCTATTGTCAGCAACACTAGTGCGATCCTACAGTACGATATGTCCTTCTTAAGGCATGCTACAATAGCTGAACCAATCCACTCGGCAACCAGCTAACACTGACAAGGAACACCAACTCAACAGTCACGCTCATCATAACCAGAACACGTACAAGCATTATTACAATTATCCTTATATCTTTTTATCTTTTTATATCTTACACATTCCAATGAAAACTAATTCTGCCTTCTTCTTTTAAGCAGGTACACGGAAGATGCTTTTTGTCCAGCACCCCAATAACCGCTATAGACACTATAACCGTTATGGAAACAGTAACCCCCATGGTTCCTGAACATCCTCCACTCCATCCCTAAAAGTGGTCGACCACTTTAAGGGAGGCGAGCGTTGGTCCTGCGTCCCGCCTCTGCCCCTTTTTGTAAGCGCATTGCGCATCTTTTGCCCCAGCCCAATAAGATTACAATGCAGGCCTGCCCCCGAACCAGGAAAGTTCGGTCTTCTTTTTGGTGGTCCCCGAAAGGGGTCGTTGTTGTTTTCCTTCTAAGAGTCCAATCAAACAGAGCCACCCTGAGGAAGATTATACTTGCCAGTGATGGCCATCATTCAAAATCATCCTCGAAGTGGCAGACTATACTTGCCTGAAAATCCAAATCGACTGCACCCTCGGGGAGAGGTAGTACCTTTGTGAGAGGACCAAACCTCTCACACTGGTCCTCACCCGAGGGTTCAAACGACATCAGCCAAGAGACCATCACGACGCAACCGGTGACACCTGCCGAGTACCTGAAGCCGTTCCTCCTTCGACACGCCTAGGCATGTGAAAATTAATCATCTACAGTCACTGAGGGTCGAAAGGGGCTTGTTCCCCATACCTTCCCTGCGCGCATTCGGCGCGCAAAACCACTTCTTTCGTTGATTCCAATTACATCATCAAGGAACGCCCTCGACAAAGGTATGCCCTGGTGACGTAGTTGAAAATTTCTAATCAGTCGGGACTCGAGTCGTCACAGTACGGCCGCCGTGGACTGGTCACTTTCCACGGGTGGGCAATATTTACATGGGCTCAATAATATTAGAACACTAATTATAGGAATAAACATAAAAATACTGATTAATGAAGCACCAAGTACAACCAGGTGCTTCATTAATTAAAGTTTTGCTGATGATAATTTTTATTACCTGGTAAACGCATGCACGGACATCACTACCCACACTTGAATTACGACCAGTCCACGGCGACTGTACTGTATAGTCGGGACAAAACAGGTTTTAACGACCCCCACCCCTCCACCCCCCACCCCCCCCCCCCACACACACACATACACAACCGGTCATCTTCGCGAGGCTCCTGCTCAATTTGAAATATTATTTAATGTGAAAATCGAACGTGGAAGAAAAATTGTTTATTATAACGTTAACGTGAGTAATCTTGCAACGTACAGGTTCATTGTTGTAAAACGCTTGCTAAGAATATATTTCATCTGTTGTCAGTCAATGACAGAATTACCGTGCGTTTCAATTTCTGACGTTTGATATCATAAGGTCTTCAGAAGAAGCAGAATAATAGTTACAGGTTATTACTTGGTTAGTTTCATATCAGCCGAGATATTAGCCCGATGTAACTTCATATCAGCCTGTGACCGAAGGTTGATGGCTGATGTGAAGGTATCGAGGGCTGATACATCAGTCGATATGAAAGTAACCAATTTATTTATTTATTGGTGTTTAAGATCATATACTTATGCACAATGGCTAATCATGACGGGACAGTTTTACGGGTGGAGAAAGCCGGAGTACCCGGAGAGAACCATCGAGCAACGACGAGCAGCTGCCAGCTCCCCACCATCGTTAACTCCGCACTGCAGCACAGGCAGGATTAGATTGGTTGAAGACATGCGCACCATCGGCGTGCAGTACGCCTTAGTACACGGCGTCATCGTGCCCCTATGTGGACAATCGGGGTGAAGTGCCTTGCCCAAGGATGGAACGCGGGAGTCCGAATCGATCGCTCAGAAGGTCACCCATCCGAGGACTAACCGGGCTCTTCGTTGCTTAACTTCAGTGATCTGACGAGAACCAACCAATTAATAACCTCTTTACTTATTAATCCAAAACAAATAATTACAAAAATTCTCAGATCTGTTACAATTTTCTGAGTGTTATTGTTTCTCATTCTTTTCACCAACTCCGAAATTTCCTTTTCTGCTACTCCTAGTTCAGCTATCCGAGCGTCTCTGCTCCCCCATTGGGTAAGCCGCGACTTTCGGTAAGCTAAACTACCTCTTCTCTCCTCGCCGACGAATCTCCGCTTACCTCTCTGAATTTTAGTTTTCGATGAATTTTTTTTTCCAACGCTCTCCTTTCTTCTCTTCTTCCACAGAGTCCTTACTTATTGCCATCATAAATCCATCATCATACAAACACTTCCTCTTTTGCCCGGTAATGCCAAGTTTACTGTGAGTGCTTTCGAAGAATAATGGTGAACGATTTCACAGTAAGAAATGGCTGTGCATACACAGCCATTTCTTACTGTGAACTCGTTCACCATTAAACCAACTCTAGCATGGTTTATATCGCCGGAGATCGGAGTCATATCAGCCGAGTTTGAAGTCATACCAGCCGAGCTTGATAATGGGCAATTTTTAGAAACAAAATCATCTCTAATGAATAATATAGGAGGTTAGCTTGGTTAGCTTCATATCGGCCGAGATATCAGTCTGAGGTAACTTCATATCAGCCTGAGACCGAAGGTTACCGAGGGCTGATATCTTGGCCGATATAAAACTAAGCAAATAATAACCTCTTTATTTATTAAACAAATAATTATAAAATGTTCTCCGATCTGTCCGAAGTTGTCTCTACTCCCAGTTCGGCTATCCGACCGTCTCAGCTTCTAAGGAAGCCGAGACGCTCGGATAACTGAACTATCTCTTACACCCACTTCGATGAATCTCCGATTACAACTCGGAATCTTTAGTTTGCGTTGCATTCTCTGTATACAGCTCTCTTCTTTCTTCTTTTCCTTCTCCACACAATCCTTACCCATTGCCGCAATTAATTCATTGACATTCAAAAACTCCGCTTCAAACCAACTCCATTATATAGCACCAGTTTTCTCGATTCCGTTCGACGAGTAACGCTTCGATGTGTACAAATCGGCTGTTCCTATTAAGGGGAACAACTCTGGCTCGGTCATATCAGCCGAGCTTGATAAGGGACATTTCGGGAAATAAAATCTAATAAAAATAATTGTTGATATCAGTCACTGGTGCGTTTGTCCCCATTTCCGTTTATACGATTTAAGATTTGTTCAAGCTAAAACAAAACAGCAAAAAACAATGAAACATTCAAAAGCAAAAAGATGTTAAACGTCCATTACAACAAACTATATATATCAACTTGACATTTCTGTTGTAGTTATTTTATATTTTTATTCAATCTTTTACTTCATACTTGACAATATGTTTTACTCTCCATCGTTTTCTCACCTCGATGTAGCCTTGGCTGCTGATGTGGCGTTAAGCACCAATAAATTAATAGCTAATTAATATAAGTTTGGACTCTCTTCTCGGTGAGAACATTAATCTATTTAAGAGGAGAGCAGGGCCGCCTGGGGGTGGGGGGGGGGGGCAATGTGTGTAAAAAGGGCATTGTGGGTCCTTCAATCGCCGATGGCATGAAGCGATTATCCGGAGGGGGGAGGGGGGGCATCCCCCATAATTGTTTCTTTTTAAATTAGTGCTATAAGCATTCTCTCGCTTTTGTCTTGACAATACCTACTCAATTATTTCCCTACAATTTGGGTAATTTATTACCTTATTTCTGTGTGAAAGGTGCAGTTTTTCTCCAAAGTTAATCGCGACCAGCACGAGACAGGGAAGACCGGTAGAAAACTAACAAACTGCATGGAACAAGTGTTTTTTAACATGAGTGGAACCTCGTCTGTAAGGCAACTACGTACTCTTGCCAAGTCCACCAAGGTCGGAGACTCATACCAAAAGCCTTCCCACGACTTTCAGATCCGACGTATCGATAAACACAGACTTTTTAAAACACCGAAAATCCCGGGGAAGTTGCGCATTTACACCCCGCCCCCTCGCGCACTAGTGGGGGTGAGGGGCGGTTTATGCTGTCAGTTGGTAGGCAAGGGAAGAGGCAAGGACTGGCTCTTGTTCTGGGAGGATCTGTGGTGACCTGTTCGAATAGAGTTGGCAATCGGTTCTTCCCCACAAGTTTTCAAGCGGGCCGTAGCAGTGAGATTGGTGGCCATGGCATTACTGCAATGTCGTAGAGAGCAAAAGAAGAAGAGATATACAGGTGCAGTATATGGACGAATACTCTACCATTTGAAGAACCGCAATTCTGTAACGTGGAAACATTGGTATCAGGACAACTCGTACCCACGGCAACTCGTACCAGTCAAGTCGTACCCAAAATTGGACGACTCGTACCCATTTTCGGCTGGACAACTCGTACCCACAGTTGGACAACTCGTACCCAAGGTTGGACAACTCGTACCCACAGTTGGTCAACATGTACCTGGTCTTTAATTGTATGGGCGAAGGCGAATATTGGCTGAAGGACTTGAGAAGATGAGTGTCTGCTTTCAATGGGTGTGCATAAAGGCAAAAACTTTCCATTTTTAGCATTTATCTCAGCAGAACAGTCTGAACAGATTTCGCCGAAAGTCAATTTCGCCGGTATGAACATTTCATCAAGAGAGCAATTCGAAGGAAATAGGAAATATTTAAATTATATATTAATACAGTGGTGTAGACTCGGGAGACGATCCCACCCCCTCCACCCCCACTCCCCACCCCCCCCCCCCAAAAAAAAAAATCGGGTAATCTTTGGCTCTTCGTTAAACGTCTGACGGCTTTTCTACGTCATATTTTGTTGTACTGGTAGCCATACCCAGCATTTCCTGTGTTGAGGGGTTAACGCAAAATCAGATGCGAGCGGGGCTCATTCCTCCCACATACCTCACCCCTTCATTGGTTGAAGGATTAACGCGATGTCGGACGCGATCGGGGCCCATCAGAAGTCCCTTTCCTGGTCAAATTACATCTATGTAGACCTGTGCCCATTTTTGTTTCGATCGGTCGAGGCACGAGAGTCAGGTGCCTAGAGAGAGAGAGAGAGAGAGAGAGAGAGAGAGAGAGAGAGAGAGAGAGAGAGAGAGCGATTCACTTTTATTCACTTTTATAGTCCAATTGCAACCCTTACAAAAATGCTAATTATCATTCAATTTTCATGATTGTCATGGAAGATAATTGTTAGAAAAACACACCTCTCAATTGGAAGATTAACTTAACTGGCGATAATAATATGCACAGATAATTGGAAGAAAATTAAACACCAATCGACTATAAGGTAATAGATGATAGAAAATAATTCTTCATGATCTCACACCTGTCACTGCCGGGTAAGTCTAAATTAAATGACTGTCGAGTTTTCAGGTGTGTCTGTGTTGACCATAAAATTTCGAAAGAAATCAGTTGATGCGACCTGGTGGACTCATAGAGAGAGATATATTAGAGCTTTTTACTTGGTTTTTTTAAATGAACATCATTTGTGATCTTCTTGATTCAGTCTATCACTGGTCATTGTTTGCCGTTTTTCTTCCGAGCGGGTAAATGTGCTACGCTTCAAGTACAAAATCCGGCTGGACTCTCAATTTACAATGAAATCTTTTCTCGCCTGACCGAAGTGGCGCCTCACCAGTGATGTAGCTTTGCCACACGAAAAATAATCTAAAGGTGGAGAGTGGCATTGTTAATTAGGAAAGGCAAGACTTAATGCGACGAAGGCTATGGTTTTCACCCTGATAATTTGCAGAGCTTAGGCCTAGATGCAAGGCCTTTTAGTTTTTTCCAGTACTCTATTTCCTAATATTGAAGCGCAGAAACCGGGTGTCGGGGTTGGGGGGGGGGGGGGTCATTCACCCCAGTTCTCGTACGAACACGATTGCAGACTTCCAGGAACCACTGGTGCCTGCTTTCAACAAAGTACGGTCAATGAATATATGTTTCCTGCTCTGCGTATCACAGCCGTCATTTAGACGTAAAATTTGTGTTTATTTCATTCATATTCGTGGAATATCTGACGAAGGAATTTCAAAGTAAACTGATATCCATTACTATTATAGCACCTTAAACGGATCAAACAAAAGCAAAAACCCCGCTTCTATAGTTCTTAGGCCATTACTGCCTTCGCCCATACAATTAAACACCAAGTACAAGTTGACCAGCCATGGGTACAAGTTGTCCAACCTTGGGTACGAGTTGTCCAATTGTGGGTACGAGTTGTCCAGCTGAAAATGGGTACGAGTCGTCCAACTTTGGGTACGACTTGACTGGTACGAGTTGCCGTGGGTACGAGTTGTCTAGAAATCGAAACATTCTGTTGAAAGTAATTGGATTGAAGTGGGTATTGGAAAATCGTCCTGAGAATCTGAGGTTATTGGAGGCATATATCCTCACTTGAGTGCAAGCAGGCACCTTGTTACAATCCAGGGACGATGTAAAGCTCGAAGGGGAAGAGGTGGGGATGAGGAAGGAGATAGATAAGGCGAGTTTGCCGAGAGTTTCCCTCAGTGAAGAAGGTAGAGTTTGGTGATGGGTGGAAACTGGTTGGCAGCTGGAAGTGAGGGGTAGCTGGCAAGAAGAGACCACTTGATGTCGATGATAAAGGGATGGTCAAGAGAAGGGTCCGTAGATGAGAGAGAGAGAACATAGAAACAAAAGTATAGGTAGGTGCAAGTTAAACTATGAATAGTGTGAGGGTGTGTGTGTGTGGCGGTCAGACGATGAAGACCGGACAAGGGAAGTGAGGAAATGTGAGGCAGATACCTGATAGAAAAGTAGAGTGGGTAGGGCAAGGGGCGGGCGCAGTATCAAAAATAGGTTCAGTGCATTAGGGACTATAGATTCTTCAGAGAAGTCTGAGAAGGTGTTGATAGGGAGAGGAGCTAACGGGAGTGGGAGTAGAAGGCTGCCCAATAGAAGTGGAGTAGTAGTGATAGCGGATCATCTAAGGGAAAACTGGTAACAGTGGGGAGCAGTACAGAAGAGGGTAGATAAGGTGATTTGTGGCACAGATAGTTTAAATCGAACTAATTTAGATTTCCCGGGGCCATGGTGGAAGACTTAAGGGATGGATTGGATAGTATAGTTAATGGTTCTGACTCAGATCCAGTGGTGGCGGTGCACGTGGGGAACTAATTTGAAGAAGGAGTGTTACAAACGTTCGCTCTACGATAAATAAAGATTGTTTGACTTCAAAAATGCTTTAAATGCAACAGTTTTAGTTATGTTGGGTGGCCTTCGGTAGCCATCGGTGGCCTTCGGTATTTAGTAGGACCCAGTTGTAAGAGGGCAAATTCATATTGACTAAACTAGATTCCTGGTGATTTCGACCCACAACCATTTCGACCCGAAGTGACTTCGACCCACTTTGGTGAATTCGACCCAGTTTAGTGATTTCGAACCTAAGTGAATTCGACCCAGTTTAATGGGAAGCTAATTTCAGAAAACAAATTAAAACGTGAGCATAAAACCAAATACAGACACTTGCAAAAGAAAGTTTTTGAGTTATGGGAACAATATGCCAATAACGAAATTTCAACAAGACAATTACTTAAGAAATGTTCACGTTTGAACGGTCCAACAGTCTGAAAGTAAGCAGTAAAATGTCTGTTTTATCCTCCCCGCCGATAATGTCAGACCAGGGCAATGATATTACAGTCAGTTTCAGAAGGTACCGTTTATATCAAAGGTATGTGCTAGCTTTTGAAACTAATCACACTATCATTGTCGGAGTCTGGAATTATCGGCGAGGGAAACACAAAACATTACTCTCTTGTCTTGTTTGTAAACTGCAGATGTATGTGATCTAGCCCTATTATTATGATTCTCTCTCCTTTTGTTATGTTACTTATTCTCTTCCCTTGAGAAATAAAATAAAAAAAATGCCGCTCAGGATCACCGATCCAATGTCGAGTTGTGACCTTGACCTTTGACCTGGTGAGTCCAAGGTCAATAGGGTTCTTCCTCGCACCAAGGCCAACACACCTATGAAGTTTCATGACTCTAGGTTGAACCACTATCAAGTTATCATCCGGAAACCAATTGTTGCGATATACTATGTTAAAGGTCACTGTGACCTTGACCTTTGATCTGGTGAGTCCAAGATCAATAGAGTTCTTCCTCGCACCAAGGCCAACCCACCTATGAAGTTTCATGAATGTAGGTTGAACTACTATCAAGTTATCATCCGGAAAGGAATTGTTGCGATTTACTATGTTCAAGGTCACGTTGACCTTGACCTTTGACGTAGCATGTTCAAAATCAATAGGGTTCTTCCTCCCACCAAGACCAACCTACGTATGAAGTTTAATGAATGTGAGTTGAACCACTATCAAGTTATCATCCGGAAACCAATTGTTTACGCCCGCCCGCCCGCCCGCCCGGACGCCCGCCCGCCATTCACCAAACTATAAGTCGAGTTTGACTTCGTCACAACTCGACTAAAAACAGCGAGTAAGGTAATACAGATGTATGTTATTTATTAAAAGTTCGACTGGGTCGAATTCACGAACATTGGGTCGAAATCACTAATTGTGGGTTGAATTCACTTTGGGTCGATTCACCAAAATTGGGTCGAAATCACCTAGGTCGAAATGGTAGTCGGTCGAAATCACCAGGTACCCTAAACTAGAGGTGACTGCCCCAGATGGGCCTGTCCATACTTCCCGCCACCATGATTATTCTAAGAGGAAAAGTGGCACAACTCTGGTAAAAAAAAGTCAGATCAAAATTGCAGGTCCACAGGTTCCTATGGTAGTGAACATCCTTACCAAGTTTCAAAGGCATCGCCCCATAAACATGTGAGGAAATCTCCGGACAAAATTCAGGCATTCTAAGAAGAGAAGGAGCATAACTCTCGCAAGAAAAGTCCGATCGAAACTATGATCGCAGTTGCACAGGTTCCCATGGTAGTCAACATCCATACCAAGTTTCAAATAAAGGGACCCATAAACATTTGAGAAAATCTCCGGACAAAATTCAGGCATTTTAAGATGAAAAGGGGCCTAACTCGGGAAAAAAGTCTGATCAAAACTATAATCGCAGATGCACAGGTTCGCATGGTAGTGGACAATTTCAATTTCAAAATTTTATTTAAAGTCGGTACATAGTAAAAAACAATAAACATTAGCTCTGTAGAGCTATTAAAACCGACACCTAAATGACATACACATTTGTGTTATAAGTTAGACATACATATAACATATGACATATTACATAAAAGCTCAGGGTTAAAATCATAAGAAACGTACATAGAACTTCGTAAGTGTGTGTGTTTGTATGTGTGGGGGAGTGCAGTTGTGTAATGGTTTGTATGTGCAAGGGTGTAAGCACACGTGCATCCCTATGTGTTTAACCTGCATGTGTTGCATACCAGCTGTTTGTGAGTGACTTAAATTGTGTGAGTGTACTTGCTGTCCTGAAGCGGTCTGGTAGGGAGTTCCAAATTTTGGGGGCCTCGGATCGAAATGAACGTTTTCCATAAGTTTCTGTCCTAACCTGTGGTATGTCTGCTGTGTTATGGTATCTGAATGTATAGGATTTATCTGTGATATTAATGAGGTCATGTAGGTAAGTGGGCGTTTGTTTATTTGTAATCTTATAAACCTCTATTGCGAAATTTCTAAGGCGTCTTATTTTAAGTGAAGGTAATTTTGAGCGGACTAAGTTTTCATATGTTTCTTCTTGCTCATCATAAATGAATTTGAGTGCCCTTTTTTGAATTTTTTCCATCTTTTTTGTATTTATTTCTCCGCAGAAGTGCCATGTGAGTGGGCAGAAATTGAAATTTGATAGTATGAACGAGTGGTAGATAGTGAGTTTGCCTAGTCTATTTAAATATTTCCCTATTCGTTCAAGTACATTAAGTTGTGTTGCCGCTTTTTTACAAATTTTTGAAACGTGGGAATGAAATTTTAATTGAAAATCTATTGTGACCCCTAATAATTTGACTTCTGGTTCGCACTTAATTGTGTTGCTACCTATTTGAACAGTAATGTTTTCTTTTTGTGTTTTTTTCCCTACTGCCATAGCTTGGAATTTGTCTGGGTTTGCTTGCATATGGTTGTCTGCGAACCATTGTATGAGTGAGTCGCTATCTATTTGCAGTGGTGTTTTTACTGGATCTAATGAGGTGTCGGATTTACTTAATGTGTTGTCATCAGCATAATTGTATAAATCACAGTGTTGTATGAAGTGAAAGATATCGTTCATGAAGATGTTGAACAGGATCGGGCCCAATATTGAGCCTTGAGGGACTCCTTTATAGAGTGAAAGAAAGGTGCTTGTGGTGTTTCCTAGTTTAACACTTTGTTTTCTATGTCTAAGATAATCCGAAAGTAATTGTGTGGCTGAATCTGAAAGTCCGTATTTTTGTAGTTTTAAAATTAGTAGGTTGTGTGAAGACAGTCAAAGGCCTTTGAGAGATCCATCAATATGCAGCCCACAAACTTACCAAGTTTCAACGAAATCGACCTATAACCATCTGAGAAAAGCTTAGGGCAAAATTCTAGGCAATTCAGGCATTCTAAGACGAAAAGGGGCATAACTCTGGCAAAAAGTCCGGTCAAAACTATAATCGTAGGTGCACGGGATCCCCTGGTAGTTAACATCCAGACCAAATTTCAAAGGACTCCACAGGTAAACATCTGAGAAAATATCCGAAGAATTCAGACACTCTGAGACGAAAAGAGGTATAACTCTACCCCCAAAAAATTCCGATCAAAACTGTAATCGCAGGTGCACAGGTAGTAAACATCCATACAAAGTTTCAAAGGAATCAACCCACAAACATCTGAGAAAATCTCCAGACAAGTTTCTGGGCCTGCTTTTTCAGGTCGAAAAGGGCATAATGATGGCAAAAATAATCAAACCGGAACTATAATCACAGGTACACCGTTTCCCATAGTGGTGAACATTCATACCAAGTTTCGAGCAGATTGGCCCATAAACATATGCGAAAATCTCTGGACAAAATTATGTCTACAGACGGACGGATGTTCAGACGGTCGAGATTTCAGCATACCCCTCCAACTCATTGTGTGTGTGGGGGGAGGGGGGGGGGTGCAGCTCAGAATGTGAAGCTTAGAAATTTGGGAATATGTAGATGTCCACTTGCTTAAGAGCATGTCTCAGAAGTTTCATGACAATCAGTTCAGAAATGCATGAGTTGCTCACCAAAATATTTCAATAGATATCCATATTAAATGAAAGTCTGTGGGAGACAACTTGGTCAACTAGAACTGCCACTAAAGGTAATTAATATGTCCCACATCTGGTTTACTAGAAAGCACCTCTGAATGTTGAGCTTGAAAAACCAATATTAAATCTAAGTTCACAGATCACAACTTGGTTAAAAATGTCGCAAATCAAAAAATTTGGAATATGCATATGCCCACTTGTTAGTCATAAAGGTTGATAAGTTTAATCAAAATTGGTACATTAATGAAGGTGGTGTTCCACACACAAAAATTTCAAGTACAAATGTAAATTAAATCTTGTAAGTTGAAGGCGACATAACCTGGTAAAAATCATCACAGATAGGTCGTTTGGAAATATGTGCACGTTCAGTCATTAGTGACCAAGTTTTAGAAGTTTCATCAAAATTAGTTCAAAAATGTAGGAGTTGTGCATACAAAAATCTTATTTGAAGATCCATAATAAATTTAAGTTCAGGGGAGATAACCTGGTTAAAATTGTTGCAGGCGAAAATCCCATATACAAATCTATATTAAATCTTCTAAGTTGAAGGGGATATTACCTGGTAAATTCATCACAGATGGACAATTTAGAAATATGCACATGTTCACTTACTAGTTATAATGTTTGAGAGGTTTCATCGAAATTGGTTCAATAATGTGGGAGGAGTGGCGAAAACAAAAATTTCATTTGAAAATCCATAATAAATCTAAGTTCAGGGGAGATAACTTGGTTAAAATTGTAGAAGATGAAAAATTTTAGAATATGGCATGTTCACTTGCTAGTCATGATGTTTGAGAAGTTTCATCAAAATCAGTTCAATAATGTAGGAGTGTGCACACAAAAATCTTATTTGAAGATCCATAATAAATCTAAACTCAGGGGAGATTACCTGGTTAAAATTGTTGCAGGTGAAAATTTTTAGAATATGCGCATGTTCATTTATTAGTCATAATGTTTGAGACATTTGATCAAAATATATCATTTAAAAATGTAGGTGTAGTTAAATGCACAAAAATTCCATTCGCAAATCTATTTTAAATCTTCTAAGTTGAAGGGGAGATTACCTGGTAAATTCAACATAGATGAATAATTTGGACATGTGTGCATGTTCACTTACTAGTTATAATGTTTGAGAGGTTTCATCGAAATTGGTTCAATAATATAGGAGTAGCGCACACAAGAATTTCATTCGAAAATCCAAAATAAATCTAAGTTCAGGGAAGATAACTTGGTTAGAATTGTTGCAGATGAAACTTTTTAGAATATGCGCATGTTCACTAACTAGTTATAATGTTTGAGAAGTTTCATCGAAATTAGTTCAATAATGTAGGAGTTGCACACATATGAATCCCATTTGAAAATCCATAATAAATCTTAAGTTCAGGGGAGATAACCTGGTTAAAATAGTCACAGAATTTGTTTTTAGAATATGCATGTGTTCACTTGCTAGTCATAATGTTTGAGAAGTTTCATCAAAATGCAGGATGAAGTGCACACACAAGTTGGTACAGATGGATGGATGGGCGTCAGGGCATAGGCAATATAGCCCCCCACTTCTCTGGGGGTATAAAAACTGACAGCCTGAACATTTGGAAAAACATGGATGATTAAAAAATACAGAGATTTTGTGATTGTACTGACAAGTTTAATGTGAAGTTATCAATTAATTCATTTACTGTTCAATAAATACAAATCAACACAAACTTTCCATTGAAAACCAACACATTAATCAATATAATTAATATTAATCAAAAACAAATTATTTAGCAAACACAAAACAATAAAAACGAAATTAAATCAAATAACTTAAAAAAATATTTTATGGCAAATTCATGGATATGGACTGAATAAAAATAAATTATTGCAATAAAAGTGTAAAAATGTGTATTAGTGGAAACCATCTAGACTAGCTAGACTGGTAGTATCCAGACAGATAAACGTTAATTTTAAATGCAGGGACAGCTTTCCAAAATCTCACTATACAGTGAAGCCCACTTAATTGGATATCTCACAATTGAATATACCTGTTAACTGAATATTACTTCCATACAGAAAGCCATTTACCATGCCTTCAGTACAAATTTGACCTGTTAATTGCATATAGCTTACATAGAAAACTCCAGGTAACCCTTTACCCAACATAACGGCCAAAACTGGCCTGCACTATTCTCAAAATTCGCCAATTAATTTTCATTTTTTGTCTCAAAAACATAGATTATGACCCCTCTTTGGAATGAGCTTGTCCAAGCTCATTCCAATGAGAGGACATAACCTATGTTTTGGAACAAAAAAATAAAAAAAATTATTTATTCAAGAATTTTGTTTGCAAGTGTCCTCTGCTTTTCATGCTAGGTAGAGGGTTAAATGAATAAAATAAAAAAAGATGTTGAGAAACTAAACTGCTAATCACCGAATTCCCCTCGTTTATGAACTTATTGGAATCCAGTATATTCAATGTTTGCATTTAATCATTATATCTTATTTGACAGAGCTCCATGAGCTCTGTCAAAAAAGATATAATAGAGTAAATTGTCAAATCATCTCTAGCATACAGGAAATATGATTTTCTTTCCCTGAATTGCCCATTTTAAGGCTTGGCTGATATGACTTCAAACTCGGCTGATATGATGCTGCTCTGAGCCAATATGAACTCAATTAGAAGAGTCCCCTTTCATGCCTTACTTGCCGCAACCAATTTATTCACACTGAAATTGTTCACCATTAGTCATCAAATGCAAATGGGAAAATTGGCATTACCAAGCATAATGGAGTAGTTTGAAGCTGAGTTTTTGCGTTACCAGACAAAAGAGGTAGTTTTTGTATGGTGAGGAATTAAAAATGGTAACTAACAAGTGGGGCAACGCAACGTGTGCCGCCAAAATTTTTCTAAGTTGAAAGAGTGAAAAAGTGCCACAACTCTGGAAAAAATGTGCGGAAGAAACTCACGCAACACAGGTATCATTCCCCCATGATGCTCTACCACAACACCAAATATTATTCAAATGGAGTAGCAGTGGCTGAGATACAAGGGAAAATGGTGGTATGGCTGGGCGAACTAGCAGATGGACGGTGGTCTCCACTAGATACTTCTACTTTTCATGTTGGGGGCATAATAAGTAAGGATTATGTGGCTAAAGAATACAACGAAGAGAGTTGTACAGAAAATTCAATGCAAATTGAGATTCAGAGTCATAAATGTAGATTTGTTAACGTGGGAGAAGTGATTCAGCTATTCGAACATTGTGGCTTCCCCTGTGGGGAAGCCTCAATGTTCAGATAGCTGAATTAGGAGAAAAGAAAACTTTGGACACTCTGAATCAATAACACTGTCAAAAAACTGTAACAAATCTGTGAACATTTTATAATTATTTGTTTTGGTATAATAAATAAAGAGGTTATCACTTTGTTAGTTTCATTTCGGCCAAGATATCAGCCCTCGGCAACTTCATATCAGCCTTCGACCTTCAGATGATATGAAGTTACCTCGGGCTGATATCTAACCAGGTTATAACCTCTAAATAATGAGATAATCTGTGATCATGAACGTGATAATGTTGCCAAAAGGTGTATTTTGTTATAGGCCATACCTCTCTTGTGATCACACTCATAGAAGTAATTCCCCACAAGAAGGTTTTTTCTCATAATAAGAATTTTTTTTGGCACCCTCCAATAAACTATAAAATATCATCTGCATCCAGCTATTTTGGGGTTTCTGCAGGCAAGGATGGATAAACTCAAAGCTATTAAGAAGTTTCTTGACATTTTTCAGCATTTTTCAAGGTACCACAATAGCAAAATCCAAGATATTTAAAGCCCCCTCCCCCACCTTCACTTTTCCTAACCAGGACCTTCCAGGGAAATGGGAGGAGGGGGTAATAACTGGCACATCCTAGTTAGGACTGTGCCTTCACAAACTATGGCATATAAAACTACACAGATATTATATGCCATATAATATTATACAGCTATTATATGCCATGATTTTCAACAACAATATCAAATAGAAGCATTTAATCTTCTATATCTCGTTTGACAGAGCTTTATGAGTCCTGTCAAATAAGATATACCCGGTAATACAGGTTTATCAAAGAATATCAAAAAATGAATTAAGCTGAGTTTATAGAATACTCTTGTTTACCCTCTGCTCACTAATGTCAAAATTATGAAATTTTCAACAGCAAATTTTTTTCCATAATGCCATCAGAAAGTTAACAAATCATTCTTGTTTGAGAGAGCTCTGTTAAACAAGACTGAATTGGTTAAATCCCTAGTTGCATTATGGGAAAAATTTATTGGGAAACTTATTATTTATTTATTTACTATTTATTCATTTATTGGTGCTTATTGCCCCATCAGCAACCAAGGCTGCATTGTGGCAATAAAAAGTTTAGTAGAGTAAAATGATTCCTTCATAAAGTAAAGTCTATGAGAAAAATATGAAAAATGTACATGATCATGACTTCAAAATAAATATGAAAAATGATACGAAAAGCTGAATGAATAATGTGTAAATCAATGTGATGACAGGAATACTTTATGAAAATGAGGTGTAGTAAAAAGATACAAAAACAAGAAAAACTCATTAACTGGGCGAGTGCTAGAAGCCACTATCATGGCTCTATTGAAAAGTGCTAAAAGCCACTTTAGGGGCTTTGCCAGGCATGTCAACCAGTACATATACAGGTAACGGTACCGCCAGTTCCCTCATGCTCCAACCAGCACCGGTACTGAAGCTTTTGTCCCACCGATACCGGGACAAAATTATTTTATGGGGAATTTCCTAACTGAACGAGCTAATAATTGTGTATAGCACACTTACACAACATACTTTCAGCTTATTTGTGAATGAACATATCAAAACACTCTAAATGGGCATGTTCTGTCTGCACCACCACCTTGATAAGGCCGATCATTTTAACTTGCCAAACGTGGCATCAAAGATAATCAAAGATAATGAATGCACCATCATCGGCTATGATTTTTGAACTTTATGATTACTTTGATGTCGCCGCAGAATAATTGGTATGATGTCATGTGTGTCTTTGCGATCTTGGGGACTGGGTCGGTTTAAATGTGAATTTCTCCCGTCTGATTGTGATGTCACCCAATTGTTGACTTGTCCCGGTACCAGTTTCAATGGGACAGGCTCTCTCCCATCCCAGTACCATTTATGTTGGCACCGGCAGTACTTTGACATGCCTGGGCATTACACCACATGCATTAACTTGACATTTACTCAGCAGTAGAACAAAGAATGTTTTGGCACTCCCCAATAAATTTTAACAAATCAATTTTCTATTGAGAAAATCTAGCTATAATATGGCTCTCCTTGCATGTAGCAATAAAATCTGTGATAAAAATACTCGCGTTACAAATAGCACTCCACCAGTTAAAAAGGGTGATTTCTTTTGGGAAACAAGAGAATCTGGTGAGAAGTGATTGTGTAAAATAGTTCCCTCAGAGACGGTACACTATAATGTCGCCATCCTTGAAACTTACATACACCAAAATCAGTGTTCAGGGGATTAACTGAATATGTTCACTAGCAAAGTGGCTATTCAATTAACAGGGTTCCAGTGTAGTACTTTCCAGCATGGAGAGAGTTAATTAAATCATCAATGAACCAGTCATCTTTGTTATCATTCAAGCCATGATTGTTGAATGGCAGCCAACACCTAATTTGATGATAAAATTCATAAAAAAAGTGAACAAATATATATCTGAAAACTATTTTTCTGAATATTTTGGTTTTTTTTTTTCAAATAATTGAAAATGAATTTGATTGGCTCAAAAAGTGCATAATTTTCACAAATTTCTTATCTGCTATCCATGGCCAGTGCAGAGAGTAACTTTACTGTCAGACTTGGAAGTTTGTATTTCACCTGCAAGTGAAACACAAACTTGATGAATTAACAAATCATGTCGCCCCATTTAACTCTTTACCTGCTGAGTATTTTCAAGATATTTTCCACCAAATTTAGTCAGGGCTGCTTCACAGCAGCCCTCACTAAATTTAATAAAAAATTTGTCTAAATTTATAACAACAAATCAATAATGAAAAAATCTTATCAATTTGATTGTGCTCAAATTAACCTTATTTCATTGAGAAGTGAAATTCTGTTCTGCGTAGGAATATCTGTCAGCAGCATGCAAGGAGTTAATGCACTTGTCTACTACAGTAAAATGACCCCCCCCCCCCCCCCCCCACAAAGAAACACACTGCTTCACTTCTCTTATGTTACCACAGGGAGAATTAGTATTTGCAGTAGAAGGAATAGATGTTTATTTATTGGTATTTAACACACTTCAACAGTTTTATAGGCATAGAAGGCTGGAGTACCCGGAGAACCAATGAGCATTGACAAGCAAATGTCAGACTTTCCAATGTACTAACTTTCCATGGGTAGAGCTACCAACGGTTGGGGTAAGTGAACCACTGATGTGCAGTATGCCTTAGTACACACTGATCTCCATGTGAGTAATCAGGATTAAATGTCTTACCCAATGACACAATGCAGTTACTGCAGGTTAGGATCGAACCCTCCAACTTTCAGTTTCCAGTCCAGTGCTCTAACCACTACGCTCCCCACGGGAATGGGTGGCAGTCGAATTGGTGGCTGTGTACTAAATTATCGTCTCAGGGTATCTTTTGTTTACAAAATTTTGATTCAAGGTTTTATCCCCCTCCAGGAACATTGATTAGCAATTAGTATAAATTGATTCACAGTTTTAGACCAAGGCTCGTTAATTTTTTGTTTATTGTTATCCAACCCATTTTGTTTTATTTTTGTCCGAAATACCCTGCAGTTCATATTTCTTCATCACGGGCACCTAAATTCAATTTTCCCTTACGTAACAGTTTGCTGTAGCAAATTTCATGGGCTTAACACTGACTACAGCATTATAATGCAGTTCATCATGCATTCTTTTTTATGTTTTCACATCACTGACACACTAATAAGATAGTAAGTTTGCTTACTACGATTTACTTATTTCCTCGAATCAATTCATGTCACTTGTTTGTGACTGAAACTTTGAAGTTTTGTTTCAGAGCACAGTTTGTGCCATACATGTGCGCAGTTGTTGTATTTATGTTGGATTTTCCTGAACGTGCTCACGTTCAGGAAAATCCAACATAAATACAACTGTGCATGTGTATGGCACAAATTGTTTCTTGAGGGGTTATGGTATAAAAAATCAATGACATTGATATTATGAATGATTGAGTCAGTGAGTGGACATGGTGACCTAGAAAGTGCAGCGTGCCTTAGTGGGATAACCCAATCAGTTGTCCCTGCTTTGGTGGTTCTGTAATAGCAACAGTAGCGATTAAAGAGCAAGTCTGACAGTCATACTGGCAGAAATCTTAGAAAGACTTTGTATCGCAGTGTGTGAATCATTTTTAGATATTGGTTCGTGATCGGAAGATATTGCTTTGCAAATGGTGATGCGAAAATGAACAAAAGATACCCTGCTTCTGCATACAATGGATATGGCTAGCTGAAAATTTAATGTAAATGTACACATGTGAATAAATCGTTTCACAGAAACATGCATATATGTGTTGGGAATTTCTACAAAATCAAGCAAATAAATATTCTAAAATATTACATAATTCTGTCTTGGATATATACAGAAGTTCAACTACAAAAAAATTCAATACAGATATGTAAGAACATGGTATGTTCATATTGTCAATGTTTGAGCATGTATTCAGGACCTAGCTTCAAACAAAAGTTTTTGTCATATAAAAAACAGACAAATAAATTAGTAGATTGAGCTGTAACACCGGTACAATCGCCGTAGACTGGTCGTAATCCATGCATGGGCAGTGATGTCTGCGCATGTGTTTATCAGGTAATAAAAATCATCATCAGCAAAATTGTAATTAATGAAGCACTGGGTTGTAAAGTGCTTCATTAATTAAATTTTTGATGATTATTCCTATAATTAGTGTCTGGAAACTAATTTTATTGAGTCCTTGGAAATATTGCTCACCCATGGAGAATGACCAGTTCACGGCGGTCATACTGTACGTTTAACTTATAAAGGTCTTTCTGATCAAATCACAGTGGTTCTGTGTGAAGCTAGGTCTTCAAATGAGATCAGATTTTGATTTCACTGCAGTTCAATGCACACATCTGTTTGCCAAAAAAATATTGTTTCATCACATAATTGCCATCAAATAGCTCATTATGAAAAAAAAAGGTTCTCAGCATGTTTAATATGAGAAGTCAATGTTGATGTGGTAAAGTTGTGAGTGAGTTGGCTTCAGAAGTAAAGTTGAATTCAATTAATCTTATTTTTCATTAACTGTCTATAATAAAAGTAGCAGACGACATTTGCAGAAAGCATTTCCTGAACAACTAAATATTTTCCTTTTTTCTCGTAAACATAGCTCAATAAGCCCATTCCAATGAAGGGTCATAAGCTATGTTGTTGAAGAAAAAATTTTAAAAAATAATTAAATTTGGCTGGCAATTTTTGTGATCAGCGCTCGCCAGCTTTAATCTTTAATACAACTGAAAATTTAAGCAATTCAGTCTTGTTTGATAGAGCTCACTCAACTGTATCAATCATTACAGTTGTGAACAGATGACTAGATAATAATACTGCCTGTTGCCATTTTGTGCACAGCATATTATAATTTGATTCATAACTTTTCGTCAGTAAAAGTCTGCAGTTCAATGGACTAAAATGCATGGTTTGTGCGTATTCAAAAATACATCCCATGTATATTGAATTTCAAAAAGAATGTGTTGGCATCTCATGGATTCGGTTGATTTGTAAGTTTAACAAGAAAGAACACAGGTGAGAAAATGAATGAAGTTATTCATTTTCTTTTTTCATTTATTTTTCTTCATCTCACAGTGTAATTTCAATAAAACTGAAAGGGAAATTTAAATGATACAAAGTACTTGGATTCAGTCTGTGATTGTCAAACTGAAACTCTGAACCTATCATTCTTCATACACTAGTTGGAAAAGGAGGTATTTTGGATGCAAATTGAGGATGCAATTTTTCCATGACCGTGACTTATTCACGGACCCATATATTTTAATTCTGCAATGATTGACAAAGGATTGAAAAGGGGATGTGAATGGACTCATCGATTTCTGACAACTTAAGTGCCAAAAATCAGAATTGGCATGGGAAGTGGCCAATTGTGAAATTTTAACAATCAGGAATCGGTCTATGCCACAGTGACAAAATTGGCTCATCGCTAGAATATTCTGCCCCTTTCAGTTACACGTGTCTCCAACAATTCTGTGAACAAAAAACAACATTCTGTGTGACAAGAAAAAGTGCAGTCATTTGCAGTTACAAGTGTTGCCAACAAACCAGTGAAAAAACAACAATCCGTGTTACAAGAAAAAGTGCATCATTTCATGAAAACAGCACCTCACATACAGAATTTTGGGCAAAAAGATCACTGTATCCCTGCTGTCCTTATTAACCCTTTATCTAACATGAAAAGCAGACGACACTTGCAAACAAAATTTTGGAATAACTAATTGTTTTACCTATGTTTTTGAGACAAAAAATTTAAAAAATAATGAAAGTTAAAAAATTTATAGTAATTTATATATTTTTTATACTTACCAATGACCCAGACTTAGCTGGTGCTAACTCCACAAAAACCAGGGCCAAACACAAATTTTGCCCCCCAATCCCCAAAATTTGCATCCAAAACAAAAAGAAATCATGTCCTAAAGGACCTCCATAGTACGACTCTACTGCGCATGCGCAGTGACGCAGTCGTCCCGAAATTGGCGCCAAATATCATTCTTACTGGCAGTGCCTGGTCAGCGCTATGTACTCAGCGGGGAGGCAAGAGTTCCCAACTCAGGGAGGGCCATCCCCGTCTGGGTCATTGGTAAGTATAAAAAATATATAAATTACTATAAATTTTTTAACATTTTTATACTGTACCAATGACCCAGACTTAGCTGAATAGTAAACAGGCTGGAGGGCCTAGGACATAGAGGAAAATCCAATAAGCTCAATTATAAAATAAAGAGGTAACCCCTTAAGGAGAAAAGGAGTATTAGGCTTTACATGTATCTTTCTTATTTAATATTTAAATTAGAAAGATACACTACCCTTAATAATTGAGCACAATAACATTCATGTTCTCTATTAACATCCAGTATAACCTTTATACTAATTATTTTTAAAGCAAGCCAATAAATAAAGTAGTCCAGAGAATTGAGACTCTTTATAATCATTTAAAAGTGTCCGAGTATTGTATATTAAAGCCCGTTTGACACTTGACATATACAAATGCTTCACACCGAGCTACACTTTAAAAATAAGACATGAATGAAATTAAACATTAATATTACACTTTAAAACCATCCCGGAAGCGACTCAGAAATACTGTCTTGGAGGAGGCATTCCCTTGCTTTTCACTATAAAGCAGGTGACCTAAGGGAACACCCGCCCCCCCCCCCCCCCTTCCCCTTGCCCTGGGTCAAATAGCCCAGAGCGAAGAGGGCAGCCGGACGGAGTCACTGCCGGAACAGAAAGCCTGCATAACTATAGTTGCAACTGTTTAGTGGACGACATTCTGAGCAACAGATAACGGACCTAAACAATGCAGGTCTCCAGAAATGGACTCAATATTTCTGAGATAAAAATTAGTAAATGTGGATGGCTGAGACCAATAAGCAGCCTTCATTAAATCTGTAATAGCAACACTATTAGCATAAGCCCAGGAAGTAGAAAGAGCTCTTACTTCATGAGCAGAAATCTTAAGCACAGACTGCTGAGAAGAAGATAAATCTTCATACGCAGTACGGATAGTTAACTGAATCCATCTAGTAATAGAATGGACTGAAATGTCCTTTCTATTAGGCATCAAAGACAGAAAGAAACGTTTCCGTCCCTTTCTGATGAACTGAGATCTCTGTTTATAGATACGTAGTGCTCTAACAGGACAGAGTAAAGGCCTACGCCCGTCTGAAGACGGAAGAGCCTTAATAACAATAGGTTCCGGATATTTATTAGGAGCCTGATTCTTAGCTAAAAAACCGACATTAGTAGTGAAGGTGATAGTGTTCCCAACACTACGATAATGAGAATCATCCACCGATAGTGCATGAAGCTCACTGACTCTTCTGGCAGAAGAGAAAGCTAAGAGAAAAGCTGTCTTATAAGATAAGAATTTGAAATCTACTGTCCCAAGAGGTTCAAATGGCTTTTCCTTCAATTTAAGGAGAACCCAAGCTAAATTCCACTTAGGAATTAATCTAAGAGTTCTGGGTCTATTTATCGAAAAGTTTCTAACCAATTTCGATAAAGAGACATTAGATCCAATTTGTAAACTATCATGATGTGCATAGGTATCAGATAACATAGATCTATAACCCTTTATAGTAACAGGTTGCAGTTTGATTTCGTCAAACAAGTATACTAGAAAGTTAGCAATGTCTGGTATAGAGGGATCAAATATATCAACAGAATGATCCCTACACCAACGACGGAAAACCTTCCACTTAGCCGCATAGTTTAGTGAAGAGGAGGTCCTCCTACAGTTAGAAATCGCGTCCACTGCTCGTCCTGTAAAGTGCTTGCCATGCAAGAAGGACCGCACAACGGAAAAACGTGAAGGTTGAGACCTTGCGGGTTGTGATGTAGTTGGCGCGATTTCCCCTGCCAAAGAAGATCCTCTCGTGGAGGGAGCTTCCGCGGTAGGTCCCACAACAGACACCTGAGTAGATTTATCCACGGTCTCTGTGGCGACAGAGATGCTACCAACAGAATCTTGCATTGAGATTGTTTTATCTTTAGCAGTACTTGTTGAATTAACGGCGCTGGAGGATACGCATATCCTATCATTCCGTCCCAAGGGATCGATAGAGCGTCTACTGCAAATGCTCTTGGATCCGGACACGGGGACACATACGTCTGCAACTGATTGTTGAGATGTGTCGCAAATAAGTCTATCATTGGCCGTTCCCATTGGTAGCAAATCTGATTGAATACTTGTTTGTTGAGAGTCCACTCCGACGGCAACAAGCGACCCTTTCGAGAAAGGGAGTCTGCTAGCACATTCAGACGACCCGGTATGTGACGGACCGAAAGAAGAACGTGATGTTCCAACGCAAACAGAAGGATTCTTTCCGTTAGATTGAACAACGGAACTGAATGAGTGCCTCCCTGATTCCGTATATACGCCACTACTGTCGTATTGTCGGATAGGATTTGGACATGAGCATCGTGAATAATGCCCATCCAGTGACGTAACGCAAGCCAAATTGACATCATTTCCTTGATGTTTATGTGCTTGCACAGGAATTGCGGATCCCAAAGACCCTGGCATCTCGAATCCGTTGGGATTAATGATGCACCCCAACCTGTTTGACTGGCATCCGTCATAATGGTAAAACTCGGATCCGGCAACTGCAGCGGAACTCCTTGAGTTAACCACTGAATGTTTGCCCAAGTCTGAATCTCTTGTTTCACTTGATCTGACAAGAGAACGTCTACATCGAGCGAATGAATTTTCACACTCCAATTCTGAGTCAGGAAAATTTGAAGAGGCCGTGTGCGTAGCCGTCCCATCGGAATGAGATCCGCGGCAGCTCCGCACAGACCTATCAGTCTCATAAATTCTCTCGCCGTGACTTTGTCTGTATTCAGACAATAGCGAGCGTAACAACTGACTAATTTCGCTCTGGTTAACGGCAGACGAACGAGATTGTTGTGCGTCTCGAAGCTCATTCCCAGATGAGTGAATGACTTGGACGGCACCAGATCCGACTTCTCCTCGTTTACTATAAAACCGAGACGTCGGAGCAATAGAAGAAGATTCTGAACATCGTTCTGAAGCGTTAACTCGTTGCCGTACCTCTGAAGAATGTCGTCCAGGTAGGCCGACGTTACCGCAGACGAATGAGCTCGGAAGTAGATCATTACCGAGTTCATTACCCGAGTGAAAGCCCAGGGTGCTAGATTCAATCCGAAGCACATGGCCCGGAACTGATACACCACTCCTAGGACTGCGAAGCGTAGATACTTTCGGAATGTCGGATGTACCATGACGTGAAAGTACGCATCTTTGAGATCTATGCTCGTTGCATAATCGTTCACCCGAATACTCGCTCTGACCGATCGAATCGTCTCCATATAAAACTTCGGAGCGACGATCAGCTTGTTTATCCAGCTCAAATCTATGACTGGACGGAACGAGCCGTCTGGTTTCGGAACCAGAAACAGATGGCTGTAGAATCCCAGCGATTCCTGGTTTTCTACGACCTCTACCGCGTTCTTCATTAAAAGAGACTGCACCTCTGATAGCAGAGCGTCTCTTTTCTGAGGGTTTGACGGAAGATGAGTCCACTTTGGACTTCGAGTTAATGGAGGCTTTCGTTTGAAGGATATCTTTAGACCTTCCGAAGTCACTCCTCTCACCCACGGGTCGTCCGTAATTGACGCCCACTCTTGAGAAAAACTCGACAACCTTCCGCCAACCGGAACGCGATAGAGGTTTGAGCCATCACCTCCTGGATCTGCGAGGCCTGCGGTAGGAGAAACCACGTCTTCCACGACCCGCACCTCGCCTCGTCGACCTCGGGGCGTCCGACCGATTGTCCCGGCCTGAAGGACGTCCCGAACGAGAGTCGCTATCCTGACGGTCTCTCGAATAAGAGCTAGAGGACGCACCGGAACCTCTATAGGAACCTCTCTTGGGCGGATAAGACCCAGAAGTGCCCGCCTTATTCGTGTCTGCTGTATCCGACCTTTTAGGAGCGGATCTAAACAACAGAGAATCACTAGCTTTCTTTTTAATATTATCATAAATAGCGGAAAGCTTGCCGTCAAAGAGAAGATCTCCTGAGACCGAAGCGACTCTAAGAGAGTTCTTCACCTTAGAATCCACTAGTGTGGATGTAGACAGGGCTGCGTCACGTCTAACCAACTCCAGATTTGCCACTGAAAGGGCGGAGTTACACGTGGAATAAGCTACTGCCCTTGAAAGAAGTCTTAAGGAGGATTGTATATCCTGAAACTCTTCCCCTTGAAGACGCAGTGATAACGCCTTCGTAAGGTGATCTGCGTAAGATAAGGCATCTAAATTGGCTCTGTTAGACGCAATAGCTGTTTCCAACACTGCGGTTGGAATAGAAGCTGACGACGGTAATGATAGCTCTAAGTCTTCCGCCTCGTCGTCCATACGCAGAGGAACTCTCGGTATACCCTGACCTGCCGTTTCGAATTTATTCCTTGCATTAATGAAAGGCAGGTTGAGAGTATTTGCGGACAAGAAGCCTGCTTTCCCCGTCCTGGAAGCAAGTTTAAAAATAGCGTCGTTCAATAATTCAAATGTTCTTGCAACATTATTGGACTGCGACGGAAACTCGGGAGCGATGTCCCTGAACCGCTCGAAAAAATCAGAGTCCAATGACGCTATAATTCTCCTGTCCGGAAGCGCAGCAGTCTGGCCCGACGGAACAACTTGAGGAAGAAAGTGCCGGATGAAGTCCACGGCAGCTTTGTGTTGTTCCGAAAGGGATAGCTCCAATTCATCCGTATCCCTTTCACCATCCGGTCGGACCTCCCGATGTTCCCGGTCGTCCGCCCCCGATGCTTCGGCGGAGCGTACCGACCCAGCGCCGTCGGATAATTCTCGATCCGACACCGTCTCTGTCGGCTGCTGGGATGCTGCGATAAGCTGTGCTATCTGCACTAGAATGTCCGACGTCGAGACCTGCGGAGGAGCGGTCTTTCGCTGCTTTGCCGAGGGCAGCTCCGCATCAGATGGCTCCCGCATACTTTTCCTATGCGAACGTCCGGAGTCCATCGGTCTCGAATCCCTGGCTGCCGGATGGTGTGACCTGGTCGCCGAAGAATCCTTCATCGGCGAAGCTGGCAAAATATCGGAGGTCACGCAGCCAAGGTGCGGTCGTGTGCGCCGGCGAGAAGAGGAAGCCTTAACAGTCTCTGCGGACTGCTTATACAACGGAGCGTCCCGAGCGACGGACGTATGCTCCGCTAAAGACACATTTTGTACCACAACATCTGGTCCCAGATGTTGTTGTACGAGAGAGGGGCCTCTCTCGCTCGCGGCCCGGCTGGACCTGGACGAGCTAGGAACCGGACTAAAAGGCTTCCTCCGTTCTCGTTCACTATCCGCCGTCACTGGGTGTGCATCTATTATTTTTATAGTGCTCGCATCACCCAAAATTTCCTCTTGGACCGCATCGGACGAACCCGGCTGCCGAACCATTCGGTGAATGGACGCTACACCGGGCGAGCTAGCGGACGACATTTGTCTAATCTCCATGAGCACTTTTGCCGCTAGCTCTGTATTTATTTGTGACGACGGACGCACACTTGAAGAAGATAACATGGAAACATCACCCTGTTCTGGTTCCTCTGAAATAGAAACTGAGAGAGTAGAGTGACCTTGTGGAGAAAGAGCCGGCATCGCTCTTTCTCCAGAAACAACATATCGTGACACACGTTTCCAATGTTTCTCATCCCAATGTTCACATACAGGACAGGGATTAATGCGAGAACACTGACTACAATTAATGCAATAATCATGAAAGTCAGAGGAAGATTTCTTCCTATTACAATTTGAACAAGTTCCCTTCATTGTGAAAGAACAACAATAAGTCCTAGTTACTCGCAAAAACCCCTGACACAAAGATACATAATAACATGATCCATTAATAAATGAAAAAACAATTGCAAAACAAAATAATTTTGAAAAAATATTTTTTCAGAGAAGCCCAAGTTGCTGAAAAGTAACGTTGAGCCCCGATGGATCCGATGGCAAAGTGTGGTCAAAAATTTTAAAATTATATAAAATAATTAATGAGACACTTTCGGATAATATAAATGTATCTTATAATGAGATAAACTACCTCAAAGGCAAACAGCCCCCCTCAAAAAAGGCTGTTGCCAATGAAAACAAACAGTGTAAACACAGAAGAAAACATGACTCCAGGCACTGAAAAAAAACTGGCCCGGAATCAGTCATCAATTACACTCTATCTGATGCAAAACAGAGACTCCCAGGGGAGAATCTGCAGAACATCAGATGGAAGATGCAGAACACAAACGTTATACACCCATGGGTGAAAACGTAACTATGGGGAAAATAACAGAAAACATTCTGTAACCAAGCAACTCTCCCAGGGAATTTTTAGAAATGAAACTTCTCAAAAATATGCCAAAAGCATGGGAGAATTGCAAGGGGGGACTTTAGAAGGTTAGGGGAGAGGAAACACTGAATAAGCAGTGCAACAATTAGCAAGAATGACAACAAGAGGCGTTTGCCTCGAAAATAGGCAACTTAACATAATTTCAACAAAAAATTTTAAGTACAGCCCTGATTATTTTTTGCCACTTCTTTTTTCCTCTCCTCCTTCTATCCTCCTTAGAATCACATTTTCTCCAAGAATTACGTGTCTGGCATCCTTTAAACTGAGATTTACAAGCACAAAGATCAGTGAGATGTTGACTGATGAAGGGCCAAACAGAGAATGATATTTGGCGCCAATTTCGGGACGACTGCGTCACTGCGCATGCGCAGTAGAGTCGTACTATGGAGGTCCTTTAGGACATGATTTCTTTTTGTTTTGGATGCAAATTTTGGGGATTGGGGGGCAAAATTTGTGTTTGGCCCTGGTTTTTGTGGAGTTAGCACCAGCTAAGTCTGGGTCATTGGTACAGTATAAAAATATTAATTGCCGATTTTGTGAATAGCGCTGGTCGGTTTTGGCCAATGTATTACATTGGGTAAAGGGTTAAATGTACCTTTTAAATATCTGATCATAAACCCTCAGCTCAGTGGCATATTCCTCTATTGTGCGACGAAAATGTTCAGCCCTTTAAGGGTAAGGCCTTTAATTCTGAAATCAATATTAAAGTCAAGGGCAATTTACTAAATTTACTGAAAAAAAAAGAATTTGGTAGCATGTGAACATCTGCTTGCTAGTGATCAGATCAAGGATGAGAAGTTTCATCAAAATCAGTTAATTATGTATTTATTTATTGGTGTTTAAGGTCACATACTTCTGCACAAAGGCTAATCATGACCACGACATGGAGATAAAGTCAAGGTCAGTCAATCGTTTATGCCCCATGTTGCCTATTTTAGAGGACTTGCACTCCAAGCATTAGTGACTGGGTCTTATTTTACCAGTAAAACGGTGCTTGTTTAACACAGTAAACAAGCACTGCCTAACTTTCCTGGGTTCCCGTGGGGGAGTTCATTATCAAAGGAGGAGTTATGCACACAAGAATTCCAAACAGAAATCAATATTAAAACCCGATTCAAGATGGAACCATTCATTCAAATCCACCCATAGATTACACTAAAATTTTCTTTTGTGTTTCTCCCCACTCTTTTGCCTTCAAAGCACAGCTTATGAACCTAAGCAGGGACCAACCTGAGCATTTAAAAATAGGCTGATGAAATCGTCAGATGTGTACCCATACACGCAACTAGTAGAAAGCTGTATGACGGAGGGCCACCACAGATGCCGACATTATGTACACCATCCAAGGTATGGGTACATATAGAAATGGATTGGAGGAGTGTCTAATTTGATGGATAAAGGGTTAATATCTCCGGATCAAATTACCAGATTTATATAAAAAACTACACAGCACAGCACATCAGTAACCTGAATAAATATATAAAGTAACATGACAATCGGATTGATATTTTTGGAGTTATCTCATGCCAAATGGATTGGAGGAATTTTCAATTTGAAGGATAAAGGGTTAATATCTCGGGATCAAATTATCACATTAACACCAAAAACTATACAGCTCAGCACATCAGAAACCTGAACACAATTATAAAGTAACTTGACAATCCAAGCAATATTTTTCAAGTTATCAAATGCCAAAGGGATTGGAGGAATTTTCAATTTGAAGGATAAAGGGTTAATATCTCAGGATTAAAATAACAGATTTACACCAAAAACTATACAGCTCGGTACATCAGTAACCTGAACACAAATATAAAGTAACTTGACAATCCAAGCAATATTTTTCAAGTTATCGAATGCCAAAAGGATTGGAGGAATTTTCAATTTGAAGGATAAAGGGTTAATATCTCAGGATTAAAATAACAGATTTACACCAAAAACTATACAGCTCGACACATTAGTAACCTGAACACAAATATAAAGTAACTTGACAATCCAAGCAATATTTTTCAAGTTATCGAATGCCAAAGAGATTGGAGAAATTTTCAATTTGAAGGATAAAGGGTTAATATGTCGGGATCAAATCATCAGATTTACACTAAAAACTATACAGCTCGGCACATCAGTAACCTGAATACAAATATAAAGTAACTAGACAATCCAAGCAATATTTTTCAAGTTATCGAATACCAAAGAGATTGGAGGAATTTTCAATTTGAAGGATAAAGGGTTAATATCTCAGAATCAAATTATCCGATTTACACCAAAAACTATACAGCTCGGCACATCAGTAACCTGAACACAAATATAAAGTAACTTGACAATCCAAGCAATATTTTTCAAGTTATCGAATGCCAAAGGGATTGGAGGAATTTTCAATTTGAAGGATAAAGGGTTAATATCTCAGGATTAAATTATCAGATTTACACCAAAAACTACACAGCTCGGCACATCAGTAACCTCCTGAACACAAATATAAAGTAACTTGACAATCCAAGCAATATTTTTCAAGTTATCGAATGCCAAAGGGATTGGAAAAATTTTCAATTTGAAGGATAAAGGGTTAATATCTCGGGATTAAATCATCAGATTTACAATAAAAACTATACAGCTCAGCACATCAGTAACCTGAACACAAATATAAAGTAACTAGACAATCCAAGCAATATTTTTCAAGTTATCGAATGCCAAAGGGATTGGAGGAATTTTCAATTTGAAGGATAAAGGGTTAATATCTCAGGATCGAATTATCCGATTTACACCAAAAACTATACAGCTCGGCACATCAGTAACCTGAACACAAATATAAAGTAACTAGACAATCCAAGCAATAATTTTCAAGTTATCGAATGCCAAAGGGATTGGAGGAATTTTCAATTTGAAGGATAAAGGGTTAATATCTCAGGATCAAATTATCCGATTTACACCAAAAACTATACAGCTCGGCACATCAGCAACCTGAACCCAAATATAAAGTAACTTGACAATCCAAGCAATATTTTTCAAGTTATCGAATGCCAAAGAAATGGATACGGATGCCGGACGGACAGACGGACGGACGGACAGAGACAGAAGGACAGACAAAGGATGGACGAACGACTGATGGTCACCCCGGATGCCGGCATTATGTGTACCATACATAGTATGGGTACACATAAAAATTAGATCCAGCCAGGAGCCTACTTTTTACATCTAGAAGCCTGATTTACCTTTTAACTGTATCTATACTACTTATTGAAAATTATCTTTTGGACAGAAACTTTGTCAAGTGAATCACATCCCTTTTTGGCATAATTAAAGTTGTTTAATTTTGAATTGTTTAAAAATATTTTTATTACACGACAATAAGTATTCATTTCCTCAATGGTTTCTTATCAAGTCTTGGCTGCCAAAGTTGGCAGCCAAGACTTGACTAGAAACCATGATTACTTTTCTCAAAATATGGACCTGGGACCTTGTGGTCAAGAGCCAAATGTAAAAATCCGGAGTGAGATCAGAATTTTATGAGCCAAATTCACTCTGGCTGCTAATTAGGTGGGTTCCTGAAACCAAGCCTGTATCAATTTGGAGAACAGTCATCACTGATGAGGTCACGAGAACCTTTATACAGAACATGTAGTACTTAATAGCAGGTAAACTGATAGGTATTTTACATTTTTCAGTTGGTAAAATACATTTTATGATGTTTTGATTATATTACATAATTTTAATACTAAAGGGTCTTAAGATTTTTATTCATTTTTGCTACACTTTGACAGTGTACTTTCTGTAACTATGCAGTTGTTAAGTGTTCAACCGATGATCAGAACTGGCCACCACAAGCGGCCAATTGTGGCCAATCAGATGACAATGGCAATAGCTCCTGGAGCATCAGTTCAACCAATTACTGACAAGCATTTTGTGATGATTCATTAACTGCATTTAATTATCTTCTGCAATTGTTCAATTGTTAATGTAAAATGATACCATTCAATAAAGTTGAGGAACATGTGTATTCTTATCTCGCCAGACGCCCCTTTACGGGATATACAACTTAAACGACATTTAAAGCTTACAACTGAACGTACTTGCAGCAATCGCCAGTTCATACCGGAAAAGTGAAGGTTGCACTCCATTGACTCAGGCTGCAGTAAAATTACCAGTCAAACGCACATGGGCTGTAAACGTGGCTCTGCGAGTCACATTTACCACCCAAGTGTGCGCGACTGGTAATTTTACTGCAACCCCAGCCAATGAAGTTTAACAATGTGAAAAATGTTCAGTTTAATGTAGTTCTTTCGAGCCTCGACTTGTCTGGTAGTGCATGATATTACAATCGGAATCGGCCGATTGTGTGCTCAAATAACTGGTAATTGGTCAGCGACCATTTTTGGTAATCGGTTGAAGACTAGCAGTTGTTTGTAAGCAGACAAGACTAGAAACTGTCAAAGCTCTTTGAATGTAACTTGCAAGTTTACTCAAAGTGCTGGACACCTGCTTTGTTGTAGAAAAGAGTGACTGAAGTCAGAATTATGTCTTCAACTCCTTGCATGCTGATGGCGGATTTTCCGGAATTAATCTTGTCACTGAAATATAATTTGGGTACATTTAATCAAAATTTCTCCCTGCAAATTGAATGGATATTTCCAGCAGTGATTTTTTGAGTTAGAATGTGGATGAATTATTCAACAAATCTTGTCATGGCTGCTGCTCTTTGACTTTGTCAAGTTAAGCTAAAAATGAGGGTACCAGTGCAGAAGCCAACTTTTTCCTTGCCCTTGTTTCATATCCAGTCAAATACATCAAATAATATTTTGTTTATATAAATTAGTTCTATTACAAATTATTATGTAATTTGCACTCTCCAGTAATTTGTAATAAAACAAATTTTGATGGAACAAATTCAGACCACCAAAAATAATCCTGCCCTCAACCAGTAAAATAATGAATATTTTTAGTTGTCTTGTAAAATACATTGAAAAAGTTGAGGACATGTCACATTACATTATTATTTTTTATATTGGTGTTTAACAACACTTTTGACAGCCTGGGTCTCCCTATGTTGGACAGTTTTATGGAGGGAAGAAGCCAGAGTACCTGGAGAGAACCATCAAGCAGAGGCAAGCAACTGTCATACCCCCCAACATCTTACTCCATGCAAGCAGGGATAGCATAGGTTGAAGCGAAGTGTACCATCGACATGCAGAATGCCTTAGCACGCATTAACCCTTGACGGCCTATATCCGACTTTTACATCCTCTGACCAGGTGCCCTAAACCTGCCATCATGATAAGGTGCCACTGAGAATAGATAAATTACCTAGGCAGTGGTTTCTAGTCAAGTCTTGGCTGCCTTAACTGGCTTCCGAGACTTGACCAGAAATCACTGCTATACTACAGGACATGTACAGGCTGTGGTCAGGTGTGAATTCAGGACAATTGTCCAGGCCTTTAAGGGTTAAGTGCCTTGCCCAAGGACACAAACCAGTTACCCTGGTGGGGATCGAACCATGAACCTTTCAGTTTGAAGTCCAATGCAGTAATCACTGAGCCACTTAGGGCTGCACAATATTGAAAACTGAATACCGGTATCGGTATTCAAAAAAATACTGTTGTATACCGGTATATATCGAAAACTGTTCAGATATCTGAACATAAGTACCACATGAAGACTTGAGGCATCACAGATGGAATGAATCAGCATGCCTTGATGGTGCAGTTCGAAACATCTTTACCCAACACAGATGATATCAGAATTTATTATTTTAAATAATAGTTTATCAGATTTTTCCACAAATTTCTACAAAACAATATCATGTGTTCCCCTCACTGGAATGAGCTAATGAGGGGTCACATGATATAGTTTTGTAGAAAATTATTTTTTCAACTGCTGAATTTGTATATTACGTGGGCTAAAAATTAGTTATTCAAAAATTTTGTTTTCAAGTGTCGTCTGCTTTTCAAGTGTCGTGGGCACACACGGATGATTCCTTGGGTAAAGGGATAATATTATTCATTTGGGGCTACAGTTAAAATTCAAAATATCTTGAAATTGTGGGTAAATATATAATGACGATAAACCAATATTTTTGTAATTACACCGATATTCAATCGATATTGGTGTGAATACTGGTATATATCGCTTTATCGATATACCGTGCAGCCCTAGAGCCACTGCACCTCCCTGGCACATCAGATATTGGCCTACAATACCTGACTCTTTTACTGGATTTCTAAAACCAACAAAACAGTTCGTATAACACATATCAAGAACTGTTTTATTAATTATACAATGGTACTACCTTGCAAAAGTAAATTCACACATGGGGCTTCTGTGGAGAGACAGTTAAAACAAGAATTATAACTTTACTGTGGCCGAATGTGTTGTAATAAGTGACGCCTGACAAACTGCTGAAAATCTGGGTGAACGTGGTAAATAATACATCCCACAGGAACAGCGATAACAAACAACCTCAAGAAACCTGTTACAATCTGAAAAATCTTTGTACCTACAAGATCTATCCACATCCAAACTGCTTGGCATAGCGTCCATGGAATGCATAGAATCAGCTGAACTATATTTGCAACACATTTCACAAAAACAATTAATATATCACATAGTAACAGTCCTAGCTGCTTGAAGCATATCACCAAAAAGTAAATAGGGCGCAAAATTATGAACCCAATACAAACAAAAAGTTCACAAAATATATTTCCAATAGCTGATATGACTGGAAAAAGAACTGATTGAGATATCCCAAGTGGGCTCTGGAGATCCACGATCACACAAGACAAAAGAATGACGAAGAAGATGCTGTATATCAATTTCTTATCATCAGGAACTTCTCTCCACTTGTTTAAAACCTTCCCTGTAAATATATAAAAAACAAAATAAGATAAATCAGGAGTGATCGATCTGGTTCAGCTATTTATATCAATGATTCAAATCATTATTTAGGCCCCACAAAGTTGATCTTTTGTTCCTCAGACTATTTTTTGTAAAACTGCATGTGAGTGAGCATTTTTCTATTTTATTTTTTACTTTTGTAATTATTTCTTTGCTATCAAAAGTTCATGTTCTTGATTTGTTTTATATTTTAGGCCTCATCATCTACAGAATGGGATGGGATGGGTGGTGGTGTATTTCATCCCTTATGTGTCAGAAGGCTTTGCAATGCCTTGTTGCACTCACGAGACAAATTTATCAATTTTATTCACTTCGGTAAAATATCAGACATAAAACATTTAATTTTTATTTTTTGAAAGTTTGCATTAGTTATAAAAAGAGAGCATGCAGCAGCAAAAAGGGCCATATGGGAGGGCCTGAGAGACAGATTTTTTACTCTTTTAGGCATTAAATCAGGTTTTTCTAAAAAAAACCCATTGATTTAAGAGCACGAATAAAACCGACTGAAAAATATCATCAAAAATCCACTGGGCATAAATTAAAACCTAGGCATTATAATAAAATACATCAAAATTTATTTTTGTTTTATTTCCATTTTCTCCCCGAATAGTTTATTTTAATCAGCAGTTTTCTGAAAGCTCTCTTATTTCAACTCTTCATATTTGTCATTATTTCTCCCAGGGACCAGTCTATGGGGGAATTTTAGGGAGACATGGCTAGAGCTAGAACAATGTTGGATTTTGCACTCAGTGTCGGTTTCAGTGGTTTTAACAGAAAACACCGCAGTTCTCGGTTTTGGTGGTTATGTGTACTATGGGGAATACCACAGCTAGGAGTGCCAAAGACCATAATTGCGCCGAAGGTCCCCCCTAAACTTAATGTACGTTAATATTGATAGAAGCCTGATATCACAAAAATTATTATTAAATTGACAGCAAATGACAGGCGTCCTTGGTTACAAACTTTGAAGTTTGGAAAAGACAACATACCCAAATAAACCTTGCAGGTCCGGAACAAAATTCGATCACCAAAATTTGTTCCAGGAAATACAATGGGCATTTTAATAGTCCAGGACAATTAACACAAACCTTCACAGTATTTATTACTTAGTCATTGGTGAGTTAACAGGACTAAAATATTATAAATGAAAACGTTCGGGTTCAAAGAATTCAAGTTACTTTTGACAAATGTGCATACGGAACTTTTGTACCATTATTACATACAACAGTGATGAGAAGCACACCGCAGGGGATATCTGTCTTTGTGTGTTCGATTCACCTTTGGAGTAATCACTGACTTGCACAAACACTGAAAGTGTGACTGCTGTGTCCATCTCAAAATGTTTGTTAAAGGTTTAGGTGTTCATGAAAATATGAAAAATGTATTGCCGAAAATAAAAAGAAATATATGGAGGTGAGCAAATTTAGGACATGGTAAAAACAATTCTAATTTGCCCAGGCATATTAAATAATCTGCCAAATAATCCACCGACCATATTAGTTATCTACAGTTTGTGGTGGAGTATTGACGTGGGATCATTTTTACAAAACACCGAAATCGTCGGCTGCTGTGCATTCTCTCAGTTCGGTGTTTCGGTTGCACGACATACACTGGCACCGCGGTGGAAACACCGACACCGTTCCAGCTCTAGAAATGGCCATATGGGAGGGCCTGAGGGACAGATTTTTTACTCTTTTAGGCATTAAATCAAGTTATTCTCAAAAAAACGTTGATTTAAGAACAAGAATAAAATCGACTGAAAAAAATTATCAAAAATCCACTGGGCATAAATTAAAACCTAGGCATTATAATAAACTACATCAAAATTTATTTTTGTTTTATTTCCATTTTCTCCCCCAAATAGTTTATTTTAATCAGCAGTTTTCTGAAAGCTCTCTTATTTCCATACTTCATATTTGTCATTATTTCTCCCAGGGACCAGCCTAGGGGGGAATTTTAGGGAGACTTCACGTCTCCGTCCAGAAAAAATAGGGAGACTGCAGAGTCAAGTAGGGAGACTTCATAGGCAAGTGAGGAAAATTAAGAATATTTATGTACCACTCCCTGCCGCCCCTTCATATTTTCAGCTCATGGCCCTCCATTAATGCCTGATTAATCCAGGTCCAGTTGTCTATGATGCATCTATGCCAGGTTAAAAAATCATTAAGTAATTATTGATTGAAAATCCCCCACTGCTACCCTCTCCTTCTTGCCTTCTCCCCTCTTCTTTGTGACAATCACCCAGCACCCTCCTCCTGTGGTTGCCTTTCACCAAAGTCTACTAAGCTAATAATTTCTTATGTCTGAAAGTGTGAACAGGACCAGAAGTAAGAAGGTTGCTTGGAAGGTACTTTTTCAAGATCCATCATATGCACACTTGTGCCCAGTACAAAGCTTTTATTGTCATCAATAAAGCTTTTTTTAATGTGTTTCAATTCCATTCGTGTTTTTCTGGCAACAGACGGCCCAACAGTTAACAGTTGTCAGCAAAACGAAATAAAAATCGTGACATCGACACCGTAGCTGCGACGGGTGGTGCAATCTCACAAAATTCTAAGTTCATCAAGGGCCATAACTCCAAGAAAAATATTTGGAACAACACATGCATTGAACAGTGGCTAGACATCAATAAGATACACTTACATGCCAAATATAAAGTCATTCCATCAAGTATTTCAAAAGTTATTGAGTTTTGAAACTTGTTGGTCACAGACAGACCGACAGACCTACAGACCGACAGACCGACATTGCCACTTATTGAGCTGCTAGTTGCAGCTAAAAATACAGTGTTAGAAAATACGTCTGTTGTGTATACATTTTCAGCAGAGAATTTTTGGCATCCTGAGCGACATATCCTACTTTCAAACTGGGTTATTTTGTTGAGTCGCGTTGGTCACCTATTTTCGTTTCGACACTTAAAGCTCCGAGTGAAACGGAACAAAATAGAAATAAATGAAAGTGTCAATGACGCTGTTGCTCAAATTGTCAAGACATGTACATGTATAGTATGTGACACAGCAATGACAAACATCTAGGTAATGACCTGATAACAAAGGTACATATAAAGTAGTGTAACGGTCTGTACATAAATACTGACCGTAGCCTGTAACAAATGTATAGGTAAAGTATTGTAAAGGTGGGTGACAGTCAGATGCTAAACTACAAAAGAAATCTTTGAGTCCCAGAGTGGGTCTGACTGAACCCCAAAATATTTGTTCTCATAGCACAGTGATAACAAAGGCACCCCAAAACACACTCATTCCTGTCCTAAGGTGAAAACAAAGGTACCCAAGAAGTTTCGTGAAGATCAGTTCATAAATACGAGCTGTATAGAAGTTGTGACAACAAACTGATTGGACCTAATTTCGGTACAAAATGGCCACTGGCAGCCATCTTGAATTTTGGACCGCACTCAGAACACTCATTCTCGTCCCAAGGTGATAACAAAGGTACCCAAGAAGTTTCGTGAAGATCGGTTGATAAATACAGCCTCTAGCCCGAGCCGTATTGACATGTGCACTTACAGTGTATAAGTAGCACTAAATAAACCAAAATTCATCTAATTTGCATAATTTCTACACGAAAAAAAAATCCGTACTGTATGTGATGTATTCCATTTTACTAAACAATCCTACAAAAATTTATTCAAATCAGAACTTTCATACAGAAGTTCTGTACAAAAGACTGATTGCACTAATTTTGGTACAAAATGGCTGCTGGTGGCTATCTTGAATTTCGGACCACACCCAAAAACACCCGTTCTCATCCCACGGTGGTAACAAAGGTACCCAAGAAGTTTCGTAAAGATCGGTTCATAAATAAGGCATCTAGCCTGAGCTGTATAGAAGTTGTGTACAATGAAAGTGTCAATGACACTGTAGCTCAACTTGACCTTGATAAGTTATAAATGAAATGGCAAAATTGAAGATCATTGGTACCAATGCCATTTTTTTTTGCCAGTGGCAACATTTTTTGACAGAAACCGAAGAAAATCGATAGCTCCCATCTAGAGGCCTCCCCAAACAAGCATGCCAGGTTTCAAAGCAATCCGATCATAAATCTGCCCTGTAGGCTGTACAAAAGGGAAATATTGTGGTCTGACTAGACTAAATTCTAAGAACGTTGGCCGTGGCAACATTTTTTGACAGAAATGGAAGAAAATCGATAGCTCCCATCTAGAGGTCACAGTAAATAAGCATACCAAGTTTCAAAGCAATCAAATCATAAATGTGCCTTGTAGGGTGAGCCAAAGGGAAATATTGTGGTCTGACTAAACTAAGTTCTAAGAATGTTGGCTGCGGCAACATTTTTTGATGGAAATTGAAGAAACTATATAGCTTCCATCTAGAGGTCACCCCAAACAAGCATGCCATGTTTCAAAGCAATCCAACAATAAATGTGCCCTGTAGGGTGTGCCAAAGGGAAATATTGAGTCTTCTGACTAAACTAAGTTCTAAGAACGTTGGCCGCGGCAACATTTTTTGACGGAAATTGAAGAAAATCGATAGCTCCCATCTAGAGGTCTCCCCAAACAAGCATACCAGGTTTCAAAGCAATCAAATCATAAATGTGCCCTGTAGGGTGTGCCAAAGGGAAAAATTGTGGTCTGACTAAACTGAGTTCTAAAAACGTTGGTCGCAGCAACACTTTTTTGACGGAAATTGAAGAAAATCGATAGCTCCCATCTAGAGGTCACCCCAAACAAGTATGCCAGGTTTCAAAGCAATCCGATCATAAATGTACCCTGTAGGGTGTGCCAAAGGGAAATATTGAGTCTTCTGACTGAACTAAGTTCTAAGAACCTTGGCCGCGGCAACATTTTTTGACAGAAATTGAAGAAAATCAATAGCTCTCATCCAGAGGTCTCCCCGAACAAGCATACCAGGTTTCAAAGCAATCTGATCATAAATGGGCCCTGTAGGGTGTGCCAAAGAGAAATATTGAGGTCTGACTAAACTAAGTTCTATGAAAGTTGGCCATGGCAACATTTTTTGCCGGAAATTGTAGAAAATTGATAGCTCCCATCTAGAGGTCACCCTAAATAAGTATACCAGGTTTCAAAGCAATCAAATCATAAATGTACCCTGTAGGGTGTGCCAAAGGGTAATATTGTGGTTTGACTAAACTAAGTTCTAAGAACGTTGGCCGCGGCAACACTTTTTGACGGAAATTGAAGAAAATCGATAGCACCCATCTAGAGGTCACCCCAAACAAGCATGCCAGGTTTCAAAGCAATCCGATCATAAATGTACCCTGTAGGGTGTGCCAAAGGGAAATATTGAGTCTTCTGACTAAACTAAGTTCTAAGAACGTTGGCCGCGGCAACATTTTTTGACAGAAATTGAAAAAAATCAATAGCTCCCATCTAGAGGTCTCCCCAAACAAGCATACCAGGTTTCAAAGCAATCTGATCATAAATGTGTCCTGTAGGGCGTGCCAAAGGGAAATATTGAGGTCTGACTAAACTAAGTTCTACGAACGTTGGCCGTGGCAACAGTTTTTGCCGGAAATTGAAGAAAATCGATAGCTCCCATCTAGAGGTCACCCTAAATAAGCATACCAGGTTTCAAAGCAATCAAATCATAAATGTGCCCTGTAGGGTGTGCCAAAGGGAAATATTGTGGACGTACGTACTAACGTACGTACGTACGTACGCCGACGGACGAGAAGTGATGGCAATAGCTCAGCTTGACTTTGTCAAGTTGAGCTAAAAAACTGATTAGACCTAATTTTGGTACAAAATGGCCACTGGCAGCCATCTTGAATTTTGGACCCTACTCAGAAACACTTGTTCTCGTCCCAAGGTGATAACAGAGGTACCCACGAAGTTACGTGAAGATCGGTTGATAAATACAGCCTCTAGCCCGAGCCATATTGATATGTGTACTTACTGTGTGTAAGTAGCAGTGAAAAAATCAAAGTTCATCTAATTTGCATAATTTCTGCACGAGAAAAAAACCTGTATTATATGTGATGTATCCCATGGTACTAAACATTCACACAAAATTTTTTTAAATCAGCACTTTCATATGGACGTTCTGTGCAAAAAAACTGATTGAACATAATTTTGTACAAAATGGCTGCCATCGGCCATCTTGAATTTCGGACCGCACCCAAAAACACTCGTTCTCGTCCCACGGTGATACCAAAGGTACCCAAGAAGTTTCGTAAAAATCGGTTTATAAATACGGCCTCTAGCCCGAGCTGTATTGGCATTTGCACTTACAGTGCTGAAAGTAACACTAAATACATCAAAGTTAGTCTAATTTGCATAATTTACATAGGAGAAAAAAAACCTGTATTATACGTGATGTATCCCATGGTACTAAACATTCATACAAAAAATTATTCAAATCAGCGCTTTCATATGGAAATCTAATTTCACCTAAGTCTGGACGAAAATGGCTGCCAGTGGCCAACTTGAATTTCGGATCGAACCCAAAACCACTCGTTCTTGTCCCACGGTCATAACAAAGGTACCCAAGAAGTTTCGTAAAGATCGGTTCATAAATACGGCCTCTAGCCCGAGCTGTATTGAATTGTTGATGGACAGACGGACGACTGGCCATGGCATAAGCTCAAATTTGGCTTCGCCAAAGTTGAGCTAAAAATCTGCAAAAAGCGACAAAGGACAATTGATTCTCCTGTGATTTCAAATAAATGGTAGCTTATTTGATGAATGAAAATGCCCATTTATCTCACTCAAGCACATTCAATTCTTGAAAATAATCGTTTTTATGTAAACCTTGGATCATTCAGTTCAGCCTTTTCTCATTTTGGCCAATTTTCAGAGGGCAACTTGTAATCGTCCCGACTATTTTTCTAGGCAACTTTGGGCTTAGAAGGGTGACCTAATCGCCCTCACGGCTGTTCCCTGATTTCTCCTATTAGAGGTCTTACTAATGATGCTGCAATGGAATATGCTGGAAAAAACCCCTAATTTCATCATTGCTATCAACATGTTCCAAATGACGTCTCTCATTTCCTGTCCTTAAATTTTCGGAGACAGTATGGTAGCTAGCCTGGAAATGATGAGCTTACACCATAACCCATTAGCAGATTATGCTATATAACATGGTGGAAACCAATAGGAAAAAAAAAGGGTTGCGATTCTTTTCCACCTTCACTGTTTTTACAATACACCAACCAAGTTTTGTAGTTTGACAGGCACTTTCCACTGCTTGGTGATTGTCTCCAGATATTCCAGCTTCCTCCACCCATAAATCTGCCCAACATGATGTGATCCTTGCTGTTGAAAGTGCAGATAAACCCTAAATAATCTATAAACAACAAACTACCACCTCCATGCTAGTTGCACCGTAGAAAAATCACTGCCAAAATAAAGAGCAACAAATGATGTGCGATCTCACTTTGGAGAGATCGCACGTTAGTTTCGCGCGTTAGTTGTAGCTATTCAGGGGTTCCGCTAGGTTATAATAAATGGGTCCATTTCCAGACTTGGGGGAAATTTCGATCATCGCAGCAGATGCCTCTGCATGTGCCAAAGGCACATGCCTTTCAAGGGGGGTCTGGGGTCTCCCCCCAGGAAAATTTTGAATTCTAGGTGCTCTGAGGTTGCTTCTTCTGAGGGGGCACTCTGGCCTAAAAATTGTACGAAAAATTGTCCAAAAAACTATGTCTTTTTACCTTGTAAAACTGAAAAAAGTCGTCACCACGACAGGCACGTAAATTTTCGGACTGCCATTATGTTATTATGTGAAGAATAATTCCTGACAGCTCACAAAATGTGCATTTTGACTTCAACATTTCAACAAAATACCAATGTTTGACCCGAAACCCTGTCGATGTATAGTGTAAACAATTGTGCCTTTTATAAATTGCAAGTGCACAGTTTGGAAATTCAGCGGGTTGTGCATCAAGGGAGAGCATTCCAAATTGAAGAACTCTAAGCAACACCACCTAGTGAATGATGACGCGACACCCGTGTCAGACTCTGTCTTAGTATTGTTAGACTGTGTTGGTCGTTCGTAAGAACAAATACTAGAAGTTTCACAATAACTTAAGTGAAAAAAGTTACTGAACTCCAACAGAAACACATTCCCACACAGAAACGGACACCACGCGTACATGTTATTTTTACAATGTAGAAGTTTGTGTGGGAATGGCGCCTGATTCCAAACTTCTCAAAATGGAAATGGGCGTCATTTCTTCTCAAATGTCTACAATGTAAACTAGCTTTGAATGGAAGGATGCGAGCTATATATTGAAATTGAAGGCTCATGTTATCAAAGTCTGAGATCACTTTTTATTATTTAGAATCAGCTATGGAATACAGCGAATCCTATTTTATGAGACATATTATCATTGGGCATCACATATTGACACGTAAAACATGATCAGTGTCATTAATTTCCATTGAATGAAAAAGAGATCAGGAGTTCTTTGAAAGCTAATTTGATTACCTCCCTTAGACTACGAGCGTTTACTTCTAGCATGACTACAAGATGATCCTACAGTTCACCGTCATTCACACAGCTGTTTTGTTCCAATCAATGCGGTTTCGAACCGAGTTGGTTAGTGGATGAAGAACATTATGGAGAACTGTGTTGGATGCAAGGGGCCAGAGGAGGGGGTGTATGTCGCACATATACTCACGTTTGCCGTGTACTGTCAACCAATTTTTGAGAGGGGGATACACTGTATTGCGTGAGGCTCCGTACTCACTAGTGCTTGCTACTTGAAATCTTACAGATGTGCAGCTCAATGCAGTAAGTAACCCTTTATCTAACCCTAATTTCTAACATAAAATTTCTGTTTTTTGCTTTCAGAACAAAGGCTATGACCCCCATAGCTTCTATCTGCCCGATATCAAAGCAATTGTCATTTGATTATCATATTTCCGACAGGTTTTCAAAATTAGTGTTAATCACATCAGGTGGATACACATCGTTACAAATTTCCTGAATATCAAAGCGTATGGATGTCATTGGCATCCACGTGCTTTGATGTTCAGGAAAATTGTATGGGCTATAGTGTGGGTCTGCCCTCCAAACCCACATTTAGTTAACTTAGGGTAAACAATTGGTGGGGTGACCAGGAAATGGTGAATTTGTCAAATCCCACTAGGAAGCTGCCTGCACTCGGGGTAACTGACATTTGAGTTATAGGCCGCCCCTGTAATTCGAATGCTGGTTACCCGAGTGTACCATCCCAGTGGATCTTGACGAATAAGGTCAACACTGAACAGCTTACATGTACAATGACAATCACATGGTGTTAAAATTTACTATAAAGGTAGAGGTTTGAATGAGCATCAGTTTGAATGACGTGGGGCATCAGCAACAGACTGAACAGATCGCCTGTGGCCACGTTCGCATCTGGGCATTGAGAATAAGCGGTTGAGCTCAGGGACACTGGATAGCTTTTCAAGGACTTACTTTCAAGGACTTTCAACAACCCTTCGAGAATTTTCAAGGATCACAGCATGGAAATACCAAAAGTAGCTTCACCACTCGACATTTACAGCAATGGACTTCTCCCCACATTTTTAACGGCTCAGAATGCCTACAGAGGTCACCTCAAAGCCTTCAAGAGAGGATTTAAGGTGACCTTTGAAGACATTCAATTCGAGAAACACCGAACAATAAACACCATTCATCCAGACAATTAGACTAAACCGTAATAGGTTTAAGAGTTACGATTTGAAGTCAATAAAATCATGCAAATATTGATCTTGCTGGAGTTGGTCAACATAACCTGCACCAATAATATCAATATTTGTATGTTTTCATGGGCGGATACAGGGGGGGGGGGGGTGAATTGATCCCCCCCCCCCTGATATTAGCTATTTCACTAGCTGTGCCGCCTTTTGGTGCCATGCCTCAAACCACACCCATCTTGACAAATTAACATACAAATGTAATCCGTGCAAAGGAGAGAGCAGTTCAACATTTAAAGTCGGCCGCCAGATGGCGGCAGACTTCAAATGTTAAACCGTTTCTCCTGAAAGCACACTGCAGTGTTTTGCTACTCACTTTTCAACACAGCGCAGTCATTCATGAGCGTCTGTGTGATGCCGTGTGGTTACATTATTACCCAGATGAATATTTGGGAAAGTGTGCAGAAATGATGTGAAAAGTGAATGCTTTAAATTAAAAATAGAATGATTTATTTTGGTTGATCGTCAATCGAAGATTGTTTACACATTGCTGGAATATACTCAGAGGGTTATGAAAGTTCAAACATGTCATTAGTTTAGCATAGGTCAGCTCAAAAATCAACTTTCCGTTGAGCCATCTGCCGGAATTTGTCGACAACTCTAATCCAATCATCATTGCCCATAGGTTCGGACACCAATGAGATTTGCATAAGCGATTCAAGTGTCTTGGCTTTCAGTGATGTTCTTAATTCAGTTTTCACTAAATTCAGTAAAATGACAGCACGTTCCACTGAAGCGGTTCCAACCTGCAATAGGCAGCCGTAAGTAACTTGAAACAGTTTGGGTGAGATGCGTTTAAATTATGAGAAACAGCTTTTTGTAAAAGTTGGTTTGTGTCAAAGCGTTTCCTTTCCGAAAGTTTATCTGCCCTGTCGCGTTTCTCGCGTTGTGTTCGGTTAGGCATTTGTTGTACATGGTTGTCAATTTCAGCTTGATATTCCTTTAGAAATTCGAATGACTGGTCCTTAGAACCGCGGAATTCTGCTTTTGCTTCAATAGCATCAATTACTGGTTGTGCAGTGGTTAAATGACCCTTGTATTCATCGGTTTTGAGATTCCCGTATAACTGGATTAAAGTTTGAAAATCCATCGTCCCATAAAATTTTCTGTCCTCTGTGTCTTCTGGTAGGTTACGAGCATCTAGGACAGAGAATGCCTTCAGTAAGTCATTTGCTTCAAATGCTGTATCTATCTCACGTTCCAAATCTTTTAAAATCACAGTTGCCGATTCAGTTATAAAAGTTTTCACAACAACACACGTCACTGTCAACAGAACACTGCCTACCAGGTCAGGCGCCATCGCCCCAAATGTTCGCTGTTTTCATTAACTCATGCCATCTGCAGACAAGAGGCCCCACGTGGCCTTAATCGCTCACCTGACAAAGTGACTCTAAGAAGTATTTTAGGTCACCTTCACCATGTCATGCCTCATCAACATTAACTGGTTGAGTGATAGATTTTGTTTGAAGTTCAACATTTGTTACCTAAAATTAGTTTTATTTAAAATCATTGGTGTGTGGCCAATCTCCAATGATTTTTAATAAAGCAAATTTATCTCTGCAGACAAACTGGTTTAGCATGAAGCACAAACAAGGAATGTGAAGAGATAGCCTTGGACATCTCTCCCCAACTGTGGATATCTTCCATGTGCTACATGTATATATTTGCATGCAAGAAAACAAAAATTTTCACAAATTTTATTTTTTTTTATCATCATTGGAACAAGCTCAAACAGCTTATTCCAATAGGGGTATGGGAAGATCAGGTATATTTTTGAGACAGAAATGTGAATATATAAATAATGGTGTTTTTTTGTGAATGATGCTGGAGAATTTTGCGTAAAGATATGGTAAATGGTTTGTTCTAGATACAGAATGATGCAAAAGTATTTAAATTTGATTAGGCAAGTTGTTCCTATAATGCATTTAAAAATTGAAGTAACTGTTTTTTTGCTGACGAACTTTTAGATGTGTGTGTCTGTGTTTGTGTGTGTGTGTGTGTGTTTGTGTGTGTGTGTTTGTGGGGGGGGGGGGGGGGGTAAGAGTGTTCTTGCAAACAAAATTCCTGAATAAATGGAAAATTTTATTTTTTGTGTGAAAGACATAGTGCGTGAATGTTGATTGGAACAAGCTTAGAGAGCTCATTTTAATGTGAAGTCATAAAGCTGTGTTTTACGTACGAAATTCTGGAATAACTAAAAAAATTGCTTTTTTGACTCAAAAAGCATGGTGTGCGACCTCTCATTGGAATGAGCTCAAAAAGCTCATTCCAATGGGGTATTTACAAGCGATAAGTACATGTATGTTTAAGAGACAAAAATTAAAATTTGAATAGCGATTTTTGCGAAGAATGCTGACAAGTTTTGGCAGTTATGCTGGTAAAAAGGTAAGATATGCAAAGTGGTTGTTTTTTAGAGGCGACATTTAATTAAGGGGAATTAACCCTTGATTACTGAGGTAACTTCTAAAAGTACTGAAATTTCATGAAGCAATGTGAATAACAGACAACAGTTGCCTAAAAATTTCATGAATAACTAAAATTTTTATTCCTTTGTCTCGAAAACATGGCATATGACCTTTGTTGGAATGAGCTGAATGCGTGTGTTCCAATGAGGGGTCATAAAATTTGAACGAAGATTTGTGTGAATAATGCATTAGTACTGCTAGATTTGGGTAAACGGTTCACCCTGGATACCACCCCTTCTATAGTAGATCTTTTCTGCAAATTTTGTCTAAGATTCTATCAACTTTACAAATAAATACGTTCATGAATCACAATCAGATCCACCCTACAATGTTGCATACCAAATATCAAAAGATTCTGCCTGCTGGATCTGGAGAAGAAGATTTTTTAAGAAATATGCCTGAAACGCACTAAGTTAAAATTTGGGCTCCTATACGGAGCCCAAATATAAACCCAGGGGGCCGATTTGAACAAACTTGAATCAGATCCACCCCACAATGTTGCTTACCAAATATGAAAAGATTCTGAAGCTGGATCTGGAGAAGAAGATTTTTTAAGAAATTTGCCTGAAATGCACTAAGTTCGAATTCGAGCTTCTATAGTGAGCCCAAATATGAAACTAGGAAGCCGATTTGAACAAACTTGAATCAGATCCACCCCACAATGTTGCATACCAAATATCAAAAGATTCTGCCTGCTGGGTCTGGAGAAGAAGATTTTTTAATAAATTTGCCCGAAATGCACTAAGTGCGAATTCGGGCTTCTATATTAAGCCCAAATATGAATCCAGGGGGCCGATTTGAACAAACTTGAATCAGATCCACCCCGCAATGTTGCATACCAAACATCAAAAGATTCTGCCTGCTGGATCTGGAGAAGAAGATTTTTGAAGAAATTTGCCTGAAATGCACTAAGTGCGAATTCGGGCTTCTATATTAAGCCCAAATATGAATCCAGGGGGCCGATTTGAACAAACTTGAATCAGATCCACCCCGCAATGTTGCATACCAAATATCAAAAGATTCTGCCTGCTGGATCTGGAGAAGAAGATTTTTGAAGAAATTTGCCCGAAATGCACTAAGTTTGAATTCGAGCTTCTATAGTGAGCCCAAATATGAATCCAGGGGGCCGATTTGAACAAACTTGAATCAGATCCACCCCGCAATGTTGCATACCAAATATCAAAAGATTCTGCCTGCTGGATCTGGAGAAGATGATTTTTTAAGAAATTTGCCTGAAATGCACTAAGTTCGAATTCGAGCTTCTATAGTGAGCCCAAATATGAATCTAGGAAGCCGATTTGAACAAACTTGAATCAGATCCACCCCACAATGTTGCATACCAAATATCAAAAGATTCTGCCTGCTGGATCTGGAGAAGAAGATTTTTTAATAAATTTGCTTGAAATGCACTAAGTTCAAATTTGGGCTCCTATACTGAGCCCAAATATAAACCCAGGGGGCCGATTTGAACAAACTTGAATCAGATCCACCCCACAATGTTGCTTACCAAATATGAAAAGATTCTGCCTGCTGGATCTGGAGAAGAAGATTTTTTAAGAAATTTGCATGAAATGCACTAAGTTCAAATTCGAGCTTCTATAGTGAGCCCAAATATGAATCTAGGAAGCCGATTTGAACAAACTTGAATCAGATCCACCCCACAATGTTGCATACCAAATATCAAAAGATTCTGCCTTCTGGATCTGGAGAAGAAGATTTTTTAAGAAATTTGCCTAAATGCACTAAGTTCGAAATCGGGCTCCTATACTGAGCCCAAGTATGAACCCAGGGGGCCGATTTGAACAAACTTGAATCAGATCCACCCTACAATGATGCATACCAAATATCAAAAGATTCTGCCTGCTGGATCTGGAGAAGAAGATTTTTTAAGAAATTTGCCTGAAATGCACTAAGTTCGAAATCGGGCTCCTATACTGAGCCCAAATATTAACCCAGGGGGCCGATTTGAACAATCTTGAATCAGATCCACCCCACAATGTTGCATACCAAATATGAAAAGATTCTGCCTGCTGGATCTGGAGAAGAAGATTTTTTAAGAAATTTGCCTGAAATGCACTAAGTTCGAATTCGGGCTTCTATAGTAAGCCCAAATATGTATCCAGGGGGCCGATTTGAACAAACTTGAATCAGATCTACCCCGCAACATTGCATACCAAATATCAAAAGATTCTGCCTGCTGGATCTGGAGAAGAAGATTTTTGAAGAAATTTGCCTGAAATGCACTAAATTCGAATTCGAGCTCCTATAGTGAGCCCAAATATGAATCTAGGGAGCCGATTTGAACAAACTTGAATCAGATCCACCCTACAATGTTGCATACCAAATATCAAAAGATTCTGCCTGCTGGATCTGGAGAAGAAGATTTTCAAAGAAATTTGCCTGAAATGCAGTAAGTTCAAATTTGGGCTCCTATACTGAACCCAAATATAAACCCAGGGGGCCGATTTGAACAAACTTGAATCAGATCCACCCCACAATGTTGCATACCAAATATCAAAAGATTCTGCCTGCTGGATCTGGAGAAGAAGATTTTTTAAGAAATTTGCCTGAAATGCACTAAGTTCGAAATCGGGCTCCTATACTGAGCCCAAATATGAACCCAGGGGGCCGATTTGAACAAACTTGAATCAGATCCACCCTACAATGTTGCATACCAAATATCAAAAGATTCTGCCTGCTGGATCTGGAGAAGAAGATTTTTTAATGTTTTTCCCATTGCCTACAGTGTTAAAAAGTGCTGACTCAGCACTTTTTCAAAGTCCTGAAACTGTACCCTATGATACAACCGATGGCAATTTTTTTTTACCAATCCTTTCTGTTGGTCCTAAGGAAGCTGCACACCAAATAAAAATTCTCAGTGCCGTGCAGTTTTGGAGATATGGGCGTTTTAAATTTTTTCTATTTTTAGCTCCTGCGGTTCCCACGGGGCTGCGGGAAAATTTTTTTTTGCATAAATCAAGTACTCATGACCCAATAAGCCCTCACATAAAATTTGGTTCAAATCAGCCTCTCGGTTTGGAAAATAGAAATTTTGGGCGGGGCAAAAAATTTTGCCCCTCTCATAACAACGTCAAGTATAGCCCCACAAACTTCTCTTGAACAAATCTGAGTCTACACCTCAAAAGGAAGCTGCACACCAAATATCAAGTCTCTGCTACTGCTGGTTCATGAGAAGAAGATTTACAAAGATTTTGGTGCCCCTTGGGGGTGTGGCACCACCCAGGAGGAGGGGCAACTTCATTTGAACAAATCTGAATTGGCATTAGGTAATAAACATTTAGCCAACATTTGAATAAAATTGGGCTAGTGGTTTAGGAGGAGAAGTCGATAATGTAAAGTTAACGCCGGACGGACGACGACGGACGACGGACGCCGGACGACGGACGACGGACGCCGGACGACGGACGACGGACAGAAAGTGATTAGTTAAGCTCCCCTTGAGCTTCGCTCAGGTGAGCTAAAAAAGGGAATGGTGTCTGATACCTCTATTCGAATATTATTGACAAAATCAGTGGCTAGAAATTTATCAAGCGCTCCGAGAATGTCATTAAGCTCTGTTTTAGTGGAAATGACGTGCTTTGGCACACTGCTAAAATTTAGGGACTGATACTGCAGACTTTTATTCAAATGTCCAGTTACCTTCAAGACATCACATAAAAATAGTAACATGAGAATAAACCTTTTGTCTGTCAAATGTATTTTCAAACCCAGTGCCTCGGGGTTGCGTTTCTCTGCATGAATTTGATCAAGTGAATCTATAATAGATGTGTATGTGTCCACTACTCGAAAGCAGCAATCACGATGTGAGAGCCACCTGGTTGCATATGGCATAATCAACTTTAATACCTTTTCATCACACACTTTTTGAACATTGGCTAAAACAGCCAATTTTTTAGGCGAATGTGTGAACATTTTCCAAAGCGTCATTAGTGTAGCATCAACATTTTTAATTTCACTGTGTTTTTTCATGAGGTGCACAAACGTTAACGCCAGTCTATGGCAGCGACAATTTATATACTGGGAAAATGGAGAAGCATGACGAAACAACCTTTGTAAACCTGTCTTCTCTCCGGACATGGAATTTGTTCCATCCAATGCAATAAACAGTACATTTTTAATTTCAATATTCTTTTCTGTTAGCACATCTCCAATTAGGTCCATAACATATTCAGAATTGGTACGGTTTGCTGGAATACAAGCTAGCAGCTTTTCTACAACTTCCCCACCATCAAGCCACCTGCCCAGTATGACAAGTTGTTCAACACGTGCCTCATCAGTGGCTTTGTCAGCAAGCATAGTAATGAATGGCAATGACTGACATTTACTGATGTCTCGCTCTTCAATATATTCATTCAAACATTGTGTCATTTCATCAATTGACTGGTTACTCAGGTAAGAGGCTATTGATGGATTTAATGTTAAATCAACCCCAGTATCCCGAAGAAAATTAATCAAAGATTTCATATTGTAAAAGTGTGCTATTTTATTCTTCACAAGAAATAGCAGACTTGAAAATTTTTTATTATTTTCTCTCGATTCTCTCCCTTGATATTAACTGTCTGTCGTTGAATGGAGTGAACAACAGTTCTGGTTGAATCTGTGGCTTGACGACTTGTATACGAGTGGACAGACGCCACATGCACGTGTGACTCGGCATGCCTCATAAATTGTCCCGTGGGATGATTTCCGATAACAACTGGCTTTGTCAACCATGGCTGATCAGACTGTTGTTTATTGCTCCAGCATATACATATGTTACATAACCACCCATTACGCTTGTAGCTATATTTTGCCCAGCTGTAAAGGGCTTGGAGTCTCTCCACAGATGTGGAAACACTGGCAGACTCACTAATTTCTGCGCCCTGTTCGTCCGCTATTTACATCCTATCGAGATCTGCAGGTGCAGCTGCATTGCTTCTGGTTATATCGACGTTTTGGCCACGGTTTGACGCATTACTGCTGGGTTGGACGTCAGTCGCATCACCTGTGATCGCGGCAGGTGAACTGTCTTGTATTTTTGCTTCGCCAGTAACGCTGGCATTACAAGAGGCATCTGACACTTTTTTTCTTCTTTGCATCAGTCGATGAGAAGAAAGATGTTATTCTTTTAGTACCTTCTGCATCAGACGATTTTAGTTTCTTGATGTAGAAGCCCTCTTTGTGGCTCATTTTTCATAACGTTTTGAATTTGCGCTACACAAGAATAGTACTCAATGGGTCACATATCCTCTCTCAGCATGATACCACATGCTGACCTGTTCTGGAATTGCGTCATGCAGTTCCAGCACACTCAGAGACACAATGACAAGATGTGGCGAGCGTCAGTGATGATTAGGCCTACTAATTTTGACTTTGATTAATTGTTTGTCACTTACATTTTGTTTTTGCGAGATTATGATATATTTATTTGGCCATATTTAGACTGACATTCAAAAACCTACACGTCATGAGGGGAAAATTACTTTGGGGGAATGGGTCCGTTTTACGGTCCCAAAAACAGGGTCACAGAAGCCCTGCTATTTATTTCGGTGGTGAAAATTTTGTGAGGACAGCGGTGTACAAATTGGACAAATGCCCATTATGCTCGTCTAGCAGTTTTCTAAACAAAATTTGGATAACGATTTCTCGTTCTTCTAAATTAACGCGTTCTGAGTTAGCTCCTCAAAGAAATTCAACATGTAAATTCACAATTTCAAAGAACGCGCTGAAAAACAAAGCGCATGTGATGCAACAGAGTAGATAGCAAAACAAAGTGAGTTGCTATAATCTGTTTCTACTAATGCGCAAGCAGTACTATATAGGCATTAGCTGAATGACGTCACACACTGAAATAAATAGACTATAGGGAATACCCAACAATTTTTTAGATGTCATGATGGTGTGATGATGGTCACCACAGGCCAACACGATTTGTGATAAATCGCAGTGAGCCTGGGTCACTGTCGAGTGTTGCGAGCAACATGAATCTTGTGATTCCTTTGATCCTTTCTGACAAAGTAATGCACATGTTCTCCGAAATGCACAGACAGGTTGACAACATCATAGGTTTCATAACTCTTTGAAGTTGATCGACAAAACAGTATTCTACGATGTAGGACAGGTACAAAGCTAATGTTTAATGACATGGTGTCTACAGTGCATCAGTTTTCTGTGAGTACTGTCAACGAAACATACCTCCTATGTATGTCGGTATGGAGATGAATTTCTTAGTTGTTCAACACGGAATGTTCCCAACTTCAATAGTAATCAATACCTCATATAATCGGATGCAGTATTGGAAGTATTGTTATTCAGTTGATGGCTTTTCTAACCGGTTCTGTTCCCTACATGCTATGTTTCCAACAAGAATAATCTGAGGTGTAGACTGTACTAAAAAATTGAATCCTGGGTTGATGTAGCCCTTATAGTCACAGTTAAAGTATATCAACTAAAGTTACCAAGTTACAGTAAATTCATTCCGAAATGAGTCATCCTGCCCAGTTACAATGACATCCCTTCATAAGTCTGTCTTGCAGACTTTACTAAAGGAATCTAGGTCACATGCCCATCTGGCTGTCACGGTTGACCAATTGTGACGAAAAGAGAACAGTCTCCTCCCGATATCATACCGAGTCATCCTCCCAAGTTAAAATGAAATCCCTTCATAAATACAACCTGATAAAAGTGCTGAAGGAATCAAGGTCACATGCCTAAGCAACGGTAATGGCTGACCGATTGTGACCAAAATAGGACAGCCACACTAAACATCATCCTGAGTCATCCTACCAAGTTACAATGAAATTGCTTCATAAATATGAACTGTAGACTGAGATCAAGAAATCTAGGTCACATGCCTGCGTGGTTGTCACGGTTAACCAATCATGACCAAAATAGCATATTCATCTAGACAATATACCAAAGTCATCCTACCAATATAAAATAAAATCCCTTCATAAATGCAACCTGTGGACTGTGCTAAAGGAATCTATGTCACATGCCCCTGTGGCAGTCATGGTTGATCAAACCTGACCAATATAGGACATTCTCATCGGGACAAGATACCAAGTTACAATGAAATCCCTTCATAAATACGACCTGTAGACTGTGCTAAAGGCTTTTGGGTTTCAAACCTGTACAGCCGTCAGGTTTGATCGATTGTGACCAAAATGGGTCGTTCTCACCAAGACATGACGTCAAACCTGCACATGAAATTTAGTTATGATCGGTCAAGAACCACAGGGTGCAGACTGTGCTAAAGAAAATGTGAACAGACTTACAGACTCCTGCACATGTAATGGCAATTGCTTATCTTAACTTTGTCAAGTGAAGTAAAATAAAAATTCAATATTTTTATCTCCAAAATATAGGTATGAGCCCTATTTGGAATGAGGTCAACAAGCTCATTCCAATGAATTTGAATGACACTTTTTGGAAAAGTGCCTAATAGGCTCCTGCAAAATTCCAAAATTTGATTCGACATTCGATTTGAAGGACAATATTCGATTCGAAATCGGAAATTCAAATATTTTTTAATATTCTTTGGGCATAATTTGGTGACAGTTCTGAGTAAAAACGCAAGTGACTTGTAGCAATGTAGCTATGACTGTACAACAGTCGAAGCTACATCTGTACAACTGTTCGTTTCAACTTATTGAGCATTATGACCAGTGACCATTTATGAAAATTTGAAATTTCGAACTTTAAAAAGTATATTGCAGGTGTTCAACTTCAATAAATGATTTGTTCCACAACATGATCACATTATGTTGTGCTGACTATTGTTCTGTTCGATCATAGTTACTGGATACATGGTCGAAAACAACAGTTTTTGAAAAGAGTACCCTTAATTATTATATAAACATAAGTAGAGCAGGCTTTGGTTATTTTAGAAAAAAAACAACTTTTCTTTTGACGACATATCAATTAACTGTGATTCGATTCAAGTTTGATTCATTTTCACCAATTTGATTCGATATTCAATTCGATTGGCAATTTGCAAGTGCCTAAAGTTTACGTTGAGTAAAGGGTTATTACTGTATTATTGTCAAAATCTTATTTTGCCTGTTCAATTTCCATTGTTATTTCTTTACTTGTCCCATCAGTAAAACCAATAAACAACTAGAGCACAGAAAAAAGGTTGTTTATTATATTTCAATCTTTTGGCTAAATCAAATTTTTCATACTCAAATTCTGATAACATTATTCCATCATTTTGAATGTATCAGCTCAGGTAAAAAAATAAAGTATCAGCTCAGGTAAAAAAATAAATGAATGTATGTTTTTTTGAGGCAACCTAATTTTTTTCTTGGAGCTCAATTTAATTTTCAGTACATTTTTTTATCTTTCAGCACCTGGACATTTTCAAGGGAAAGATGAAACTGAACTGATACAGTATTAGGGACGACACACAGGGTTAGATGACAACTGTAGTTTTCACTCACTTGGTAGTGTCTCGAGCTGCAGCTTTATGTTATACAGTGATAACTCTTCTCCATTTCCATACCTTTGCCACAAATCTCTGCAAGCTCTATCTAATCTTTCTGCAAATAAAATAAATTCAAGAAATTTAGCAATTTACCCATGGTCAATTTAGACCAATAGTGATTAATTAATTTCAGACAGTCTCCTTCTTTTCAAAGTCAGCAAGAAACTGAAAGGAGAAACTGTACTCTGATTTTCTGTACACGAAAAATGAGAACATGCCTGAAAATAATATTTTTGCTGGTGCCTGATAATGCAACAAGAGGCCCCAGGGGGCCTGAGGGCGCTCACCTGACATGGTAGTCTAAATATCAAACCAGGGACTTGACTTGAATAAGCTGCATACACCCCTCCTAAGAAAAGCATATACCAACTAGATGAAGCGATTGTGCCCACACAATACACAGGATTTTTCTTCTATTTTCAGTCCCTGCACTTTAACATCCCAAAATTGAGATAAACACATAAAAAACAGATTTTTTTCCCATTCAAAATACTTTCAGCCTAAATTTTTTTCTTCTTCTTAAAACGCATAAAAAACGCTAAAACTAATTTCCGGATTTTGGTCCAAAATTTTCTAAGTCCCACCCAGACCCCAAATTTTCGGTGTACAAAAAAAAATGGTTTTTTTTTGTCTTAAAATTGGCAGAAACGCATAAAAAACAAAAAAATTATGGATTTTGGTCCAAAATTTTTGAAGTCCCACCCGGACCCCAAATGTGCAGGGTAAAAAAAAAATTTTTCGAAGTCCCACCCGGACCAAAAAATTATCGGTGTAAAAAAAAAAATTTCTTTTTGTCTTAGAATTGACAGAAACGCATAAAAAACACACAAAAAATTTTTTACAGATTTTGGTCCAAAATTTTCTAAGTCCCACCGGAACCCAAATTTTCAGGGGAAAAAAAAAAAAAAAATTTTGTCTTAAATTTGACAGAAACGCATAAAAAACAAAAAAAAAATTTTGGGGATTTTGGTCCAAAATTTTCTAAGTCCCACCCGGACCCCAAATTTTCAGGGGGAAAAAAAAAAAAAATTTTTTGGGTCTAAAACTTGACAGAAATGCATAAAAAACAAAAAAATTTTTTTTCGGATTTTGGTCCAAAATTTTCTAAGTCCCACCCGGACCCCAAATTTTCAGGGGAAAATTTTTTTTTTTTTTTTTGTCTTAAAACTGACAGAAATGCATAAAAAACAAAAAAATTTTTTTTCGGATTTTGGTCCAAAAAGTCCCACCCGAAACCCAAATTTTCAGGGGGAAAAAAAAAAAAAATTTTTTGTCTTAAAATTGACAGAAACGCATAAAAAACAAAAAAAAAATTTTCGGATTTTGGTCCAAAAAGTCCCACCCGCACCCCAAATTTTCAGGGGAAAAAAATTTTTTTTTTTTTTTTTTGTCTTAAAATTGACCGAAACGCAGAAAAAAACCCCCCAAAAAATTTTTCCGATTTTGGTCCAAAATTTTCTAAGTCCCACCCGGACCCCAAATTTTCAGGGGAAAAAAAAATTTTTTTTTTTGTCTTAAAATTGACCGAAACGCAGAAAAAACAAAAAAAATTTTTTTCGGATTTTGGTCCAAAATTTCGAAGTCCGCTACGGGACCACAAATTTTCAGCCTAAATATGAACCCAGGGATTTGGCTTCAACAAACTTGAATCTCACCCCCCTAAGGATGCTGCATACCAAATATCAAAACATTCTTATTGCTACATCTGAAGAAGAAGATTTTTCAAAAATACTCCTCATACTGCACTAATTTAAACATTTGGGCTCCCATAGAGAGCCCAAATATCCACCCAGGCAATTCATTTCAATAAACATGTGAAACAATCTTCCAAAGATGTTATATGTGAAATTTTAAAGCTTTTGGAGCAGTGGTTTCAGAGAAAAGTAGTCTTATGTTTTTCCCATTACCCACAGTGTTAAAAAATGCTGACTCAGCACTTTTTCAAAGTCCCCAAAAAGTACCCCATGATAAAACCGATGGCAATTTTTTTTGATCATTCCATTCTGTTGGTCCTAAGGAAGCTTCACAACAAATAAGAATTCTCAGTGCCTTGTAGTTTTGGAGATATAGGCATTTTCATTTTTTTCTATTTTTAGCTCCTGTGGTTCCCACAGGGCTATGGGGAAAAAAATTTCAGCATAAATTAGGTACTTATGACCCAATAAGCGCTCATGTAAAATTTGGTTCAAATCGGCCTCGCGGTTTGGAAAATAGAAATTTGGGGCGGGGCCAAAATTTTTGCCCCTCCTTTAACATTGTCAAATATAGCCCCTCCAACTTCTCTTGAACAAACTTGAGTCTACACCTCAAAAGGAAGCTGCATACCAAATATCAAGTCTCTGCTATTGCTGGTTCTTGAGAAGAAGATTTTTTAAGAATTGGAGCATTTTTGCCCCATCCCTCTGCTCAATGTGAGCCGAAACCTAATTTGACAAAAAATCAAAGTCCGCATACATAACCCCTTCTCACATGAAATTTCATTAATATGCGGCCAGTGGTTTGGGAGAGAAAGCCCAAACACCACCTTCACGCCGGACGCCGGACGACAGACGGCGGACGGCGGACGACGGACGAAAAGTGATCAGAATAGCTCACCCTGACTTTCAGTCAGGTGAGCTAACAAGCAGTCCTGGAAATGAGATGGGTGCAAGTGCAACTGCTCCCGTCAGCACCAGTGTTTTGTATTTTATGGGCGCTAAAAAGTGCACTCGTTGAAAAATATTGTGGAGCACCAATAAACTGTGAGGGCATATAAATGTGTGTTGTTTTGAGAAAGCTTCACTCTGTGGCCAGTGGCAAGTTACTGTCATAGTTCAGCAGGTCCTTATACATTCAAAATTTCTGGTGTTCAGAGACAGTATTTCCTCAAAATTCATATACAGTGGAATCCTGTTAATTGAATAGCCACTTTGCCAGTGACAATTATTCAATTAACAGGATTGTTCAATTAACAGGGATTGGATCACTTTTCTGTATTCTAGAGCTAAACTTAGCATTTATTCTATTATATCTTGTTTGACAGAGCTCCATGAGTTTACAAACAAGGCAAAACTGGAGAAAGACAGGGTAATTTCTCGACAGGTTACAAGATTTTTTGTTCAATTAACAGGAGTTTACTCTATAACCTATATTCAATTAACAGGTCAAATTTGTACTGGAGGTATGGTAAATGGTTTTGTGTTGAAATTTTTTTATTCAATTAACAGGGTTATTCAATTAAGAGATACACAATTAAGTGGGCTCCACTGTACTAACATGTTACGGGTGCAATTTACTCCCATCTCTGATTTCATGCGAGCTTAAAACTGCACCAGACAATTTTGTTCATTTCCACAACTGAACAAAATGCTATTGCTAGGGATGATAGGCCCCAAGATCAGACCTGAAATTGTTTTTTTTTATTTTACTATCACATGGAAATTGGAAATTTAAAATAATTTCTACATTTATCATTCCTATCACTGGCCCAGACTATCTAGCTGCTAGTTAGCTCATTTTAAGAATAATTTTTTACTTGTACATGTACAACAGATGTTTCAACATACAAGATTTTGGTGGTCTTGATGATGGAAATTACAATACCTTGTCTGTGGTTTCTACTGAAGTCTTGGCTGCATGTATAGGCAGCCATGACTTCAAGAGACACAACTGCTATGGCAAAGTGTTATCTTATTTCAAGCGAACAAACAATAAATATAATTCTCCAGATCTTCAAGGACAGCTTTAAAATGATTAAAAGAATCATTTGAGAGAATCGATTCTGATTCCCACATTAATTTTATTTATTTATTTATTGGGGTTTAATGACACTTTTGACAGCCAGGGCCACCTCGTGTCAGACAGCGGGGGAAGCTGGAGTACCCAGAGAGAACTACCAAGCAACTGTCAGGCTCCCCAACAGACTAACTCCACACAAGCATCACGTTAATTTTAAATCCTGATTACACTGAATCCAGGGTTTATATTTTGACGAGAATCCGAGAATTAATTCGTGCAACAAAACGAGCGAGAATCCATGTAGATTCTCACTGCACCTCTGCTAGGATTTGCGTGAAAAGAATAGAGAGGCAATTTATCCCTTTACCCAAAATAGCAGCAGCAAATTAACCAATACGCAGATAACAAGACCTGAAATATCCTGACACTTTGTCAATAAAATTGTAGAAATATGGCTGTCATTGGAACCGGCTCAATGAGCCAGTCAAATGACATCTATACCCCAGTATTTGTAAGGTTTTATTGGTGAATGTTAATTATTTTTTTAAAAATTCAGTTGATGTTTTCAAAATTAAAAAGCTGTGTTGGATAAAAGGTTAACATGCATTATCAGTATATAACAGGAGTTCCACCATGGTAGTCTCAATGGATCTTGGCACACTCATAGCAGGTATGGATTCTAGCAACCATTTTTATGAGAATCCAAATGGATTCTCCCAAATTTAGATCAAATATAAGCCCTGGAATCCACCGCGAAGGTTCTCTGCATGTGATGTCACTTTGTGTATGGGCATGGAAGACATACATTTGACACTGATAGGGAGAAGAATGTTTGTCTTAAATTGAAGATTGGCATGTGTCAATAATAGGATACCGAATGAAATGGATAAAGGCATTAGCTTCTCACATACTCAATTAAAATTTTATGACAGTGTCAGAAAAATGTTTTGCATTGCAGAAAAATGTTTTGCATTGACCTATAAAAATAGGATTGATTGGAAAACTGGGATCTATTAATTTCTTCTACTTGGCTTCAACAGAATATTTTGGTCAGTAACTTACCTTGGTATGGTAACCATTTACTGTGTAATTTGAGACCAATTTGCTGGAGGAAAAAATTGAATCGCCACTCTGTTGTATATCTGCATCCACCTAAAATGAAAAAATTACGGCTTAGCATATGAAAATGAATCCTTTTTCAAACAGAAATATAAATTTTATAGTAAATTTCCTTTCTTATTATACCAAGCACAATTGTTTACTACAGGCTTGCACTACAGTGGAAGACCCTAACTCGGATAAAATACTCTCTATTTTAATCTTTCCCAAGAGATGTGGGAAAGAAAAGTGGTGTAAAAAACACCACAAAAAAATAAGCCAAAATTGGGCTGAGCACCATTGGCGCACACCCAGTATGGGACACTCTTCCCTTAGTACAAATCCACGACTTCCGTTAACCAATGCGCAGTGCGTCATCAATTAATCATTCTTTTGATTCCGCCAACACAGGAGTTATGTGATCAGCGGGGAGGAAGGATTCTTACCCGAATAATAAGACGGGAGGGCCTCCATGTAAACAATTGTGGTATGTGTAACAAGAAAGGAAATTTACTATAAAATTTATATTTCTTATCAACCTAGGTTACAATTGTTTACTATAGTCTGAATAGATGGAGGGAATCACATAACCAATCCACACATAACTCAATTGCTCTGGAACCGTGGACAGAGGAAGAGATCCCTTGGCTTATCAAACCATAGCATCACAAACATTAGTAAAAGACAATGAAAGATGAGGCGTATGATGAAGTGCGACGCACAGACAGAAAGGGCAGTAACAGCACAGAGCTGGAACTGACCCTGTAAAAAAAAACTGAATGGCTGGGATAGACAACAGCCTGAGCCGAAGAAAGAGGGCCTGTAGGTCAAAGGTCCTCTGTCGGCTCCTGCAATTGACGCAGATAAAAGGAGAAGGTAGCATTTCTCCAGTAGGCTGCCAGTATAACATCCGACAACATGACGGAGTTATTAAAAGAGGAAGACAATGCAAGCACCTCGTGGCGGAAAAAAAGATTGGTAATACCGCCACCAGTAGCTAGCCGAGCAGAAGCTGCACGAATAGCAAGACAAATCCATCGAGAAATGGATGCAGGAGAGATCTGGCATGTGAGAAAACGCATGTCCATTCAGGATAAAGGCGCGAACGCCTCTCCCCCACCCCCAAGCAGAGCAGCGCCCAAGAAAGTGTCCATCTAGGAGTAAACTGCAAAGTCCTAGGCCTTTTCAAGGAAAAGAGCTGAACAAGCTTGGAGAGGCAAGGATGAGTGTCGAAACAATGCGGTACCACATATGAAAAAGGTCTCCGAAGCATGGACTAGCACCCATTGCTGGAGACCCCCAGAAACAAACATACACCAGAAACTCCGCAAGCGGTATGATCGAAGAAGTGACGGAAGCAACAGAGTGATCGCACACCATCGACACAAGAACCTAAACCAGTGAAGTGAGTGCCTCCTTGAAGAAGAAGAGCACAGCTTGTCTCTAAAAACCACTATGGAGGAGACAGGACCCGATAAAAGACATGCGCGAAGGCACAATGAAGTCGGGTCAACTTGAAACCTCGGGCGACTTTGGCAAAGAAAGTCGCGACGTAGAGGGAGACATGCCGGAACTGCCACTAACAGAGAGCGGAGCAGATTGATCCACACCCACTGAGGTGACAGGGGTGTGATCGAAAGGATTCGACGACTGCAGGTTCATATCTGGGTTAGAACTTGAGGCGGAATCGGAACCGGCAGGAAGTCGTAGCAGACAAAACCGTCCCAAAGGAGGGCCAGAGCATCCACGGTGAAAGCCAGAGCATCTGGACACGGGGACACGAAAGTGTTCACCTGATGGTTCCAACGAGTCCCAAAGAGATCGATGGAACACTACCATGTGGAGCATCCACTCGGTGGAAAAGAACCTGCCCCGTTGAGACAGGGTGTCGGCTAGGACGTTCAGACGACCGGAAATGTGACGAACAACCACCCCGGCATTGACATCCTGAGCGAGCAGTAGAAGATCCCGAGCCAATTCATACATTGGAACCGAGTGCATGCAGCCCTGGTTCTGAATGAAGCAACCACTGTCAAATTGTCGAACAACAGAAGGACCTGACGATTCGACAGGATCCACTGCCTGAATCTCGGAAGAAGAGCAAGAAGCTCCTGGTTGATGTGTAGAGATGCCCGATCCTGGTCCCACATTCCGTGAAGGGAAAGACCTAGAGGATCCAACGCCTCACCCCATCTGAGATCGCTGGCATCTGCCGTCAGAACGCAATCGGATGTGGGTAAGTCCAACGGGACATCCTGCATGATCAATGGGATATTCGTCCAGTGGAGAAGGTGAGGATGAAGAGATTCTGGTAACTGAAGCATCGGATCCAGAGAATCAACATTCAGCCTCCAACGACTGAGCAGAAAGTGTTGGAGAGGTCTGACATGCAGCCGACCTAGAGGAATGAGATCCGTCACTGAACTGCAGAGACCGAGCAGCCGGAGAATACCCTGTGCTGTCGCAGATGTGAACTGGGACAGAGTCAGAGCAAAAGCTGAGAGAATCACAGCCCTGGCCTGGGGAACCGCCACCATATTGAACTGTGTGTGGAAGGCCATCCCCAGATGACAAAACAACGGAGAAGGGACCAGATCCGACTTCTCCTCGTTGACTCTGAATCCTAGCGACGCAAGCTCAACAGAGTGTCGACATCCAACTCCAGTAAGGCAGCATTGGAATGCCTCTGGAGGATATCGACTAGATATGCCGAAGTAGTCACCCTGGACTGTGTGCGATGGAAGGCTATCACATGCGACATCAGTCGGGTGAAGAGCAAAGAAGCCAGGTGGAGGCCGAAAGACATGGCCTTCAACTGGTAAACTCATCCCAGAAAAGCGAACCTGAGATACTTCCACGACACCTGATGAATCGGAACATGAAAGTAAGCATATCGCAGGTCGATGCTGGAAGCGAAATCTCCCTCGTGAATGGAACGGTGGACCGACCTGAAAGTCTCCATACTGAACTTGGGAGAAATGATAGCCTGGTTCAGGATACTCAGATCGATAACCGGTCAGAGTTGGCCATCCTTCTTCGGCACCAAGAACAGGCGGGAATAAAACTCCACTCACTGAATGTTCTTGACGACCTCGAACGCTCCCTTGGCCAGGAGATTGTCTATCTCCATGGACAAAAGCTCCTGATGTAAAACGTCTGAAGGAACTGTGGTTGGAAGAGGCACTCTGGATAGAGTGGGGTGCCTTCGGAAGAATATTCGCAGTCTGGACCAAACAACATCTAACACCCAAGGATCGGATGTGATGGTGGCCCAACGGTCTGCGAACTCTGCTATCCTTCCTCCAACATGGGACCAATCGAGGTGAGGACCTTCAGTTCAAGCCCCGAGGAGGACCTCGAGTGGAAAAACCACCTCCTCTACTGAATGAAAAATCCTGAGACTTCCCTCTAGCCTGCCGACGCTTACCCTTACCCCATGATTAAGAAGTAGAAGCGGAGGCAGAAGGATCAGCCCTTTGCTTCGCAGAGGAAGCAGAAGGGTACTTGTTAGGCTTTGAACGGTCCCTGCCTCACCTAGAAGGCTGATCAGGCTGACGAAGCAGCAGCTGATCTTTGGAATGACGTAGGACGTCATCCCGGACCGTCGACATGGAACCCATGGAACAGTAGCGGCCCTGCCAAAGAAGCAGATCGAAGAGCAGAGCGCTGCCCCCAGGAAGGGATCGGCCTGTGTCCAGCACAGAGTCCCTTCGAACTAGTTCCAAAATAGCCATGTCACAGGCATGCGTGTGAGTAAGATGCAAGAGCGCCTTGGACAGCACACGCAAAGGAGCCTGTAGATCATCAAACCTATCTGGAGGCAGATAGGCAGCTAAGGCAGAGACAACGTGATCGGAGAGAGAAAGCATACCCAGCATTCCTCCCGATCAGCCCAACATGGACTCCAGAGTTGTCATAGGAATGACGGCAGACTAGGGCTTGGAAAGCCTTAGGGAATTGGAGTCCTGATTCAAAACCGTCAAAGTCTGGCAGACTGACGGATTGGCGAAATCGTAGTAATGATAACGCACCGGAGGCGAAAAGGTGTCAACCCTGGTGAAGAACGGATCCTTCATAGCCTTAGGCATGTGACCGATGATCGCGGCCTGGCTGACACTGTCGGCTGGTTTGATGGTTTGAGATCTGGAAGGAAGCCAAACACAAAGTCAAGAGCTGCCCCCAAGTCAGAAGACTGCTGGCCCTCGACATCAAGGATGTCTGACTCCTCCGAGGAGTCGGAAGACACATAGCCCATCGTGGGCAAACCAGCCGACACCTCCCATGGTGGAGGAACACCTCAGAAAGCGGCCTGTTTCCAATCCCGGGAGGCAGCGCCATAGGGGCAACTTGGAAACCACTCACTGCCTCACTGGAAGCAACAGGAAGGCTCTTGGACATAACCTGAGTGAGTAAGGAGAGGGCCTCCATAAGCTCACTGCCCGTACCAACCGTTTCGACATGGGGACCAACCAGCAAAGTGGCTTCACACCTGACCCTCTTAACCAGCGAAGGGTCACGATCCTCCAATACACCTGAAGCGGGGCGACAGGCGGCAGCCGAAACATCTGAGGGCAGATGTGTATAGGGGTACGACACTCCCCAAGTATCAACATATCGGGAACTCAGGAGAGTTGCCGCGGACATCTGCGGGGCAGAAGGTCCAGGCTGCACAGAAGGCGTTGGTCCCGCAAAACTGGCCGTGTGACCAGAATGAGTGGACGGAAAACACCAATGACAAAACTGTAGTACTCAATGGCGCAGAGACCACAGTAGAGGGTCCGGCTGGCAGCCACTTCCAACTTCGCCGAGTTGAAGTCAGGGAAGGCTGAGGCCGATACGCCCACGTCTACACTACCAAACACCACAGCAGACCACTGCAGGTATAAAACTGCTGTGCTCAATGGCTGAGAGGACACAGCAGGGGGTTCAGTCGGCAGCCACTTCCGACTTCGCCGAGTTGAAGTCGGGGAAGGCTGAGGCCGATACCCCACAACCACACTACAGACATCCCTGCAGACCCTTGCAGGGATAAGCCGAGGTCGGCTAAAAACGGTGCCGATGACATTGTAGACGGAACAGCAGTAGCAGCAGATACGACGGGAGCTGTTCCCACAGTATCCACCATGGTAAAAAAAACTGCACATCCCCACGGAAGAGTAATAACTCTCACCAGACGAGGTCGAGTCGGGAGGCCCTGAAACAACCATGTTCCCCACTCCCCACTGGTGCGGGAGGAGCTGCACATCCCCCCATGGAGGGGGAGTAATTCTCACCAGACGTGGTCGAGTCGGGAGGCCCTGAAACAACAGCATTCCCCAACCCCCGTGAGAGTGGAAGGAGCTGCACATCCCCCACGGAGGGGGTATAACTCACACCAGACGTGGTCGAGTCGGGAGGCCCCAAAACGACAGCATTCCACACCACCCGCGGGTGCGGAAGAAACGGCCACGAGAATGCACCAAGGCGAAGGCAAAAGGAATTGCCCTAAAGGAACCGAACTGGAAATAACAGAGGTGAGAGCAGTAGAAGAAAAAGGTGAACTCAACAGATACAGAAAGTAGAAGAACACCCTCATCTACGAGAGAAGGTGGCAGAAAAAAAACGGTGGGTACACGACAGAACCCAGACGGCCGTCAGGGACCGAAAAAAATCTAAATTTTATAGTAAATTTCCTTTCTTATTATACCTACCACAATTGTTTACTTCAGGCTTGCACTACAGTGGAAGTCCCTAACTCGGATAAAATACTCTCTATTTTTGTCTTTCCCAAGCAAGTTGGGAAAGAAAAGTGGTGCAAAAGCACCCATAAAAAAATAAGCCAAAACTGGGTCGAGTGCAACCGGTGCAGACCCAGTACGGGACGCTCTCTCCCAAGTACAACTCCACGACTTCCGTTGCCAGTGCACATATACCGTCTCTAAAGACTCATTATTTTTGAATCCGTAAACGTTAGAGGTATGTGATCAGCGGGGAGGAAAGATTCTTTACCCGTAAAGAAGACGGGAGGGCCTCCATGTAAACAATTGTGGTAGGTATAATAAGAAAGGAAATTTACTATAAAATTTAGATTTCTTATCAACCTACTCACAATTGTTTACTTCAGGCTGAATAGACAAAAGGCTGGAGGGAATCGCATAACCAACCCCCACATAACCCCAGTGCACTGGAACCGTGAAGTAGAAGGAAGAAGTCCCGAGGCTTATCAACCATAATGTCACAATCATTGGTAAAGGACGATGAAAAGAGACATATGAGCCTGTGTGACACACAGACAGAAAAAGGGCAGTAACAGCAAAAGGCTGAAACTGACCTTCAAGAAGCCTAATGGCTAAGGCAGACAACATCCTGAGCAGAAGAAAGAGGACCCAGGGCAAAAAGGTCCACCGACTGCTCCTGCAACTGGCGCAAATAAAAGGTGGAGAAAGTAGAAGCATTTCTCCAGTAGGCTGCCTGCATAACATCCGACAACTTGACGGAGTTAGAATAAGTCCAAGAGGTAGACAGTGCCCGCACCTCGTGGGCAGAAATACGATTGGTAATACAATCGCCAGCTGCTAAACGACTATAAGCCGTACGAATAGCAAGACAAATCCATCGAGAAATGGATTGAGGAGAGATCTTCTGTCGACCCGGAATGAGAGACAGAAAAAAACATTTCCTGCCTTTCCGTATGAAGTGTGTCCGATCAAGATAAATGCGAATAGCACGGACCGGACAGAGCAAAGGGTGAGTACCCTCAACAGAAGGAAGAGCCCTGATACAGATAGGAGGAGGAGTAGTATCTGGTAACTGATTCTTAGCCAAAAAGGAGCAATCAGTGGTAAAAGTAACACTGTTGGGAGAGCTCCTAAAAAAGGCCGGGTCAACCGAGAGGGCATGAAGCTCACTAACCCGTCTGGCCGAAGCAAATGCCATCAGAAAAGCAGTCTTATATGTGAGAAAATGCATATCCACCTGGGATAAAGGTTCGAACGGCGCCCCCCCCCCCCCCCCCCCCCCCCCCCCCCCCCCCCCAAGCAAAGCAGCACCCACGAAAGATTCCATCGTGGAGTAAGCTGCAAAGTCCGAGGCCTTTTCAAAGAAAAGTGCCGAACAAGCTTGGAGAGGTAAGGATTAGTGCCGATATGACGCTTCCCCACACAAGAAAAAGTCTCTGAAAGCATAGACCTGTAACCCTTGATGGTAACAGGCTGGAGACCCCGAGAATCAAACAGATATACCAGAAACTCCGCAATCTGTGAAATCGAAGGATTGGCATAATCAACAGAGTGATCAGCACACCATCGACAGAAGACCTTCCATTTAGCTGCATAAGCTAAAACAGTGGAGTGCCTCCTTGAAGAAGAAATGCACTCCACTGCTCGTCTTGAAAAACCTCTATGGAGGAGACAGGACCTGACAAAAGATATGCGTGAAGGCACAACGAAGTCGGGTCAACGTGAAACCTCCTCGGGCGACCTTGACAAAGAAGGTCGCGACGTAGCAGGAGACGTGCCGGAACCGCCGCCATCAGCGAGCGGAGCTGATTGATCCACACCCGCTGAGGCGACAGGGGAGCGATCAGAATGATTCGACAACTGCAGGTTCGAATTTTGGCGAGAACCTGAGGAAGAATCGGAACCGGCGGGAAGGCGTAGCCGACTAGACCGTTCCAATCGAGTGGCAGAGCGTCCACGGCAAAAGCCAGAGGATCTGGACACGGGGACACGAAAGTGTCCACCTGATGGTTCCAACGAGTCGCAAAGAGGTCGATGTGGGGACGTCCCCAGAGATCGCAAAGCGACTGGAACACTGCCCAGTGAAGCATCCACTCGGTGGAAATAACCCTGCCCTGTCGGGACAGGGAGTCGGCTAGGACGTTCAGACGACCGGGAATGTGACGAACAACCACTCCGGCGTGAACATCCTGAGCGAGCAGTAGAAGATCCCGAGCTAACTCGTACATCGGAACCGAGTGTGTGCCGCCCTGGTTCCGAATGTAAGCAACCACTGTCGAATTGTCGGAGAGTAGAAGGACCTGGCGATTCGACAGGTGAGGGATCCACTGCCTGAAACTCAGAAGAAGAGCAAGAAGCTCCTTCTGGTTGATGTGTAGAGCTGCTTGATCCTGGTCCCACGTCCCGTGTAGGGAAAGACCGAGAGGATCCAACGTCGCACCCCATCCGAGATCGCTGGCATCTGCCGTCAGAACGCGATCGGACGTGGGTAAGTCCAGTGGAACACCCTGCGTAATCCAGTGAACATCTGTCCAGGGAAGAAGGTGAGGATACAGAGAGTCCGGAAACGGAAGCACCTGATCCAGAGAATCTACATTCGGCCTCCAATGACTGAGCAGAAAGTGTTGGAGAGGTCTGACATGCAGCCGAACTAGAGGAATGAGATCTGTCACCGAACCGCAGAGACCGATCAGCCGGAGAAAACTCCGAGCGGTCGCGGACCTGGACTGGGACAGAGTCAGAGCAAAAGCTGAGAGAATCACAGCCTTGGCCTGGGGAACCGCCACCAAATTGAATTTGTTTTGGAAAGACATCCCCAGATGACAAAATGACTGAGAAGGGACCAGGTCCGACTTCTCCTCGTTGACTCTGAATCCTAGCGACGTGAGCAAGCTCAACAGAGTGGCGACATCCGATTCCAGTAAGGCAGCATTGGAATGCCTCTGGAGGATATCGTCCAGATATGCCGAAGTAGTCACCCTGGACTGTGTGCGATGGAACGCTATCACATGCGACATCAGTCTGGTGAATGCCCAAGGAGCCAGGTTGAGGCCGAAAGGCATGGCCTTGAACTGGTAAACTCGCCCCAGAAAAGTGAACCTGAGATACTTCCGTGATGCCCGATGCATCGGAACGTGGAAGTAAGCGTCTCGCAGGTCGATGCTGGCTGCGAAATCTCCCTGGTGAATTGATTGGCGGTCCTTCTTCGGCACCAAGAACAGGCGGGAATAGAAACCCACTGACTGAATGTTCTTGACGACCTCGATCGCCCCCTTTGCCAGGAGATTGGCAATCTCCGTGGACAAAAGTTCCCGACGTAAAACGTCTGAAGGAACTGTGGTTGGAAGAGGCACCCTTGACAGAGTGGGGTGCCGTCGGAAGGATATGCGCAGCCCGGCCCGAACAACATCTAACACCCACGGATCGGATGTGATGGTGGCCCAATGGTCTGCGAACTCTGCTATCCTTCCTCCAACCTGGGACGAGTCGAGGTGAGGACCTTCATTTTGAGCCCCGACGAGGCCCGCGAGAGGAGAAACCACCTCCTCTGCTAAATGAAGAATCCTGAGACTTCCCTCGATTCTGCCGACCCCTACCTTTACCCTGTGAGTAAGAAGTAGAGGCGGCGGCAGAAGGACCAGCCTTTTGCTTCACAGAGGAAGCAGAAGGGTACTTGTTAGGCTTGGAACGGCCCTTGCCTCCCCGAGAAGGCTGATCAAGCTGACGAAACAGCAGCTGATCTTTGGAATGACGTAGGACGTCATCCCGGACCGTCGACACGGAACCATGGAAAAGTTGCGGACCTGCCAAAGAAGCAGATCGAAGAGCAGCACGCTGCTCCTCGGGAAGGGATCGTCCTGTGTCCAGCACAGCGTCCCTTCGAACTAATTCCAAATTAGCCGTGTTACAGGCATGCGTGTGAGTAAGGTGCATAAGCGCCTTGGACAGCACACGCAAAGGAGCCTGTACCTCGTCAAACTTAGCTGGAGGCAGATAAGCAGCCAAAGCTGAGACGACGTGATCTGAGAGAGAAAGCATGCCAAGCATCTCACTAGATAAGCCCAACGTGGACTCCAGAGTCGTCATTGGAATGACGGCAGACTTGGGTTTGGAAAGCCCGAGGGAAGTGGAGTCCTGTTCCAGAACCGTCAAAGTCTGGCAGACCGACGGATTGGCGGAATGGTAGGAACGATAACGCACAGGAGGCAAAAAGGTGTCAACCCTGGTAAAGAACGAAGTCTTCAAAGCCTTGGAATTCAGCTTGGAATCCAATGCTGAAAAAGCTTCAACCACCTGTACTGACTGGCACGGTCGAAGGCGCCCAGAAGCAGGTTGCTCCATAGGCTGTTGGCGCGCGACCGATGATCGCGGCCAGGCTGACACTGTCGGCTGGTTAGCAGGTTTGAGATCAGGCAGAAACCCAAACACAAAGTCAAGAGCTGCCCCCAAGTCCGAAGACTGCTGGCCCTCGACCTCAAGCATGTCGGACTCCTCCCCAGAGTCGGAAGACACATAGCCCATCGTGGGCAAACCAGCCGACGCCTCCCATGGTGTCGGAACACCAGAGGAATCAGAAACCGGCCTGTTTCCAATCCCGGGAGGCGGCGCCATAGGAGGCGCCTGGAAACCACTCATAGCCTCGCTGGAAGCAACAGGAAGGCTCTTAGAAAGAACCTGAATGAGTAAGGAGAGGGCCTCCCTAAGCTCACTGCCCATACCGACCGGTTTGACAGGGGAGCGAACCGGCAAAGTGGCTTCACCTCTGACCCTCTTAACCAGCGAAGGGTCACGATCCTCCAAAACACCCGACGCAGGACGACGAGCGGCAGCCGAAACATCTGAAAGCAGACGTGTATAGGGGTACGATGCACCCCGAGGATCAATATGGCGAGAACTCATGAGAGTCACCGCGGACCTCTGCGGGGCAGAAGGTCCAGGCTGCACAAAAGGCGTTGGTCCCCCAAAACTGGTCGTGTGGCCAGAATGAGTCGACGGAAACGCCACGGAGTTCATAGTGTTTCCACTACGAACATCCGAATCCAAAGACACAACTGTGGTGCTCGACGGCGAAGAGACCACAGAGATGGGTTCGGCCGGCAGCCCCTTCCGACTTCGCCGAGTTGAAGTCAGGGAAGGCTGAGGCCGATATCCCACGTCTACAGTATCGGACATTCCTGCAGTCCCCTGCAGCGAAAAGCCGAGGCCGGCTGAAACAGACGACGAAGCAGACGGACCAGCAGTAGAAGTAGATACGTCGAGAGTCGTTGAGGCTGGTGAAATAGTGGAGAGAGCACACCGGCTCGGCTCCGAAGGAGGAGTCACAACCCTAGTGACAGCCTCAGATGTCGACTGGAGGGGGACCGTAGTTCCGGAACCAGGCACCTCTTCACCAGAACACTCAACGGCTCCCGCAGTATCCACCACAGGAAAAGACTGCACATCCCCCACGGAGGAGGAATAACTCTCACCAGACAAAGTCGGCTCGGGAGGCCCCGAAAGACCACGTTCTCCTTTCCCGTGGGAGCGGGAGGCACAGCCACGAGAACGAACGACACGGTTTACGGACGCCCAGAAGGTGGAGGACCATGCTCCACAGACACCACATGGCCGCTCGGCCAAACACCCATTACAGGAGGAACAAGACGAATGTACATCATCCACATGCTTTGGCAGCAGACATTGCCCACAAGGAATTGTCCTGGGCATGATAGAGGTGAGAGGAGCAGAGAAGGTGAAATCAGAAAACAGAACACCCCCAAAGAAGAGAGAAAGGTGACAGAAACAAAGACCCCAGACGGTCGACCGGGAACCACACAACAGGAAAACTACTCTCAAAAGAAAGAAGAAACACTGTAGGAGTGGTACCCCGCTGACACCTAACTCTAACACAATTAGAAAAATTTGCAAAAAAAGCATTAACAATAATTGTGAAATAATCTAAGTCCGAACCGCGTGGCACACGAAATTCGCGCGCGACTCGAGAGAGAGCAAATAAATATACATTATGGACATAAATAGAAAAGAGAATATAAAAAAACACTGTTCCTGAGAATACAAAGGATACACTGTGGTACAATGAATCAGGAATCATCAAACATCGAGCTGGTGGAACACTGATAAGCATGCAAAAACATCTCGACACGAAGCGGATTATAAAAAGAAAAAGTCTTTAGAGACGGTATATGCGCACTGGCAACGGAAGTCGTGGAGTTATACTTGGGAGAGAGCATCTCGTACTGGGTCTGCGCCGGTTGCACTCGACCCAGTTTTGGCTTATTTTTTTATGGGTGCTTTTGCACCACTTTTCTTTCCCAACTTGCTTGGGAAAGACAAAAATAGAGAGTATTTTATCCGAGTTAGGGACTTCCACTGTAGTGCAAGCCTGAAGTAAACAATTGTGAGTAGGTTGATAAGAAACAGAAATTCAGCCCTCAACAGAGTGAAGAAATCCTGTCCAGACAGTCCCTGACACCTAACTCCAATAACAATTTATCAACCAAAAAATTTCATTCATTGTCGAACCGCATTGACACGATGTCGAAAAAACATTTGCGAAAACGGAATAATAAATAATATACAATGAGAATGTGGCTGAAAATATTGACGAGAATATATAAAACACAGTCCTGTTATTATATGATCTTCAGATCCATAATCCAGTCACAGGAAAACCATCATCGACGACTTGAATTATCACTGTTTCGTATGGCAAATGGCGGAGACACATCCTCCACGTGTGCGGATATAAAAAAGAATGATGAATTGATGATGTACTGCGCATTGGTTAACGGAAGTCATGGATTTGTACTAAGGAAAGAGCGTCCATACTGGGTGTGCGCCGATGGTGCTCGGCACAGTTTTGGCTTATTTTTTCGTGGTGTTTTTTACACCACTTTTCTTTCCCACATCTCTTGGGAAAGATTAAAATAGAGAGTATTTTATCCGAGTTAGGGTCTTCCACTGTAGTGCAAGCCTGTAGTAAACAATTGTAAGGTAGGTTGATAAGAAATTCTACACAGTTAGACATGCAAACATGGTCTTTTTCTCCAAAAGAACAGTGTATGACCATTCATTAGCTTGAATTTACTCAAGGAATTATATATATACCTTTATGCTCCAAAGCCTGACCTTTATGATCCAAAGCCTGATCATAACACCTTTACATCTTGTTGTAGAAGTGTTTAGCAAAGTTTTTCTTACTTAATACTGGAAGACTGAACCAACATTATGGAAAATTATGATGTTATTAACCCTTTACCCAACACAATGATATCAAAATTTGTTATTTTAATTACTATTTTTAAAAATTATTCAAAATATTTCAACAAAACCGTATCATGTGACCCCTCATTGGAACGAGCTCATCGAGCTCGTTCCGATGAGGGCGTCACATGATATAGTTTTGTTGAAATATTTTGAAAAATTAATTTTTTTTCAACTGCTCAATTTACAGATTACGCAGGCGGATGCAGGCGATTCATTAGGTAAAGGGTTAAGGTACAGGTAAGGCTGTGCAATGGTTACTTTCCACGGGTGGGCAATATTTCCACACACACAATAATATGAGATTTCAAACACTAATTATAGGAATAATCATTAAATAAAGTTTTGTTGGTGAAGATTTTTATTACCTGGTAAACACATGCATGGACATCACTGCAACACGCGTGGATTATGACCAATCCATGATGACTGTACTGTATTAGTTGCCCAATCAGCTTCCCACTTTATTACAGGCTGTAGTGAAGGTAAAAGATTAATGTCAGGGACATGGTGACAGGGGATTGTCTCCCCTCCCCCAACCCTGGCCAAAATTTCCAAAAATTAAAAATTTGTAATCCTCAAAACCATCAACAGTTGGAAATTTCATGCCCCATGGTAGTAACATTTGTGGTACAGTAGAATCCTCTTAATTGAATATCCATTTTGCCAGTGAAAATTATTCAATTAACAGGAGTATACAATTAACAGGGATTTGGTCAGTTTCCTTTGTTCTGGAGGTAAACTGAGCATTTATTCTATTATATCTTGTTTGACAGAGATCATAGAGCTCTGTCAAACAAGATATAATAGAATAAATGCCTGTATTGGATGTAGTGAGGTCAAAAAGGTTGATAAATAAGGGGAATTTGGTGCGTGTCAGTAATTTTTTCGACATGTTACAAAAATTTATATACAATTAACAGGAGTTTACTCTACAACCCATATGCAATTAACAGATCAAATTTGTACTGAAGGTATGGTAAATGGTTTTGTGTTTGAAAATTATATTCAATTAACAGAGATATACAATTAAGAGATATCCAATTAAGTGGGCTCCACTGTAATATGAAAGCTTTTTTTCATGAAAATGCAACTAAAACCATGGCTAGTTTTTGTTATTTTAAGGACTACAGGACTGTAGAAACCAAATATCTTCCTATAGAAACACTTGTCTGTATCAATGTGGTTTGGTTATATATCATTTGTCATCGTGATGTCAATATCAAATATCTCCGCCCCCTTTAGCATGCTCAAACGCTTGATGGTAGCTCCTGCTACTTGGGTCACTGGTTCGAAATACCTCTGACAATTTTCATCAGATAATGGTGGTCATCAAACTTGAGGCAGACATTGTTCTCAAAGAGATATATACAAAAAAAAGAAGATATTTGGTTACTAATGTTTAAGTTATTTCATAAACAAGCATCACACGATATTTATTAACAAAGGGCAATAACTTCCATTACTTTCATCGGCTATGGTTGGTCATCGAATTTGACGTAGACATTGTTCCTATAGAGACATTTTCCAAAAAGAATTGAAATCCGTTAACAATTGTTCAAGTTATGCCATAAACAAAGTTCTGAAAAAATCTTGATTGAAATATGAAAATTTCCAAGTCGAAAAAGACCCATAACTCATGGAATGAAAGTGTCAATGACACTGTAGCTTAACTTGTGTGTTGTGTTTGATGAAAAGGATAATGTTCAATGTTTATGAAAGAATTATGAAATAAGACAAGAATTGTGATAATTGGGAATATGTTCATTTCTATTCCCTGTGTGCTATGTTTCTGATAAAAAATAATATGAGGTGTACACTGTACTAAAGAGCTGAGGGGTGGGTTAATATGACCTCACAGTTAACGTATATCAACGAAAGTTACCAAGTTACAGTGAAATTATTCCAAAACGAGTCATCCTAACAAGCTACAATGAAATCCCTTCATAATTATGATCTGTAGAATGTTCTAAACGTTTTCAGGCTTCAGGCCCCTGCAGCCGTCACAGTTGCCCAATCGTGTCCAAAAGAGGACGTTCTCATCTAGACATTATATGAAGTCAACCTACCAAGTTTCAATGAAATCCCTTCATAAATAAGACCTGTAGACTGTGCTAAAGGTTTTCGAGCTTCGGGCTTGGGCAGCCCTCCTGGTTGAATGATCGCGCACCAAAGGGGACAATCTCATCTGGGCATCATCTGGAGTGATCCTACGAAGTTACAATGAAATCCCTTCATAAATATGACCTGTAGACTGTGCTAAAGGTTTTGGGGCTCGGGCACCCATCAAGGCTGAATGATCGCAATCAAAATGGGACATTCTCATCTAGACATTATTTGGAGTCATCCTATCAAGTTACAATGAAATCCCTTCATAAATATGACTTGTAGACTGTGCTAAAGGTTTTTGGGTTTCGGGCCCCTGCAGCCGTCACAGTTGCCCAATCACGTCCAAAAGGGGACCTTCTCATCCAGACAATATATGAAGTCAACCCACCAAGATACAATGAAATTCCTCAATAAATATGACCTGTAGACAGTACTAAAGGTTTTCGGGTTTTGGGCTTGGGCAGTCGTCATGGTTGGCAGATCATGCCCAAATGGGGAAATTCTCATCCAGACATCATAAGGAATCATCCTACTAAGTTACAATGAAATCCCACCATATTAAACATGACCTGCAGACTGTGCTAAAAGTTTTGGGGTTTCGGGCTTGGGCAGCCATCACGGTTGATGGATCATGCCCAAAAGGGGACGTTCTCATCTAGGCATTATACAGAGGCATCCTACCAAGTTACAATGAAATCCCTTCATAAATACGACCTGTAGACTGTGCTAATGGTTTTCGGGTTTTGGGCTCGGGCAGCCATACCGGTTGCCTGATCGCAACCAAAAGGGGACGTTCTCATCTAGACATGACTCCAAACCTGCATATGAAATTTTGTGACGATCAGACAAGAACTGCGGGGTGTAGCCCGTGCTAAAGGAAAATGTGAACAGACTCACAGACTAACAGACTTCCGCACGGGTGATGGCAATAGCTTATCTTGACTATGTCAAGTTAAGCTAAAAACCTAGAATATCTTGGAACACTGTAAATAAAAGCATACAAATTTCAATGTCTGTGGAATCAGCTGTTCAAGCTCGCTCCAATGACGTCCACATACATGAAAATATCAGTGTGCAAAATTTGACGAGAACGCTCGTTTCATTCGCGTTGTGGTTATGCAAATTTAAATCTATGCGAATGGATGACCGCTTAGCCAAAATTGCATCTTGAATGGTAAAGTCTGAGTAACTTAACTGATAGAGTGGTAATTTTTTTCTCAACCTCAAGATATGTTCACATTTTTAACTTGTGACAATTTGGGTAATTTATAGGCACTCTCCCATAAACTGTAACAATGCAAATCAATGGAGATAAAGTAATTTTACATTCAGGAAAATAAAAAGGACATCCACAGAATATGAAGCCTTTAACTTTGGGTACCTGCAGTTCAGAATAAAGCCCAAATATGGCCTTCTATCACTCTACTAGGGCTGTCACGATTTTTGAATTTAGGAATCGATTAATCGTTGCAAATAATCGATTATAATCGGTTAATCGTACATAGATGACCCCGTCCCCACATTTCCCTCTCTTTAAGTTGTTAAAAATGAAGTTCAAGTCAGTTGACCTTCCTCAAGTAAACAATGAAGATCCTCTTTTAGGTACATTCAAAGGTTTGATGTTCTGAACTTTTGAACCGTCAGTGTAATAATCAAGACCGGTCGTAAGTTGCGAACTTTGCTTTGAATGTTCCTAAAAGGCAAATGCTTCTAACGGCTTCTTGAGATTTAACGTCGACGTTCTTGACCCTTTACCTTAAGAAACAATAGTTTTTTCATTTTTTTTTTTAATTATTAAACGTCTAAAACGGGGTAAAATTTACCGATTCTTCGACAATGAAAAATACTAATCGATTTCAGCGTGATCGATCAGCAATCGATTAATCGAATAATCGTGACAGTCCTGCACTCTACCAGTTAACCAGGCTTTCTTGTGTTTTGGTAGATTTTTAGAGGCTATAATATACATATTTTTTACTTAGCTGAGCATTCGATTAGCCATCTCCAAACCACGTGAACGGTCAGCTGGTTAGTCATTTTTGAAATTTTACACAATGAAATGTGAAAAAATAAAATAAACAGCTCTGCTGCGCCATGAGCACATGATACGCCCATTGTTAATTAAAAGAAAGCACACAATATGAGTCTACATGTGTACCTAACCCATATTTTTTTATATTCATGTACAATAATCAAAACCAACAGAATACAGTAAAGCTTACTCAATCGTATATCTTTTACACCACCTACCAAAAAATCACAAAAATCTCTCTAAGTGTTCTCAAGTTATCGTACGACGTGTAAAAAATCAAAGATTTTCTAAGTAATAAAGTCCCATAACTCTGGAATGACTAATCCAATGGCGACACCAACCGAAAGGGAGCTTCCTTCCATCAACATAAACCATCTACCAAAAAATCGTGAAAATCTCTCAAAGCGTTCTCGAGTTATCGTACGACGTGTAAAAAATCAACAATTTTCTAAGTAATAAAGTCCCATAACTCTGGAATGACTAATTGAACGGCGACACTAAACGAAAGGGAGCTTCCCTCCATCGATATACACCACCTACCCAAATATCACGAAAATCTCTCAAAGCATTCTCGAGTTATCGTACGTGTAAAAGATCAACAATTTTCTAAGTAATAAAGTCCCATAACTCTGGAATGACTAATCGAACGGTGACACTAAACGAAAGGGAGCTTCCCTTCATTGATATACACCACCTACCCAAAAATTACGAAAATCTCTCAAAGCGTTCTTGAGTTATCATATGACGTGTGACCGGATGGACAGACGGATGGACGGACACATGGGCAGCGGTATACCATAATACGACCCGTTTTTTTCGAAACGGGCATATAAAAATAATTTTTGTTCTTCATAACACTATTGTCCACTCATACATATTCGCTGAGGACATTATGTTCAAGGGCATTTTGTCTAAGGGCATTATGTCCTAAGGGCCTTTTGTCTGGCATGCATTTTCACTGATGGCATTATGTCCGAGGGCATTTTATCCTACAATCATCTGATAATGGGTTAACTAAGTTTACATTTAATTAATTATTCAGTAACTGTACTGCTGGAATTAAGTTGTAATTTACCACAGTAATATTTCAGCTCATTATGTGTACATTCCATTTAAAAACCGCTGTAACATCCGATGATCACTGTACGATATATGGGTCCACTACCCGCCGATCAAGGCTAATTATAGATGAGTGGGAAAACAAGACTTAAAACAGAACACCGATGACATGTAGCAAGGAACAGCAGTGAGTGATGCAGCAATATAATGCAGTTACATGTACGCAAATAACATCCTGATCACAAACTCGACCAATAAATAAACCCCCAAAAATGCTGGAAAACATGTCATATCCACCAATCTGGACGTAAACTTTGCAAAGTCGAAACATTACACAATCTCATCACCACCTGAAAAGATACTTTGTGAGAAATATGTATTGTGTGGGCCTATTTCCAAAATTGACTCCGAGAAATTAGATCATGCTGAAATACAGAAAAGGATTAGTGATGAGCCTATTATCAAAACTTGCTATGAACTGATTACCGATTATTTCTCCTTTGATTGAGCTGATTCTGATTCCAATGGTTGGAAAAGGACAGAAAAAAAAAATCTGTTGGTGCCTGTTACAGTACTGAATTTCACTGATAAATCACCAATTATGAAAGATTAATAGGACATTAGTTCTCAGAATATGCATGTTTAGTGCTGGGCAATAACAGCCAAAATGATACTTGCGTTTTTTTTTTTTTTGGGGGGGGGGGGAGGTGGGGGAGGGGAGGAAGAAGATTGTTATTAATCACACGATATTGTTCTCTTCTGAAGATTGTGTTTATTCTGATAAATAGTGTTAATTCAGTTTTTGTGTAAGAATACAATACACTCAGGTGTATTAACCAGAAATATACTCAGCACACATACTTTGTGTCTAAATTGAATAACTTTGATGTTGATGTGTGTTGTGAACTTGTGTCCATGCATAGTTTACAGACCAACAGGCACGTGATATGTCAGAATTTAATGTTCATTTTTCAACTTCTTACCTACTTGATGTGTTTCTGCACTGTTCACATGAACTCTGCAATCAACACTAGGGAGAAACATCAAGGGAGATAACTGAAATAAAAAATGAACTTGACAAACTGAAAACGTGGTTGTGACAGTCATGTGACATACATGTTGCGTAACAATCATCTGTCATTGAAAAAATGAGTGTTTTGGGGTTTATTCTCCACTTTTATTCTCTTATTGTGTTGTGATGTCTGCATCATGAAATACTGCCGACTACTACTTCAAGTAGTCAGATGGATTCAGAAGTCATGCAGTTTTGAAGTGTTCATATTCATACCCATAAAACTGGTGTGGTCATGAAAGGCCACAACAGAAATCTGTGACCTTAAACACCAATAAATAAATAAATAATAACAAGAGCAACGCTAATGTGTGTGCTGATGCCCCCGAAGGTAGCAAAGGCAGACTTGCATGTAAATAAATAACTTCTGAATGTTTGAAGAGAATTGGTTCATCCAAACAACCCTATAGGCTATGGTACAATCTACCTTAGAAACAGAGGCCAAAAACAAACAGGGTCCATAACTCTACCAAACATGAATGGAGGAAACGCTAGGTACGAGGGCATCTGTTCCCCCAAGCTGTCCTATCACTATACCAAAGAACATTAAAATCCGACAACTGATGCTCGAGTTATAATACAAAATGCTCGTATGGACGAACGTACTGATGTACGTAACGCGTGTGCTGATGCCCCTTAAGGTAGCAAAGTCGGACTTGCATGTAAATAAATAACTTTTGAATGTTTGAAGAGAACTGGTTCATCCAAACAACCCTATAGGCTATGGTACAATTTACCGTAGTCAGAAACAGAGGCCAAAAACAAACAGGGGACATAACTCTACCAAACATGAATGGACAAAATGCTAGGTACAAGGGCATCCGTTCCCCTCAAGCTGCCCTATCGCCATACCAAAGAACATTAAAATCTGACAACTGATGCTCAAGTTATACCGTATATGTCTGTGTATAAGTCGCATCTTTTTGCTTGGAAAAACGGGACCAAAATTGGGGTGCAACTTATACAAAGGTAATTATTTTTCAGCAAGTTTTCAACAGCGATATGAGGACTGAATGGACACCAGATCGGTCCATGTCGACGGTTTGTATCACGGCGATTCACCTGCTTTGAAAATTTGTTTATTTTATTTCACCTCTTTATTTCTTATTTCTGTGTTGTGCATTAACTTGAACACAAAATAAAATTTAAAAAAAAATAAATATAAAAAAAAATAAAATAAAAATAGGAGATTATACTCAATGTGTTCTTGTTGATTTTTTTTTTCTCGGTGACCCAGTGAGTGGAGGGGGAATGCAGGAGAAGTCGGCCCCAAACGAAGTCGGCCCATAGGAAAACTCGGCCCAAAACAAAGTCGGCCCACAAGAGAAGTCGGCCCATAAGAGAAGTCGGCCCCAAACAAAGTCGGGCCATAGGAGAACTCGGCCCAAAACAAAGTCGGCCCATAGGAGAAGTCGGCCCATGAGAGAAGTCGGCCCCAAACAAAGTCACCCATAGGAGAACTCGGCCCAAAACAAAGTTGGCCCATAAGAGAAGTCAGCCCATGAGAGAAGTCGGCCCCACCCTTATAAAAAGTACCATGATAAATCCACCCCAAGCCCTGACAAACCTTGTTTTAAATATTATAGAATGAATTTCATCAAGGTTCTGCTCACCTGCTACATCTCAAATAGTGAAGTTTTGAATCGTCATTACGGCAAAATACGGAAACAGATCAGTGTATTGTAATTGCTATAAATTAGTTCTGTTTGCAGTAAAATAATGTCTTTTTATCACTGATAATACCACTACGTAACATCAGTCCCTAGAAAGCCCTGTGGGCGTTCTAGGAATTAATGTTAAGTACTGGTATTTTCAATGATAAAAAAACAAGACTGCTTTTTTTCATACATCTCAAATTGTGAAGTGTTGAATCGTCATTATGGCGAAATACGGAAATAGATCAGTGTATTGTAATTGCTGATTATTTTTAACAATCTTAATTAAAAATTGAAAAAAAAACCCTGTTATGTTGTCATTTTTGTCCTTTGAAAGGATCTTACAAACCCTACCGCCCCAAAATGGCGTTTTTTGCCATTCAGTTGAAAGCAGCCACGCTACGTTTTGTCCATTTCCATGGTGGTACCCCAACCCCCGCCCTCCAACCTTGCAAATAGTGAGATTGACCAACGTCCCACAACACCATCGGCACCTGCTCTCTGCCATTTGACGAGCTCAACACTACATCTTATATATGTCACTATTTTATTTCATCAAATGACTGATACCAGGTCCCTATGATCAGACTTTTTGTCCTAAACCATCGGATGTTAAGGGCCTATATAAGTAATGAAATTTTGTTTATTTTGAAAATTCTCACCTCCGATATTCCTTCAATTCAAATTAAATATACACAAAATGTACATCAAAATGAAGGTTGGGATGTATAGAACACGAAACGCATGTGTAATCAACTCATAGAGTCGACTGTAGGCACCACTGGTTCCTGGAAGTCTGCTGCCGTATTCGCTCGCACCAGAACTGATAATTTAATAATATTTCACGAAAACAACTTGTGGCTAAATGTGCTTTACATATCCAAGAACAAAGCTAGGGGATAAAAATTCTTCAAAACACGGCGACAGAGCTGCATTGGGGAAAATTCCAACGCCTTTGATTTTGTTTACATATGAGTATACTTTCGATTTCCGGCCGACGTCATCGGACAGAAAAAGTATGTAAAAACAACGCCGTCTAAAATCAAATAATGAAAAAGATCGCCTTCATACAGTATACTGTTATTTGATAGAGATTACACAGTTGCCATATTCAAAGCAAGGTATCATGATACCTGTTGAAATTTCTTAGAATTACGATTTTGTTTTTTTGATGGAAATTCGTGGTAACGAGTGATTTGCGCATGTCTGTCGAGCATGGAAACCATCTTCAATAAAAAATGCAGACAGTGTTGTCCTTTTCCAAAATGCAGACCTATCGCTGTATTCGAAAGTGTTTTGAATGCCTAGCTTTGTTCTTGGATATATTAAGCACATTTGGCCACAAGTTGTTCTGATGAAATATTATTTTGTTATCAGTTCTGGTGCAAATACGGTAGCAGACTTCCAGGAACCAGTGGTGCCTACAGTCGACTCTACGAGTCGATTACATATGTTTTTCGTGTTCTATACATCCCAACCTTCATTTTGATGTATAACTTGTGTATATTTAATCTGAATTTAAGGAATATGAGAGGTGAGAATTTCAAAATAAACAAAATTCCATTACTTATATAGGCCCTTAACCTTTAGTTTGTGGGGCCGACTTCTCCCAAATTGTCTGGGTCGACTTCCTAGGGGAGGAGTTCTCTTGTACTTCATGGGGGCGACTTCTCTCGTGGGCCGACTTCTCTCAAATTGTCTGGGCCGACTTCTCCTAGAGGCCGACTTCTCCTGTAGTTTGTGAGGCCGACTTCTCTCATGGGCCGACTTCTCCGAAATTGTCTGGGCCGACTTCTCCTAGGGGCCGACTTCTCCGGGGCCGAGTTCGCAATGGGCCGACTTCTCCTGCTCCCTGGAGGGGTGGTGAACAATCGAAAATTCGAAACCGCATGCAATTAATTTCCTTCAAAATAATTACGGTACCTGTTCATGTCTTCAACATCTCCAGTAATAATTCACAATAGAATATTCCATGGTTGTATATCTCAACATATTTTGGATATTGGTATGAGTTATTTACGAAGTTCACAAGGCAATCAAATTGTTTACACAGCACACCACGTGCGTTTTTAAGGGGAATTCCCTTTGAAGAAGATTAACAAGAATCATGCAGTTACTTTCATCAGTTGCTTGTCTCACTTCAATTGCCGCGTCCGTTTAACCTATTTCTTCGCACGTGCAATTCGTTTAAATGGCATGGGAATAAAGCCTTTTTCTTTGTAGTTTTACATTTGGATTTACCATTTTAATTCAACTTACCTCATTCTTACCTGAACACATGCATCAGAGCATTCCTTCTTTTACCGGCGTGAGTAATAACAAACACAGTTGACATATATCTTTTAATAAATACGATACACGAGTAATAACAAACACAGTTGACATATATCTTTTAATAAATACGACACATTGAAAGTATCAATGAAGTATACAAACAAATATAATTTATAAATGTACTGTAATTGGTCATCAAACCTCCCTGTTCAGTCCACAAGACTTCCAGTCCTTTAGCCAAATTTACGGAATTGTTTGAACATTTTTCAACCCAAATCGGGCTGCGACTTATACAGGGGTTATAGGCGCAGGGGGATATTTTGTATGAAAAGTAGGGTGCGACTTATACATGGGGGCGACTTATACACGGACATATACGGAAATACAAAATGTTCGTATGGAAGTATGGAAGTACGTACGGACTTATACCTACCGAAATTGTTTACTACAGGCTTGCACTACAGTGGGAGAACCTAACTCGGATAAAATACTCTCTATTTTAATCTTTCCCAAGATTTGGGAAAGAAAAGTGGTGTAAAAACACCACGAAAAAATACGCCAAAACTGGGTCGAGCGCCATTGGCGCACACCCAGTATGGGACGCTCTTCCATAGTACAAATCCACGACTACCGTAAAACAGTGTGCAGTGCATCAATTTGTCATTCTTTTGATTCCGAACAACACAGGAGTTATGTGATCAGCGGGGAGGAAGGATTCTTACCCGAAGAAGAAGAAGGAAGGGCCTCCATGTAAACAATATCGGTAGGTATAATAAGAAAGAAAATTTACTATAAAATTTATATTTCTTATCAACCTACCTCAAATGTTTACTACAGGTTGAATAGACAAAAGGATGGAGGGAATCACATAACCAACCCACACATAACTCAATAGCACTGGAACCGTGGACAGAGGAAGCGATCCCTAGGTCTATCAAACCATAGCATCACAAACATTAGAAAAGACAATGAAAGATGAGGCGTATGGTGAAGTGTGACGCACAGACAGAAAGGGCAGTAACAGCACATAGCTGGAACTGACCCTAAAAAAAGCTGAAAGGCTGGGATAGACAACCAAGGTCCTCTATCGGCTCCTGCAACTGTTGCAGATAAAAGGAGAATGTAGCATTTCTCCAGTAGACTGCCAGTATAACGTCCGTCATCCGACAACGTGACAGAGTTATTAAAAGAGGAAGACAATGCACGCACCTCGTGGCCGAAAAAACAATTGGTAATACAATCACCAGTAGCTAGATGAGCGGAAGCTGCATGAATAGCAAGACAAAACATCGAGAAATGGATGCAGGAGAGATCTGGCATATGAGAAAACGCATAGGCATTCAGGATAAAGGCGTGAACGCCCCCCCCCCCCCCACCCCCAAGCAGAGCAGCGCCCAAGAAAGCGACCATCTTGGAGTAAACTGCAAAGTCCTAGGCCTTTTCAAGGAAAAGAGCTGAACAAGCTTGGAGAGGCAAGGATGAGTGTCAAAACAATGCGGTACCACATATGAAAAAGGTCTCCGAAGCATGGGCTTGTACCCATTGCTGGAAACCCCCAGAAACAAACATAAACCAGAAACTCCGCAAGCGGTGTGATCGAACGAGTGACAGAAGCAAAAGAGTGATCGCACACCATCGACAGAAGAACCTTCCACCTAGCCACAGAGGCTAAACCAGTGGAGTGAGTGCCTCCTTGAAGAAGAAAAGCAACTCCACTGCGTGTCTCGAAAAACCACTACGGAGGAGATAGAACCCGATAAAAGACATGTGCCAAGGCACAATGCAGTCGGGTCAACTTGAAACCTCCTCGGGCGACTTTGGCAAAGAAAGTCACGATGTAGAGAGAGACATGCCAGAACTGCCGCTAACAGAGAGCACAGCAGATTGACCCACACCCACCGAGGAGACGGGTGTGATCGAAAGGATTTGACGACTGCAGGTTCATATCTGGGAGAGAACCTGAGGCGGAATCGGAACCGGCAGGAAGGCGTAGCCGACAAGACCGTCGCAAAGGAGGGCCAGAGCGTCAACGGCGAAAGCCAGAGCATCTGGACACGGAGACATTGATGGTTCCAACGAGCCGCAAAGAGATCGATGGAACCTGCCATGTGGATCATCCACTCGGTGGAAAAGAACCTGCCCCGTCGGGACAGGGAGTCGGCTAGGACGTACAGACGACCGGAAATGTGACGAACAACCACATCGGCGTTGACATCCTGAGCGAGCAGTACAAGATCCCGAGCCAATTAGTACATTGGAACAGAGTGCCTGCCGCCCTGGTCCCGAATGTAAGCAACCACTGTCGAATAGTCGAACAACAGAAGGACCTGACGATTCGACAGGTGAGGGATCCACTGCCTGAAACTCAGAAGAAGAGCAAGAAGCTCTGCTGGCTGATGTGTTGAGATGCCCGATCCTGGTCCCACATTCAGTGAAGGGAAAGACCTAGAGGATCCAACGTCGCACCCCATCCGAGATCGCTGACATCTGCCGTCAGGACGCGATCGGAGGTGGGTAAGTCCAACAGGACACCCTGCGTGATCCACTGAACATTCGTCCAGTGGAGAAGGTGAGGATAAGAGAATCTGGTAACTGAAGCGCCAGATCCAGAGAATCGACATTCGGCCTCCAACAACTGAGCAGAAAGTGTTGGAGAGGTCTGATGACACGCAGCTGACCTAGAGGAATGAGATCTGTCACCGAACCACAGAGACCGATCAGCTGGAGAATACTTCGTGCCGTCGCGGATGTGGACTGGGACAGAGTCAGAGCAAAAGCTGAGAGAACCACAGCCTTGGCCTGGGGAACCGCCACCAAATTGAATTGGGTGTGGAAAGCCATCCCCAGATGACAAAACGACTAAGAAGGGACCAGGTCCAACCTCTCCTCGTTGACTCTGAATCCAAGCGACGTGAACAAGCTCAACAGAGTGGCGACATCCAACTCCAGTAAGGCAGCATTGGAATGCCTCTGGAGGATATCGACCAGATATGACGAAGTAGTCACCCTGGACTGTGTGCGATGGAAAGCTATCACATGCGACATCAGTCAGGTGAAGGCCCAAGGAGCAAGGTTGAGGCCGAAAGGCATGGCCTTGAACTGGTAAACTCGCCACAGAAAAGCGAACCTGAGATACTTCCGTGACGTCCGATGAATCGGAACGTGAAAGTAAGCGTCTCGCAGGTCGAAGCTGGAAGCGAAATCTCCCTGGTGAATTGAACGGCGGACCGACCTGAAAGTCTCCATGCTGAACTTGGAAGCAATGATAGACTGGTTCAGGATACTCAGATTGATAACCGGTCGGAGTCGGCCGTCCTTCTTCGGCACCAAGAACAGGCGGGAATAGAACCCCACTGACTGAATGTTCTTGATGACCTTGATCGCCCCCTTTGTCAGGAGATTGTCTATCTCCGTGGACAAAAGTTCCCGACGTAAAACGTCTGAAGGAACTGTGGTTGGAAGAGGCACCCTGGTCAGAGCGGGGTGCCGTCGGAAGGATATTCGCAGCCTGGACCGAACAACATCTAACACCCAAGGATCGGATGTGATGGTGGCCCAACGGTCTGTGAGCTCTGCTATCCTTCCTCCAACCTGGGACGAGTCGAGGTGAGGACCTTCATTTCGAGCCCCGACAAGGCCAGCGAGAGGAGAAACCACCTCCTCAACTGAATGAAGAATCCTGATACTTCCCTCTAGTCTGCCGACGCTTACCCTTACCCCTGGAGTAAGAAGTAGAAGCGGTGGCAGAAGTATCAGCCTTTTGCTTCGCAGAGGAAGCAGAAGGGTACTTGTTAGGCTTGGAACGGCCCCTGCCTCTCCTAGAAGGCTGATCAAGCTGAAGAAACAGCAGCTGATCTTTGGAATGACGTAGGACTTCATCCCGGACCGTCGACACGGAACCATGGAAAAGTTGTGGACCTGCCAAAGAAGCAGATCGAAGAGAAGCGCGCTGCTCCTCAGGAAGGGATCGGCCTGTGTCCAGCACAGAGTCCCTCCGAACTAATTCCAGATTAGCCATGTTACAGGCATGAGTGTGAGTAAGATGCATGAGCACCTTGGAAGCACACACAAAGGAGCCTGTACCTCGTCAAACTTATCTGGAGGCAGATAAGCAGCTAAAGCTGAGACGATGTGATCTGAGAGAGAAAGCATACCAAGCATCTCTCCCGATAAGCCCAACATGGACTCCAGAGTCGTCATCGGAATGACGGCAGACTTGGGCTTGGAAAGCCCGAGGGAATTGGAGTCCTGATCTAAAACCGTCAAAGTCTGGCAGACTGACGGATTGGCAAAATCGTAGTTACGATAATGCACCGGAGGCAAAAAGGTGTCAACCCTGGTGAAGAACGGAGACTTCATAGCCTTGGAACTCAGCTTAGAGTCCAAGACTGAAAATGCTTCAACCAACTGTACCGACTGGCACGGTCAAGGATGCCCAGAAGCAGATGGTTTGAGATCCGGAAGGAACCCAAACACAAAATCAAGAGCTGCCCCCAAGTCCGAAGACTGCTGGCTCTCAACATCAAGCATGCCTGACTCTTCCCCTCGGAAGACACATAGCCCATCGTGGGCAAACCAGCCGATGCCTCCCATGGTGTCGGAACACCAGGGGTATCAGAAGGCGGCCTGTTTCCAATCTCGGGAGGCGGCGCCATAGGGGCGCCTGGAAACCACTCGCTGCCTCGCTAGAAGCAACGGGAAGGCTCTTTGACAGAACCTGAGTAAGGAGAGGGCCTCTCTAAGCTCACTGCCCATACTGGCCGGTTCGACAGGGGAACGAACCGACAAAGTGGCTTCACCTCTGACCATCTTAACCAGTAAAGGGTCATGATCCTCCAAAACACCTGACGCAGGACGACAAGCGGCAGCCGAAACGTCTGAAGGCAGACGTGAATAGGGGTACGACACACCCCGAGGATCAACATAGCGGGAACTCATGAGAGTCACTGCGGACCTCAGCGTGGCAGAAGATCCAGGCTGCACAATAGATGTTGGTCCCCCAAAACTGGTCGTGTGGCCAGAATGAGTGGACAGAAACGCTGCAGAGTTCATAGTGTCCCCACTAAGAACATCCGAATCCAATAACACAACTGTGGTGCTCGACGGCGCAGAGACCACAGTAGAGGGTTCGACCGGCAGCCACTTCCAACTTCGCCGAGTTGAAGTCAGGGAAGGCTGAGGCCGATACCCCCATGTCTACACTCCCAGACACCGCAGCAGACCACTGCAGGTATAAAACTACTGTGCTCAACCCCTGAGAGGACACAGTAGGGGGTTCAGTCGGCAGCCCCTTCCGACTTCGCCGAGTTGAAGTCGGGGAAGGCTGAGGCCGATACCCCACAACCACACTACAGACATCCCTGCAGAACCTTGCAGGGATAAGCCGAGGCCGGCTAAAAACGGTGCCCAATGACGTTGTAGACGGAAACAGCAGTAGCAGCAGATACGACGGGAGCTGTTGGAACTGGCGGAAAAGCGGAGAGAGCCACCAAGCTCGGCCTCCAAAGGAGGAGTCACAACCCTAGTGACAGCCTCAGATGTCGACTGGAGAGGGCGCATAGTCCCGGAACCAGGCATCTGTTCACCAGAAATCCAACAGCTCCTGCAGTATCCACCATGGTAAAAAACTGCACATTCCCCATGGAAGGGAATAACTCTCACCAGACATGGTCGAGTCGGGAAGCCCCGAAACGACAGAGGTCCCCACTCCCCGCTGGTGTGGGAGGAGCTGCACATCCACCACGGAGGGATCAAACTCACACCAGATGTGGTAGAGTCAGGGGGCCCCGAAACGACCGTGTCCCCCCACCCCCCTGTGAGGGTGGGAGGAGCAGCACATCCCCCACGGAGGGGGTAAACTCACACCAGACGTGGTCGAGTCGGGAGGCTCCCGAAACGACAGCATTCCACACCACCCACGGGTGAGGAAGAAACGGCCACGTGAATGCACCAAGGTGAGGGAAAAAGGAATTGCCCTAAAGGAACCGAACTGGAAATAACAGAGGTGAGAGCAGTAGAAGAAAAAAGGTGAACTCAACAGAAACAGAAAGTAGAAGAACATCCTCAACTACGAGAGAAGGTGGCAGAAAAAAACGGTGGGTACACAACAGAACCCAGACGGTCGACAGGGACCAAAAAAACAGAAATTCAGCCCTCAACAGAGTGAAGAAATCCTGTCCAGACAGTCCCTGATTGACACCTAACTCCAAAAACAATTAATTCATCAACCAAAAAATTCATTGGCGAATCGCGTGATGTCGAAAACAAAACATTCGCGAAAACGGAATAGTAAATAATATACAATGAGAATGTGGCTGAAAATATAAACGAGAATATATAAAACACAGTCCTGTTATTATACGATCTTCAGATCCATAATTCCAGTCACAGGAAAACCATTATCGACGAGTTAAAATACCAATGTTACTGAGCAAGATGGCACACATCCACCACGTGTGCGGATAATCAAAAGAATGACGAATTGACGCACTGCGCAATGTTTTACGGTAGTCGTGGATTTGTACTATGGAAGAGCGTCCCATACTGGGTGTGCGCCGATGGTGCTCGACCCAGTTTTGGCTTATTTTTTTGTGGTGTTTTTACATCACTTTTCTTTCCCAAATCTTGGGAAAGATTAAAATAGAGAGTATTTTATCCAAGTTAGGTTCTTCCACTGTAATGCAAGCCTGTAGTAAACAATTGAGGTAGGTTGATAAGAAATGCCTTTCCCTCTGCCATGTTGGGTAAAAGTTTAACATGGACCTCTATATTGATTTGATTATTGTTCTTTGAGTAATTATTGTATTGTAAATTTTTATCTTCACAATGAACTCTGTACTGACTTATTTATATGTAGATGTATGTAGTTTAACAAAAGCACCACCAGGCAAGGCTAAATATGCCCATTAGCCATTTTGAACTGAACCAACTTTGGTTGAGGTCAAACTGGAGTTACTAGTATCGGCCGGAAACCAAAAATGTTAATAGACAGCCAAATTCTAAGTTGAAAAAGGGCAGTAACTCCTGTAAACATAATTGGACAGAACCCATAATCGAACTTGACCTGTATTACTAGCTGAGTAATAGACATACAAACTTTGGTTGAGATCAAATTGTTTACACCTACGGACAGACAGATAGACGGGACAGATGGACGGACGGACAGATGGACGGACAGATGGACAGACTGACCATTTACATAATACAACCATTTTTACAAACGGGCATTAACAAAAGTATTCAGAACTTTTCAAACAGAGAAATAAAAGTCTTGTTACTAATTCAATTCTTTTTTACTTATTATTTTCCACCCACTCAAGTAACTGAGTGATTATCTGTCCCAAACCTTACAATTCAGTTAAATGATTTGTTACCAGAGGGAGAGAGAAGATTGTAATTAAGTTTGCAGCTGAATTGTTTTTGTGCAAGTAATCACCGTGGTAGCCCAGAAAATGTTCCAACACAGTCAATCAGGCTGATCAGTCAATTTTAACACAACTTTAACATAACAGGAATAAGCAATACTGGTGTAAGTTATAAATGAGAGGTACACCAACTAAAATATAGCCTAGGGTCCTTCATTGCAACAAGCTCATGAAGCTAATAAGTTTTTGGTTCTGAACACTGTATTGGGTAAATTAATGGATAACTGAGTTTACATTTAATCATTTATGCAATTACCAAGCCAGAAGATTAGCAGACTGCCATCTGCAAAATGAGGTCCCCAGAGGGTGAATTTAGTGATGCAACCATGCACAGCAGGGTAGCATCACTAAATGTACCCTCTGTGAACCTCAATCTGAATCAGGGTCTCAAAACTGAACAGAAAGAGGTACCCAGAGGATAAATTGGTCCACTGTATGGGATAGCATCATCAAATTCACCCTCTGGGGACCTCAGTCTGCAAATGTCAGACTGTTTATTTTCAGGCCTGGCAATTACCGTACTGTTCGAACTAAGTTGTAATTTAGCCACAATAGTATTTCAGCTTTATCAGTCTATGCCTTGTTTCTACTAGTACTGCAGAAAAATATGCGATTAGTGTTAATTGGATATTAGAATTGTTTAAGGACTAAAAATCTTTTCAGTGGCCAGACTGATATTCTTTGTCCTAAGAATAATCTTAATAATTAGTCTTTTATCTAACCATTGTTTTCATTATAAATCTATATCACACCTGATCATCTGCTGGCAAACATTTCTTTGAAAGTCAAGACAAAAAAGCTATTATCAGTCAGCCTTTGTAGTGAATTAGCCTGCTGCAGTTAAAAATATTGTAATAGATATAAAAAAAAAATAAATACATTTTATTATTAAATATTTTAATTTAATGTTTTCAAATCTTATTTTAACATATTGAAAAACCAGGCACTTCACTTGTATTAGTTTAATTCTTGACTATTCTCTGATATTGATAATCACAATTTTTTTTTACAAAATACTCTATATATTAAAAATTAGAAAAGTATTCTGTTCCCTGTAAGCTATGTTCTCAATAAAAATAAAATGAGGTGTAGACTGTACTAAAGAACTGAGGGGTTGGTTAATGTGGCCTCCCAGTTCATGTATGTGGCCTCACAGTTAATGTATGTCAACAAAAGTTACCAAGCTACAGTGAAATTATTCCAAAACCAGCTATCTTATCAGGTTACAATGAAATCCCTTCTTAAATATGGCCTGCAGACTGTGCTAAAGGTTTTCGTGGTTTGGGCTTGGGTAGCCGCCATGGTTAAATGATCGCGACCAAAAGGGGACGTTCACATCTAGGCATTATCTGGAGTCATCCTACCAAGTTACAATGAAATTCCTTCATAAATACAGTCTGTAGAATGTGCTAAAGGTTTTCAGGGCCCTGTAGCCGTGACAGTTGACCAATCGCAATGAAATGGGGATGTTCTTATCTAGACATTATATGGAGTCATCTTACCAAGGTACAATGAAATCCCTTCATAAATATGACCTGTAGACTGTGCTAAATGTTTTCGGGTTTTGGACTCGAGCAGCCGTCACAGCTGAATGATCATGACCAAAAGGGGACATTCTCATCCAGACATTATATGGAGTCAACCTACCAAGTTGCAATGAAATACCTCAATAAATATGACCTGGCCTCGGGCAGTCGTCATGGTTGACAGATCGTGACCAAATGGGGATGTTCTCTTCTAGACATCATACGGAGTCATCCTACCAAGTTACAATGAAATCCCTCTGTATTAAATATGACCTGCAGACTGTGCAAAAAGTTTTTGGGTTTCGGGCTTGGGCAGCCGTAATGGTTGACAGATCATGACCAAAAGGGGACTTTCTCATCTAGATTATATACAGAGGCATCCCACCAAGTTACAATGAAATCCCTTCATAAATACGACCTGTAGACTATGCTAAAGGTTTTGGGGTTTTGGGCTCGGGCAGCCAACATGGTTGACAGATCACGAACAAAAGGGGACGTTCTCATCTAGGCATTATCTGGAGACATCCTACCAAGTTACAATGAAATCCCTTCATAAATACAACCTGTAGACTGTGCTAAAGGTTTTCAGGTTTTGGGCTCTGGCAGCTGTCACGGCTGAATGATCGCGACCAAAAGGGGACATTCTCATCTTGACATTATATGGAGTCAATCTACCAAGTTACAATAAAATCCCTCAATAAAAATGACCGCTAGACTGGGCTAGAGGTTTTGGGGGTTTGGGATCGGGCAGTTGTCACGATTGACAGATCGCAACCAAATGGGGAAGTTGTTATCTAGACATCATACGGAGTCATCCTAAGTTACAATATTTATTTATTTATTTATTGGTGTTTAAGGTCACATATTTATGCACAATGGCTAATCATGACCGTGACAGTTTTACGGGTGGAGGAAGCCGGAGTACCCGGAGAGAACCACCGAGCAACGGTGAGCAACTGTCAGCTCCCCAACATACTAACTCCAAATAAGCAGGGTTAGCATTGGTTGAAGACAAGTGCACCATCGACGTGCAGTACGCCTTAGTGCACAATGCCACCGTGCCCCCACGTGGGCAATGGAGATGAAGTGTCTTGCCAAAGGACACAACACGGTTGCCGCAGGTGAGATTCGAACCGAGGACCTCTCGGCTTGCAGCCTGCACCTCTACCTACTGAGCCAACGTGCTCCCACCAAGTTACAATTAAATCCCTCCATATTAAATATGACCTGTAGACTGTGCTAAAAGTTTGTGGGTTTCGGGCTTGGACAGTTGTTACGATTGACAGATCATGACCAAAAGGGGACGTTCTCATCTAGATATTATACAGAGGCATCCTACCAAGTTACAATGAAATCCCTTCATAAATATGACCTGTAGACTGTGCTAAAGGTTTTTGGGTTTTGGGCTTGGGCAGCCATCACGGTTTACCGATCACGACCAAAAGGGGACGTTCTCATCTAGACATGACCTTAAACTTGCATATGAAATTTCGTGACGATCAGACAAGAACTACGGGGTGTAGCCTGTGCTAAAGGAAAATGTGAACAGACTCAGAGACACTCCCAGACTAACAGACTTCTGCATGCGTGATGGCAATAGCTTATCTTGACTTTGTCAAGTTAAGCTAAAAATGTAATGAATATGACTGAATACTGAATACAAATACCCAATCCTGATTATGGGACCCTTTCCCAATGACATCTGGGCATGGTGTTTCCCAATTTTTAACTCCCAAATTCCCCACAATGGGTGCCCTGAACTGGGCAGTCATAACTCATAAGGCCTCAGAAAACCATTGGTTTTCTGATGCCTTTTGACCACCCAGTTCAAAACACCAATTGCTCATTAAATTTAAAGTGCATGCCTAACAAAGTCTCTTAATTCAAAGACAAATGACAATTTTCCCCTTAATAGTATAAGAACAGTTTGGAAATTCAAGGGAGGCACACAAACCCCTCAACCAAGACCCCTTGCCACATTCCTGATTTTTGTAGAAAGTATTGTAAAACTTGGAAGCCTATATTTAAGACTTGGGTACAGTTGGAAATTCAAGGGGGGCACACAAACCCCTCAACCAAGACCCCTTGCTGCATTCCTGCTTTTTGTAGAAAGTATTGTAAAACTTGGAAGCCTATATTTAAGACTGAGAACCCAGATCAGAATTTTAGGAGTCAAATTCACACTGGCTCCTTACTAGGTCGGTCCCTGATTGTAAACAAATGAATAAATCTGTCATTAAGGTGCAGATAGTAAAAAAAAACAATCACCACATACCTTGTGAAAAATCCATTATTATAGTCTGGAAGTTTTCTATCCGGCGACGACAATGTGGACATGTTGTCACATAGCGATTTTCTCTTTTCATCCATTCTGATATACAAGCTTGACAGAACACGTGTCCACATGGCACACAGCAACATGGATTAGTTACCTGTTCTAAACATATCGAACAGTTTGCCATCTATCTTATACCTCTGACTACAACTAATGTTCAAAGTTGAACTGTTAACCTAAAAAATAAACCAACAAATTCAAGTGACAGGTCTTTACATTCCATCAAAGAATGATGGTAAATGCTGAACCCAAATAATGTAGATGCGCCCAAATTATGCAGTATTTAAATATTTTTTTTAAAGTTTTGCAGTGTTTTGCCTATACATGTAGAGTTTCATCAATTTTCCCAGATGTACACGATATAGTTTAGAGCCTTCTTGTCAAATCAAACAATGTAAAAGATAAATAGGTTAAAAAGCAGGGTTTGGCAAATTGCAAGACCGGTCGTTTCGTTGCCATGATGTTCTCGCAAATGCTTAAGGAAACCCATTTATCGTTCCCGCAAAAATATAAGCATTTTTTCATCAGTTAAAATTTAATAAAATTAGCTTAATTTTAGAGCTGAAACAATTAAAAGGTTTTCTTGATCGTTTGATCGCATGGATTAACCATGGTTAACTGATTAATCATTGCCCTAATAGGTAGCTGAATAATTGCCATACCACTGACGATTTATATAATTAAAACTTTACTCAACATAACGGACAAAACCTGCCATTGCCATATACAAAAATGTCAATTCAAATTTTATTATGTTTTCATTTTTTTCTCAAAACATAGCTTATGACCCCTCATTGGAACGAGCTTGTTCCAATGAGATGTCATAAGCTATGTTTTTGAGACAAACATTGAAAATCTTTAGTAATTCAAGAATTTCTTGTGCAAATATTGTCTGCTACCCGCATTTGGTAAAGGGTTGAGTATGACTAATTCCAGCTACTGATACAGTATAATGATCATGCAAATAAACAAGTACGTCAGTACATAACTGGCATGCTTCACTCTGTCTCATGTAATTGATGTGAGGCAGGGTGACAATGATTTCCTGTTTTGGAACAAGTTTGTTCCTTTGTTAATCCATGTAAAATACCGTAGTTCAAAAGTAATAGTTAACCGATCAATTACTTTTTTTATCGATCAAGACGCTGATCATTGGTTAGTCGATTAATTGGTTAACCATATCAGATCTAATTAATTTCTATAAACATGATTACTGCAATAGCCTTTGATGTGGTGGTTGAACAATCTAAAAATCTACATATCTGAAGATAAATAAGCATAATTCATGTAATTAAGACACGTGTTAGAAATGGGTCCTGCAAAAAATATCCGCAAATAAATATCCGCAAATATCTGAAGATAAATAAGCATAATTCATGTAATTAAGACACGTGTTAGAAATGGGTCCTGCAAAAAATATCCGCAGGACCCAAAAATGGGAAAAGAAGAGTCTTAAAAGTTTTCCCCATTACCCAGTGTTGAAAAATGCTGACTCAGCAGACAATATTTAACTATTTTTGACAGATAATTGCTAACTTTAGCTAAAAGATAACACAAAACTTTGAACTTCACATGATACTTGAGTACTGCAAATTGTCCTTAAATTCAAGAGGTAGGTTACCAAATTTGACATCCAATGGCCTGCATGTACTCTCGAGTGCCTAATAATAGTACAGGGCGAAATAATAGTACAGCGTGGAGAATTTCTGAATATTAATAATAGTATATGGTCGAATAATAGTACAGGGTGGAAAAGTCCAAGATGTGAGCCAGCTGCTATGCTCAGAGCCGTTTTTATAACACAGATGTCTGATGCTCTTGAAGTGGTGAAGGGATAAATTACTTTCAGTTATCATAATTTTCACATGGATTTGACTTGTTGCAATTTATGGGAGAGTGCCAACAGGCACTCTCCCATAAATTGTCCAAAGCAAAACCTTATAGACTAATTAATTCTATTTCAGCGAGGGTATGAAGCACATCCACTGAGTACTAGGCCTTAAAGTTATGGTAAGAGGACTTCAGAATAAAGCCAAAATATATGCTTCCAGATCTCTACCGGTTAACATTTCCATTGCATCCTGTGTTTGCTTGTACAGGTGCCTTACTAGTTTGTTTTGGTGAACCTCATGAGAAAAGCGGCAGCTCTGCACATTCGATTGCTGAAAATTAATAATCATACAGGGCCAAATAAGGATCATTCAGACAGGAATTATGTTCGAAAAAGAATAATCGTACATGTATGATTATTAGGCACTCAAGAGTAGTGGAGAACTAGCTGTGCTGATAAACTGTGAGTAGACTGAATACATTACATGCAGATGTTGGTTATAGTAATTTAACTAGTCACTTTGTTTTAGGTACAAGGATTTGACAAAGACCAGTCACTTTGCTGGTTATAAAATACACAGGAGCCCACTTAATTGGATATCTTTTAATTGAATATCCCTGTTAACTGAATATAATTTCCAATCACAAAACCATTTATCATACATGCAGTAAAATTTGCCCTGCTTATTGAATAAGGGTTATAGAGTAAATTCCTGTTAATTGAATAAATAGACAGAGCGCAATGTGTGTTTGAATCGGTGGTGATTTACATAATGAGTTGGAATGGAATAGTCATATTTTGTGACAGTTGTAGGCTCAAGTGAAATGTGACTCATCCATTCCAACAAGTTATGTAAAACATGCACAGATTCAAACACACATCGCATTCTGTGTTTATTACACATCCCCATGCATAAAAATTCATTTAAATGAACAAATTTTAATCCCAATGTTTAAATCCAAAGGTGAAGAGTCATTTATTTTTGTTTGAAGCGGTACTTGTCAAATAGATTGATAATAAATCAAAACAACCTATAGGCAACCAGTCTAAATTACATTCATTATCTTTTCCATTGGGCGTGTTTTTTTTTTAAATTTGTATCGCTGTTTCTCTTCAGTTGGTGTCCATTCATGCCTAACCATTTGGTGGCTATTGCTGATAATAAAAATATAAGTACAAATTTGGGCGGATCTGCAAAACAATTGAGAGAAACTAATAAGTACAAATTTGGGCAGATTTGCAAAACAACTGGGAGCAACTTTTTTGAAAGAAGTTTGAAGCATGTCAGGATGTCTGAATATTTTGACAAATAAATTGCTAAAAAAATGCCGCTCAGGATCACAGATCCAATGTCGAGTTGTGACCTTGACCTTTGACCTGGCGAGTCCAAGGTCAATAGGGTTCTTCCTCGCACCAAGGCCAACACACCTATGAAGTTTCATGACTCTAGGTTGAACCACTATCAAGTTCTCATCCGGAAACCAATTGTTGCGATATACTATGTTCAAGGTCACTGTGACCTTGACCTTTGACCTGGTGAGTCCAACATCAATAGGGTTCTTCCTCGCACCAAGGCCAACACGCCTGTAAAGTTTCATGGCTCTAGGTTGAACCACTATCAAGTTATCATCCGGAAACCAATTGTTGCGATATACTATGTTCAAGGTCACTGTGACCTTGACCTTTGACCTGGTGAGTCCAACATCAATAGGGTTCTTCCTCGCACCAAGGCCAACATACCTATGAAGTTTCATGACTCTAGGTTGAACCACTATCAAGTTATCATCCGGAAACCAATTGTTGCGATATACTATGTTCAAGGTCACTGTGAACTTGACCTTTGACCTGGTGAGTCCAAGATCAATAGGGTTCTTCCTCGCACCAAGGCCAACACACCTATAAAGTTTCATGACTCTAGGTTGAACCACTATCAAGTTATCATCCGGAAACCAATTGTTGCGATATATTATGTTCAAGGTCACTGTGACCTTGACCTTTGACCTGGTGAGTCCAAGATCAATAGGGTTCTTCCTCGCACCAAGGCCAACACACCTATGAAGTTTCATGACTCTAGGTTGAACCACTATCAAGTTATCATCCGGAAACCAATTGTTGCGATATACTATGTTAAAGGTCCCTGTGACCTTGACCTTTGACGTAGCGAGTCCAAAATCAATAGGGTTCTTCCCCTCACCAAGGCCAATCTACCTATGAAGTTTCATGAATGTGAGTTGAACCATTATCAAGTTATCATCCGGAAACCAATTGTTTAAGATTTACTATGTTCAAAGACACTGTGACCTTGACCTTCGACGTAGCATGTCCAAAATCAATAGGGTTCTTCCTCCCACCAAGACCAACCTACGTATGAAGTTTAATGAATGTGAGTTGAACCACTATCAAGTTATCATCCGGAAACCAATTGTTTACGCCCGCCCGTCCGCCCGCCCAGGTGCCCGCACGCCCGTCCGCCCGCCCGCCCGCCCGCCATTCACCAAACTATAAGTCGAGTTTGACTTCGTCACAACTCGACTAATAACCAAAATGATACCTTGGATAGTTAGAAAAATATCACAGAACATCGACGTTAGTAGTTTATATAAATTGTGAGGGAAATGCCATGACAGAATAACATAAGTGAGAGTTGAAAAAAGATTTTCCCGACTTTATTTTGCATTGGACATTTTCATTTTCACACTACACGACAGACGATCGACAATTGTATAAGGAAATTTGGAAACTTTTTGAAGCATAACTAATATACAAGCAGCCAACAATGATGTAAAACACTGTCAAGATAAATGCATCATACAAGTAGAGCTCTCAAGGAAGAACACACTTGAGACAACTTTTTCAGAGCAATAGAAAAGGGGCAGTTTGTGCATTATGGGGACTTGAGGGTTAATATCAGTATCGGTGAACGTCTCCATACAATTACTAGAGAAAATGTCCAATTGTCAAAATGTACGATGGTAAGACAGAATGTCTGATATTTATTTTTGGACAAAATGTGTGATGAGCCCTGGACTTTCTGCCGAAAGTACATTTCGCTGGAACATTAAATTTTGAAAAAAGATACTTTACCGAAGTTTTTTATAAGTTAACAAAATGTAACTTTATCGTACCAATTCATTGTATTTTAATTTTTTTCTTGAACGGGGTATTTATTATTTGTATTTTATTTATTACAAGAACAAACTTTTGGGGAGCAGCAGTCTTTTCATCTAGAAATAAAATGCCAAATTTCCAACTGAAATGGTTCCGAGCTCCGAACGAGCACAGGGATGATGTAGGGCAAACTCCTTTCGACCCTCGTTATTAGTATAGAATTTCCAAAATTTTGAATCAATATCATGCCTGGGCACAGCAAAGGAGGAAAGGAGTGCGGGGAAGGATTCCGGTTCTGGTATGCTGTTGATCTTCAGGCAAGTATAGTCTGCCACTTAGTTATAGCTATTAGCTTTGCAGGTTGGGGGCTTCATCAGCAAGTACAGTCTGCCTCAGGCTCATCTTGATAGTTGTTTCTGAAGGATTAAGGAGAAAATAACGGTCCTTGACAGGGTTCCACCAACCTGAACTTCCTTGGTTCGGAGACAGGCTGGCCTACTATTTGGCTGGGACCTTGATGCACTCTGGGAGCGCTTAGAAAAAAAAAGCAAAAAAGGGATGCTGGACCAACACTCGAACGGAGAGGCAGCCTATTTACCAAACCCAGTCACACCACGGGGGTGTATCACTGCTATTTCTTGGAAGGGTTGTTGTTCCAGAATCACTCGGGTCAGAAACCACCTCAAATCAGCTGGGCTGAGTGAATATGAATAGCGAGTGACACAAAGGGGAGGATTAAAATGCTTATCTGAGATATTGGGAAGAATGGAGCACACAACAACTACGCATGTGTACGGCACAAACTGTGGTCTGAAACTTTGAAGTTTTAGTCACAAACGAGTGACACAGATTGATTCAAGGGAATAAGTAAATCGAGGTAGACATTCATTATAAAGAAAAATATCTCGGATTTCTCTTAGAAAGCTTCATGTTTCAGCTAACAATGTCACTTCATAGAATTATCTCTTCAAACTTGAAAATGCAAAAACCTTAATTTCTCTGAGTAACTTACATGTATGTAACAGGGTGTGCCAAGTGATGTATCTTACAGTATCTATTGAGCAAATAACAGTGAATAAAATGTTTTCATTGCATTTCAAAGTTTACGATAGGGGCTTTTAATATCAGTATTGGTGAATGTCTCCACACGATTACAAGACAAAATGTCCAATTGTCAAAATGTACATGTACGATGGTAAGACAGAAGGTCTGAAATTTATTTTTGGACAAAATGTCCGATGAATCCTGGACTTCTGCCGAAAGTACATTTGATGGAACATTAAATTTTGAAAAAAAGATACTTTACTGAAGTTTTCTTTAAGTAACAAAATGTAACTTTATCTTACCAATTCATTGTATTTTAATTTTTTTCCTTCATGGGGTATTTATTATTTGCATTTTATTTATTACGAGAACAGAGTTTCGAGGGACAGCAGTCTTTTCATCTAGAAATAAAATGCCAACTTCCGATCGAAATGGTTTTATTAATAATTAGTACAGAAGGCATCAAATAACATTATTATTAACACATAATACATTGAATATAAATTGTTTCAAATTGCGGGAGCAATTTGGTGTAAATTATACCCATTTAAATTGCCAAGCTCTTGAGCATTACCATTTACCAAATGCTAAATTATGCTGCTAAAAGCCAGAATTTTGCACTTCAGATTGAATTCTGAAAATTTTCTCATGGCAGGCTGAACCATGGTCAGTCCACCACGAACGTTGTCGATAACTATTTGCTGTGCCCAAATTAGACCAATATAAAAGCCTGTTTGTCTGTAGTCCAAACATGGCCTGAAAGACATTTTAAATTAAAACAAGCCAAGACCAATACTGGGTCTGGACCTGCATCGCAGCATGCAATTGATTACAGAGATGAACAGACTTCAAAGTATCGGCAAAGAGGAAGTGGCTGCACGGCAGATCTAAAAATTAGATACACGATACAACTCATCATTATGAAGCAGCAGACCAAATATAAAATCATTTCCTTTCATAGAAGCCAAGAAAACTTTGACGGAAGAAGTGTTTTGGATGGATTGATGGATGGACTGACGGACAGAGTCGAGCGGTTACTAGACCTGCTCTACCGCTGGCGACGCAGGTAACAAGACCAGTACTTGGTCTGGACCTGCGTCGCTGCATGCAACTGATTAAATTATCGGTAAAGAGGAAGTGGCTGCATGGCAGATCTGAAAATTGCATACACGATACAACTCAACATTATCAAGCTACAGGTGAAATATTGAATGAATCCGTCGCATGGAAGGCGAGAAAAGTGTGACAAAAAATTTCAGTGTTCCGTGAGTACAGTCAAATTTCAAAGTATCGGCAAACAGGAAGTGGCTGCACGGCAGATCTGAAAATTAGATACACGATACAACTCATCATTATGAAGCAGCAGACCAAATATAAAATCATTCCCTTTCATAGAAGCCAAGAAAACTTTGACAGAAGAAGTGTTTCGGATGGACTGACGGATGGACTGATGGATGGACTGATGGACAGAATAGAGCGGTTACTAGACCTGCTCTGCCGCTGGCGACGCAAGTAAATGAAAGTGTCAATAACACTGTAGCTTAACTTGTGTGTTGTGTTTGATGAAAAGGATAATGTTCAATGTTTATGAAAGGATTATGAAATAAGACAAGAATTGTGATAATTGGGAATATGTTCATCTCTGTTACCTGTATGCTATGTTTATGATAAAAATAATATGAGGTGTACACTGTACTAAAGAACTGATGGGTGGGTTAATATGACCTCACAGTTAATGTATGTGGTCCTCACAGTTAACGTATATCAACAAAAGTTACCAAGTTACAGTGAAATTATTCCAAAACGAGTCATCCTATCAAGTTACATTAAAATCCCTTCATAAATATGGCATGTAGACTGTGCTAAAGGTTTTCAGGCCTTGGGCCCCTGTAGTCATCAGTTTCCCAATTGCGTCCAAAGGGGACGTTCTCATCTAGGCATTATATGAAGTCAACCTACCAAGTTACAATGAAATCCCTTAATAAATATGACCTGTAGACTGTGCTAAAGGTTTTTGGGCTTTGGGCTCTGGCAGCCATCATGGTTGAATGATCGCAACCAAAAGGGGACATTCTCATCTGGGCATCATCTGGAGTGATCCTACAAAGTTACAATGAAATCCCTTCATAAATATGACCTGTAGACTGTGCTCAAGGTTTTTGGGCTTCGGGCCCCTGAAGCCGTCACAGTTGACCAATCACGACCAAAAGGGGATGTCATCATCTAGGCATTATACTGAGTCAAACTTATGGGTTACAATGAAGTCCTTCCATAAATATGACTGATAGACTACGCTAAAGGTTTTGGGTTTGGGCAGCCATCAAGGCTGAATGATCGCGACCAAAAGGGGACGTTCTCATCTAGACATTATTCAGAGTCATCCTACCAAGGTACAATGAAATCCCTTCATAAATATCACCTGTAGACTGTGCTAAAGATTTTCGGGCTTTGGGCCCCTATAGCCAACACAGTTGCCTAATGGTGTCCAAAAGGGGCTGTTCTCATCTAGACATTACATGAAGTCAACCTACCAAGTTACAATGAAATCCCTTCATAAATATGATCTAAAGACTGTGCTAAAGGTTTTCGGGCTTTAGGCTTGGGCAGCCATCATGGTTGAATGATCGCAACCAAAAGGGGACATTCTCATCTGGACATCATCTGGAGTGATCCTATGAAGTTACAATGAAATTCCTTCATCAATATGACCTGTAGACTGTGCTCAAGATTTTCGGGCTTCATGCACCTGTAGCCATCACAGTTGACCAACCATGACCAAAAGGGGATGTCATCATCTAGGCATTATATGGAGTCAACCTAACAAGTTACAATGAAATCCTTCCATAAATACGACCTACAGACATGCTAAACGTTTTTGGGCTCGGGCAGCCATCAAGGCTGAATGCTCATGACCAAAAGGGGACGTTCTCATCTGGGCACTATTTGGAGTCATCCTAACAAGCTACAATGAAATCCCTTCATAATTATGACCTGTAGACTGCTCTAAAGGTTTTCGAGCTTTGGGCCCCTGAAGCCGTCACAGTTGCCCAATCATGTCCAAAAGGGGACGTTTTCATCTAGACATTATATGAAGTCAACCTACCAAGTTACAATGAAATCCCTTCATAAATATGACCTGTAGACTGTGCTAAAGGTTTTCGGGCCTCGGGCTCGGGCAGCCATCATGGTTGAATGATCGCAACCAAAGGGGACAATCTCATCTGGGCATCATCTGGAGTGATCCTGCAAAGTTACAAAGAAATCCCTTCATAAATATGACCTGCAGACTGTGCTCAAGGTTTTCGGGCTTCGGGCACCTGTAGCCATCAGAGTTGACCAATCATGATCAAAAGGGGATGTCATCATCTAGGCATTATATGGAGTCAACCTAACAGGTTACAATGAAATCCTTCTATAAATATAACCTTTTGCCTATGCTAAATGTTTTTGGGCTCGCGCACCCAACAAGGCTGAATGATCACGGCCAAAATGGGACGTTCTCATCTAGACATTATTTGGAGTCATCCTACCAAGTTACAATGAAATCCCTTCATAAATATGACCTGTAGACAGTGTTAAAGATTTTCGGGCTTCGGGCACCTTTAGCCCCTGAAGCCGTCACAGTTGCCCAATCATGTCCAAAAGGGGACGTTCTCATCTAGACATCATATGAAGTCAACCTACCAAGTTACAATGAAATCCCTTCATAAATATGACCTGTAGACTGTGCTTAAGGTTTTCGGGCTTCGGGCTCGGGCAGCCATCATGGTTGAATGATCGCAACCAAAGGGGACAATCTCATCTGGGCATCATCTGGAGTGATCCTACGAAGTTACAATGAAATCCCTTCATAAATATGACCTGTAGACTGTGCTCAAGGTTTTTGGGCTTCGGGCACTTGTAGCCATCACAGCTGACCAATCACGACCAAAAGGGGATGTCATCATCTAGGCATTATATGGAGTCAACTTAATAAGTTACAATGAAATCCTTCCATAAATATGACCTTTTGCCTATGCTAAAGGTTTTTGGGCTTGGGCACCCATCAAGGCTGAATGATCGCGATCAAAATGGGACGTTCTCATCTAGACATTATTTAGAGTCATCCTACCAAGTTACAATGAAATCCCCTCAAAAATATGACCTGTAGACTGCGCTACAGGTTTTCGGGCTTTGGGAACCTTTAGCCGTCACAGTTGCCCAATCATGTCCAAAAGGGGATGTTCTCATCTAGACATTATATGAAGTTAACCTACCAAGTTACAATGAAATCCCTTCATAAATATGACCTGTAGACTGGGCTAAATGTTTTCGGGCTTCGGGCTCGGACAGCCATCATGGCTGAATGATCGCAACCATAGGGAACAATCTCATCTGGGCATCATCTGGAGTGATCCTAAGAAGTTACAATGAAATCCCTTCATAAATATGACCTGTAGACTGGGCTAAAGGTTTTCGGGCTTGGGCAGCCATCATGGCTGAATGATCGCAACCATAGGGGAAATCTTATCTGGGCATCATCTGGAGTGATCCTAAGAAGTTACAATGAAATTCCTTCATAAATATGACTTGTAGACTGTGCTCAAGGTTTTCGGGCTTCGGGCACTTGAGCCATCACAACTGACCAATCACGACCAAAAGGGGATGTCATCATCTAGGCATTATATGGAGTTAACCTAACAGGTTAGTTACAATGAAATACTTCCAAAAATATGACCTTTTGCCTATGCTAAAGGTTTTTGGGCTCGGGCACCCATCAAGGCTGCATGATCGCGATCAAAATGGGACGTTCTCATCTAGACATTATTTGGAGTCATCCTACCAAGTTACAATGAAATCCCTTTATAAATATGACCTCTAGACTGTGTAAAGGTTTTCGGGCCTCGGGCCCCTGTAGCCATCACAGTTGCCCAATCACGTCCAAAAGGGGACTTTCTCATCTAGACATTGTATGAAGTCAACCCACCAAGTTACAATGAAATTCCAGGCAGCCATCACGGTTGATAGATCATGCCCAAAAGGGGCGTTCTCATCTAGGCATTATACAGAGGCATCCTACCAAGTTAAAATGAAATCCCTTCATAAATACGACCTGTAGACTGTGCTAATGGTTTTTGGGCTCGGGCAGCCATACCGGTTGCCTGATCGCAACCAAAAGGGGATGTTTTCATCTAGACATGACCCCAAACCTGCATATGAAATTTTGTGACGATCAGACAAGAACTGCGGGGTGTAGCCCATGCTAAAGGAAAATGTGAACAGACTCACAGACTAACAGACTTCCGCACACCTGATGGCAATAGCTTATCTTGACTATGTCAAGTTAAGCTAAAAAAGACAAACCAAACCAAAAAATTAATATATGGTCTTCCAGGCCACATTTGGACTACTACTAGTACATGTAGTTTGTCTGATGGTGCTCTGTGTTATTGTGTATCTGCTGATCCCATCTATTTTGTTTTTTGGAATAAAATGAAGTTATAAAACCCCTACAGAAATATTATAACCAGTGTGGATATTCGATAACTGCAATGGCTTCTGATTCATCCTCCACTCCCTCCCAAGAGGTGGTCGACCACTTTCAGGGAGGCAAGCATTGGTCCTGCATCCGTCCTGCTTGCCCCTTTTTTTGCAAACACTCCTAAAGCGCACTCAAGTCCCAGCCCAATAGGAAAAAAGCAGGCCTGTAACCTGAACCAGGAATGTTCAATTTGGTGGTACGTTGTCATGGTCCAGTTTTCTCAGATGGGTTAAATCTTGGTTGATGTGCCAGAGTAGACTATACTTGCCAATGAAGGAATGCGATCGAGAATTCAACATCAATGAAAAGGTCTATTTGCTTCGGCGCCATTACCGGGTTATTGTTTTTACTGTTTTATATTTAGGCAAAAACATGGACGATATCTAAACATTCGTTGACGCTTCGCGAGTATTCAAATAACGATAATTAAAGGATAAAACATAGTTTGGATCAATAAACTCTGCCCAAATGTAAGGAAATGAGTGTACTATCGAATGCAGCCGGTAATAAGGGCAAAAGCTTGGTATATATTCCTATTTTTGAGTTTTGAGTTCCCCTAAAAACTTGACGGGAACTTTTTCTACACAATTGAATGGGAAGAATCTGAACGTAGAGGGGTAGCCACTACGTTCAGATCGCTGAACTAGGTATGCCCAAGTGAGAGACAAGGTTTTCTTCACAAAAAATTTATGAAAAACATTAAAAGTACATCCAACTACCTGTTTTACGTTTTAGTTGAAATATTGTAATGAAAATTGTATATATATTTTTAAAAATATATCTTTAATGATTTAAGTACAGAAATTAAGATTTTATTTGTGTTTGACATTATATTTTAGCTTTTGAATATGATAACCATGGAAAATGGATATTATTGGTAAAAGAGGAAATTTTTCAATATGCCAAAAGGTTGGCAGAGCGAACTGGTATGGCTTCAATATCAAGTATGATGCCCATTACTGTTAATTACAGCTTAACAATGCCTTCTCATGCTCCCAATCAGGTTTCTGGTGGTCCTTTGTGGGATGTTGTTCCATTTTTGGACCAGCATGGCACCAAGCTCGTGGATACTTCTTGGCTGGACTGGACGGGCTGAAATTGCAAGCTGCAACTCATTCCAGACATGTTCGATTGGATTGAGGCAAGAGGATCTTGCTGGCCAGTCCATACGTTCCATCCTCTCCCTCTGTCGGTACTCCCCGACAGCATGGGCAACATGAGGATGGGCATTATCGTCCATCAGAATGAATCTATCACCCACTGCACCTGCATACAATCTGATGTGGACATCCAGGATCTCATCAATATACCGCTGTGTAGTCAATGTAGTATGTACCAAGTTCAAGGACACAGAGCATCCCTGTCGATGCCGCCCCAGACCACGATTGACCCTCCACCATAGCGGTCATGCTCAGCAATGTTGGCTGCATGGAATCGCTTTCCTGGTCTTCTCCATACCCTAGAATGCCTATATATGTGGTCTAGGCAGTACCTTGACTCATCTGTAAAAAGGACAGGTCGCCAATCTTCTCCAGATGGTCCATCCAATGTGGTTCATGGCCCATTCATATCATGCTTGGTGGTGGTTCTGGGACAGCGGAATGCGAATACATATTCTCTCTCGCTAAGAGACCACCTTTGTGCAACCTTGCCCGGATAGTCTGCATCGAAGCTTTTACACCGGATGCATTCTGAAGGTCACTGTGGGTTCTTGTGGCAAAGCGGTTCCTAGGCTACGGGCCTGAATGATCAAAAACCGGTCTTCAGCTGCAGATGTTGCCCTGTCTCTGCCACCACCATGCCATCTTACTGGTGTGCCATACTGCTGAAATCTTGCCCAAGCTCTCGTGATCACCGTATGGTGCACACCAATGGCTTCACCAACCTGACGATGGGTAGCCCCTTGCTTCACCATCTCTACAGCCTGCCACATTTCTGCTTCAGACAAATGTCGTCTTACATTTGCATTTGCCATATTCAATCATTAAATCACAAAAGTTTGTGATGAAATGAAGATTGAATATGCTACACGTCATGTACATGTGACTGTACATGAAAGCATCATGAAAGTTAAAAAATTTATAGTAATTTATATATTTTTTATACTTACCAATGACCCAGACTTAGCTGGTGCTAACTCTAACAAAACCAGGGCCAAACACAAATTTTGCCCCCCAATCCCCAAAATTTGCATCCCAACTCCAGGGAGGGCCATCCCCGTCTGGGTCATTGGTAAGTATAAAAAGTTAAAAAATTTATAGTAATTTATATATTTTTTATACTTACCAATGACCCAGACTTAGCTGGTGCTAACTCTAACAAAACCAGGGCCAAACACAAATTTTGCCCCCCAATCCCCAAAATTTGCATCCAAAACAAAAAGAAATCATGTCCTAAAGGACTCCATACTACGCCTCTACTGCGCATGCGCAGTGACGCAGACGTCCCGAAATTGGCGCCAATTATCATTCTTACTGGCAGTGCCTGGTCAGCGCTATGTACTCAGCGGGGAGGCAAGAGTTCCCAACTCCAGGGAGGGCCATCCCTGCCTGGGTCATTGGTAAGTATAAAAAATATATAAATTACTATAAATTTTTTAACATTTTTATACTGTACCAATGACCCAGACTTAGCTGAATAGTAAACAGGCTGGAGGGCCTAGGACATAGAGGAAAATCCAATAAGCTCAACTATATAGTAAAGAGGTAACCCCTTAAGGAGAAAAGGAGTATTAGGCTTTACATGTATCTTTCTTATTTAATATTAAATTAGAAAGATACACTACCCTTAATACATGTGTAATTGAGCACAATAACATTCATGTTCTCTATTAACATCCAGTATATCCCTTATACTAATTATTTTTAAAGCAAGCCAATAAATAAAGTAGTCCAGAGAATTGAGACTCTTTATAGTCATTTAAAAGTGTCCGAGTATTGTATATTAAAGCCCGTTTGACACTTGACATATACAAATGCTTCACACCGAGCTACACTTTAAAAATAAGACATGAATGAATTTTAACATTAATATTATACTTTAAAACCATCCCGGAAGCGACTCAGAAATACTGACTTGGAGGAGGCATTCCCTTGCTTTTCACTATAAAGCAGGTGACCTACTGAATACTTGTTTGTTGAGAGTCCACTCCGACGGCAACAAACGACCCTTTCGTGAAAGGGAGTCTGCCAGCACATTCAGACGACCCGGTATGTGACGGCATTCCCTTGCTTTTCACTATAAAGCAGGTGACCTAAGGGAACACCCCCCCCCCCCCCCCCTTCCCGTTGCCCTGGGTCAAATAGCCCAGAGCGAAGAGGGCAGCCGGACGGAGTCACTGCCGGAACAGAAAGCCTGCATAACTATAGTTGCAACTGTTTAGTGGACGACATTCTGAGCAACAGATAACGGACCTAAACAATGCAGGTCTCCAGAAATGGACTCAATATTTCTGAGATAAAAATTCGTAAATGTGGATGGCTGAGACCAATAAGCAGCCTTCATTAAATCTGTAATAGCAACACTATTAGCATAAGCCCAGGAAGTAGAAAGAGCTCTTACTTCATGAGCAGAAATCTTAAGCACAGACTGCTGAGAAGAAGATAAATTTTCATAAGCAGTACGGATAGTTAATTGAATCCATCTAGCAATAGAATGGACCGAAATGTCCTTTCTATTAGGCATCAAAGACAGAAAGAAACGTTTCCATCCCTTTCTGATAAACTGAGATCTCTGTTTATAGATACGTAATGCTCTAACAGGACATAGTAAAGGCCTACGCCCGTCTGAAGACGGAAGAGCCTTAATAACAATAGGTTCCGGATATTTATTAGGAGCCTGATTCTTAGCTAAAAAAACCCACATTAGTAGTGAAGGTGATAGTGTTCCCAACACTACGATAGTGAGAATCATCCACCGACAGTGCATGAAGCTCACTGACTCTTCTAGCAGAAGAGAAAGCTAAGAGAAAAGCTGTCTTATAAGATAAGAATTTGAAATCTACTGTCCCAAGAGGTTCAAATGGCTTTTCCTTCAATTTAAGAAGAACCCAAGCTAAATTCCACTTAGGAATTAATCTAAGAGTTCTGGGTCTATTTATCGAAAAGTTTCTAACCAACTTAGATAAAGAGACATTAGATCCAATTTGTAAACTATCATGATGTGCATAGGTATCAGATAACATAGATCTATAACCCTTTATAGTAACAGGCTGCAGTTTGATTTCGTCAAACAAGTATACTAGAAAGTTTGCAATGTCTGGTATAGAGGGATCGAATATATCTACAGAATGATCCCTACACCAACGACGAAAAACCTTCCACTTAGCCGCATAGTTTAGCAAAGAGGAGGTCCTCCTACAGTTAGAAATCGCGTCCACTGCTCGTCCTGTAAAGTGTTTGCCATGCAAGAAGGACCGCACAACGGAAAAACGTGAAGGTTGAGACCTTGCGGGTTGTGATGGAGTTGGCACGATTTCCCCTGCGAAAGAAGATCCTCCCGTGAAGGAAGCTTTCGCGGTAGGTCCCACAACAGACACCTGAGTAGATTTATCCACGGTCTCTGTGGCGACAGAGATGATACCAACAGAATCTTGCATTGAGATTGTTTTATCTTTAGCAATACTTGTTGAATTAACGGCGCTGGAGGATACGCATATGCTATCATTCCGTCCCAAGGGATCGACAGAGCGTCTACTGCAAATGCTCTTGGATCCGGACACGGAGACACATACGTCTGCAACTGATTGTTGAGATGTGTCGCAAATAAGTCTATCATTGGCCGTTCCCATTGGTAGCAAATCTGATTGAATACTTGTTTGTTGAGAGTCCACTCCGACGGCAACAAGCGACCCTTTCGTGAAAGGGAGTCTGCTAGCACATTCAGACGACCCGGTATGTGACGGACCGAAAGAAGAACGTGATGTTCTAGCGCAAACAGAAGGATTCTTTCCGTTAGATTGAACAACGGAACTGAATGAGTGCCTCCCTGATTGGTATATATGCCACTACTGTCGTATTGTCGGATAGGATTTGGACATGAGCATTGTGAATAATGTCCATCCAGTGACGTAACGCAAGCCAAATTGACATCATTTCCTTGATGTTTATGTGCTTGCACAGGAATTGCGGATCCCAAAGACCCTGGCATCTCGAATCCGTTGGGATTAATGATGCACCCCAACCTGTTTGACTGGCATCCGTCATAATGGTAAAACTCGGATCCGGCAACTGCAGCGGAACTCCCTGAGTTAACCACTGAATGTTTGCCCAAGTCTGAATCTCTTGTTTCACTTGATCTGACAAGAGAACGTCTACATCGAGCGAATGAATTTTCACACTCCAATTCTGAGTCAAGAAAATTTGAAGAGGACGTGTGCGTAACCGCCCCATCGGAATGAGATCCGCGGCGGCTCCGCACAGACCTATCAGTCCCATAAATTCTCTCGCCGTGACTTTGTCTGCGTGCAGACAATAGCGAGCGTAACAACTGACTAATTTCGCTCTGGTTAACGGCAGACGAACGAGATTGTTGTGCGTCTCGAAGCTCATTCCCAGATGAGTGAATGACCTGGACGGCACCAGATCCGACTTCTCCTCGTTTACTATAAAACCGAGACGTCGGAGCAATAGAAGAAGATTCTGAACATCGTTCTGAAGCGTTAACTCGTTGCCGTACCTCTGAAGAATATCGTCCAGGTAGGCCGACGTTACCGCAGACGAATGAGCTCGGAAATAGATCATTACCGAGTTCATTACCCGAGTGAAAGCTCAGGGTGCTAGATTCAATCCGAAGCACATCGCCCGGAATTGATACACCACTCCTAGGACTACGAAGCGTAGGTACTTTCGGAATGTCGGATGTACCATGACGTGAAAGTACGCATCTTTGAGATCTATGCTCGTTGCATAATCGTTCACCCGAATACTCGCTCTGACCGATCGAATCGTCTCCATATAAAACTTCGGAGCGACGATCAGCTTGTTTATCCAGCTCAAATCTATGACTGGACGGAACGAGCCGTCTGGTTTCGGAACCAGAAACGGATGGCTGTAGAATCCCGGAGATTCCTGGTTTTCTACGACCTCTACCGCGTTCTTCATTAAAAGAGACTGCACCTCTGATAACAGAGCGTCTCTTTTATGCGGATTTGACGGAAGATGAGTCCACTTTGGACTTCGAGTTAATGGAGGCTTTCGTTTGAAGGATATCTTTAGACCTTCCGAAGTCACTCCTCTCACCCAAGGGTCGTCCGTAATCGACGCCCATTCTTGTGAAAAGCTCGACAACCTTCCGCCAACCGGTACGCGATAGAGGTTTAAGCCATCACCTCCTGGACCTGCGAGGCCTGCGGTAGGAGAAACCACGTCCTCCACGGCCCGCACCTCGCCCCGTCGACCTCGGGGCGTCCGACCGATTGTCCCGGCCTGAAGGACGTCCCGAACGAGAGTCGCTACCCTGACGGTCTCTTGAATAAGACCAAGAGGACGCACCGGAACCTCTCTTGGGCGCATTAGACCCAGAAGTGCCTGTCTTATTCGTGTCTGCTGTATCCGACTTCTTAGGAGCAGATTTGAACAACAGAGAATCCTTAGCTTTCTTTGTAATTTTATCATAAATAGCAGAAAGCTTGCCGTCAAAGAGAAGTTCTCCTGAGACCGAAGCGACTCTAAGAGAGTTCTTCACCTTAGTATCCACTAGTGTGGATGTAGCTAGGGCTGCGTCACGTCTAACCAACTCCAGATTTGCCACTGAAAGGGCAGAGTTACACGTGGAATAAGCTACTGCCCTTGAAAGAAGTCTTAAAGAGGATTGTATATCCAGAAACTCTTTCCCTTGAAGGCGCAGTGATAACGCCTTAGTAAGGTGATCTGCGTAAGATAAGGCATCTAAATTGGCTCTGTTAGACGCAATAGTTGTTTCCAACACTGCGGTTGGAATAGAAGCCGACGACGGTAATGATAGCTCTAAGTCTTCCGCCTCGTCATCCATACGCAGAGGAACTCTCGGTATACCCTGTCCTGCCGTATCGAATTTATTCCTTGCATTAATGAAAGGCAGGTTGAGAGTATTAGCGGACAAGAAACCTGCTTTCCCCGTCTTGGAAGCAAGTTTAAATATAGCGTCGTTCAATAATTCAAATGTTCTTGCAACATTATTGGACTGCGACGGAAACTCGGGAGCGATGTCCCTGAACCGCTCAAAAAATTCAGAGTCCAATGACGCTATAATCCTCTTGTCCGGAACCGCAGCAGTCTGGCCCGACGGAACAACTTGAGGAAGAAAGTGCCGGATGAAGTCCACGGCAGCTTTATGTTGTTCCGAAAGGGATAGCTCCAAGTCATCCGTATCCCTTTCACCATCCGGTCGGACCACATGATGTTCCCGGTCGTCCGCCCCCGATGCTTCGGCGGAGCGTACCGACCCAGCGCCGTCGGATAATTCTCGATCTGACACCGTTTCTGTCGGCTGCTGGGATGCTGCGATAAGCTGTGCTATCTGCACAAGAATGTCCGGCGTCGAGACCTGCGGAGGCGCAGTCTTTCGCTGCTTCGCCGAGGGCAGCTCCGCATCAGATGGCTCCCACATATTTTTCCTATGCGAACGTCCGAAGTCCATCGGTCTCGAATCCCTGGCTGCCGGATGGTGTGACCTGGTCGCCGAAGAATCCTTGATCGGCGAAGCTGGCAATATATCGGCGGTCACGCAGCCAAGGTGCGGTCGTGTGCGCTGACGAGAAGAGGAAGCCTTAACAGTCTCCGCGGACTGCTTATACAACGGAGCGTCCCGAGCGACGGACGTATGCTCCGCTAAAGACACATTCTGTACCACAACATCTGGTCCCAGATGTTGTTGTACGAGAGAGGGGCCTCTCTCGCTCGCGGCCCGGCTGGACCTGGACGAGCTAGGAACCGGACTCAAAGGCTTCCTCCGTTCTCGCTTACTATCCGCCATCACTGGGTGTGCATCTATTATGTTTATAGTGCTCGCATCACCCAAAATTTCCTCCTGGACCGCATCGGACGAACCCGGCTGCCGAACCATTCGGTGAATGGACGCTACACCGGGCGAGCTAGCGGACGACGTTTGTCTAATCTCCATGAGCACTTTTGCCGCTAGCTCTGAATTCATTTGTGACGACGGACGCACACTTGTAGAAGATAACATGGAAACATCACCCTGTTCTTGTTCCTCTGAAATAGAAACTGAGAGAGTAGAGTGACCTTGCGGAGAAAGAGCCGGCATAGCCCTTTCTCCAGAAACAACATATCGTGACACACGTTTCCAATGTTTCTCATCCCAATATTCACATATAGGACAGGGATTAATGCGAGAACACTGACTACAATTAATACAATGATCATGAAAGTCAGAGGAAGATTTCTTCCTATTACAATTTGAACAAAGTCCCTTCATTGTGAAAGAAAAACAACAAGTCCTAGTTACTCGCAAAAACCCCTGACACAAAGATACATAATAACATGATCCATTAATAAATGAAAAAACATTTACATATCAAAATAATTTTGAAAAAATATTTTTTCAGCGAAGCCCAAGTTGCTGAAAAGTAACGTTGAGCCCCGATGGATCCGATGGCAAAGTGTGGTCAAAAATTTTAAATTTATATTAAACTAGAACTATCACTGAAGGTGATTAATACCCCCGCTTTGGGTTTTTAGAGGAATGCACTTCTGATCATGTAGGCGAAGGCCATAAGGAAATGTATACATAAAGATCATTTTTTGTTGTTGAAATTTGTATTTGCATGTGGCCTTCCACAGAACAGCACTGAATACTTAAAGAGCCCACAGATATATGGTTTACATTTGGAAAAACACATTTACAATGTGCAACATGTATTCAAAATCGGTTCATTAATGTAGGAGGAGTTGCGCACACAAGAATTTGTTCGAACGGAAAGACATAATAAATCTAAGTCAAAGGGAGATAACCTGGTTAAAATTGTCGTAGATCAAAAATCTTGGAATATGCGCATGTTCACTTAGTATTGATGATGTGTGAAAAGTTTTGTCCAAATTGATTGATAAATGTAGGAGGAGTTGCACGCACAAGAATTTCATGTAGAAACCCATAATAAATCTAAGTTAAAGGGAGATAACCTAGTTAGAAGTGCCACAGCTCAAAAATTTTGGAATATGCGCATGTTCACTTAGTAGTGATGATGTCTGTAAACTTTCGTCCAAATTGATTGATAAATGTAGGAGGAGTTGCGCACACAAGAATTTCATGCAGAAACCCATATTAAATCAAAGTTCAAGAGAGATGACCTGGTTAAAATTGTCGCAGATCAAAAAGTTTGGAATATGCACATGTTCACTTAGTAGAGATGATGTTTGAAAGGTTTCATCAAAATCGGTTCATTAATGTGGGAGGAGTTGCGCACACAAGAATTTGTTCGAACGGAAAGACATAATAAATCTAAGTCAAAGGGAGATAACCTGGTTAAAATTGTCGCAGATCAAAAATCTTGGAATATGCGCATGTTCACTTAGTAGTGATGATGTCTGAAAAGTTTTGTCCAAATTGATTGATAAATGTAGGAGGAGTTGCGCGCACAAGAATTTCATGTAGAAACCCATAATAAATCTAAGTTAAAGGGAGATAACCTAGTTAAAATTGCCACAGCTCAAAAATTTTGGAATATGCGCATGTTCACTTAGTAGTGATGATGTCTGTAAACTTTCGTCCAAATTGATTGATAAATGTAGGAGGAGTTGCGCACACAAGAATTTCATGCAGAAACCCATATTAAATCAAAGTTCAAGAGAGATAACCTAGTTAAAATTGTCGCAGGTCAAAAAGTTTGGAATATGCACATGTTCACTTAGTAGAGATGATGTTTGAAAGGTTTCATCAAAATCAGTTCATTAATGTAGGAGGAGTTGACCACACAAGAATTTGTTCGAACGGAAAGACATAATAAATCTAAGTCAAAGGGAGATAACCTGGTTAAAATTGTCGCAGATCAAAAATCTTGGAATATGCGCATGTTCACTTAGTAGTGATGATGTCTGAAAAGTTTTGTCCAAATTGATTGATAAATGTAGGAGTTGCGCACACAAGAATTTCATGTAGAAACCCATATTAAATCAAAGTTCAAGAGAGATAACCTGGTTAAAATTGTCGCAGATTAAAAAGTTTGGAATATGCACATGTTCACTTAGTAGAGATGATGTTTGAAAGGTTTCATCAAAATCGGTTCATTAATGTAGGAGGAGTTGCGCACACAAGAATTTGTTCGGATAGAAAGACACAATAAATCTAAGTCAAAGGGAGATAGCCTGGTTAAAATTGTCGCAGATCAAAAATCTTGGAATATGCGCATGTTCACTTAGTAGTGATGATGTCTGAAAAGTTTTGTCCAAATTGATTGATAAATGTAGGAGGAGTTGCGCACACAAGAATTTCATGTCCGGAAAGACGTACGGACGGACGGACGGACGGACGTACGGACGTACGGACGTACAGGGCGATTCCTATATAGCCCCCACTTCTTCGAAGCGGGGGTATAATAATTAATGAGACACTTACGGATAATATAAATGTATCTTATAATGATATAAACTACAGCAAAGGCAAACAGCCCCCCTCAAAAAAGGCTGTTGCCAATGAAAACAAACAGTGTAAAACACCAGAAAACATGACTCCAGGCACTGAAAAAACTGGCCCGGAATCAGTCATCAAATTACACTCTATCTGATGCAAAACAGAGACTCCCAGGGGAGAATCTGCAGAACATCAGATGGAAGATGCAGAACACAAATGTTATACACCCATGGGTGAAAACGTAACTATGGGGAAAACAACAGAAAACATTCTGTAACCAAGCAACTCTCCCAGGAAATTTTAGAAATGAACTTTCTCAAAAATATGCCAAACGCATGGGAGAATTGCAAGGGGGGACTTTAGAAGGCTAGGGGAGAGGAAACACTGAATAAGCAGTGCAACATTTAGCAAGAATGACAACAAGAGGCCCATGCCTCGAAAATAGGCAACTTAACATAATTTCATCCAAAAAATTTTAAGTACAGCCCTGATTATTTTTTGTCACTTCTTTTTCCTCTCCTCCTTCTATCCTCCTTAGAATCACATTTTCTCCCAAAATTACGTGTCTGGCATCCTTTAAACTGAGATTTACAAGCACAAAGATCAGTGAGATGTTGACTGATGAAGGGCCAAACAGAGAATGATAATTGGCGCCAATTTCGGGACGTCTGCGTCACTGCGCATGCGCAGTAGAGGCGTAGTATGGAGGTCCTTTAGGACATGATTTCTTTTTGTTTTGGATGCAAATTTTGGGGATTGGGGGGCAAAATTTGTGTTTGGCCCTGGTTTTGTTAGGGTTAGCACCAGCTAAGTCTGGGTCATTGGTACAGTATAAAAATATATATAAATTACTATAAATTTTTTAACATTTTTATACTGTACCAATGACCCAGACTTAGCTGAATAGTAAACAGGCTGGAGGGCCTAGGACATAGAGGAAAATCCAATAAGCTCAACTATATAGTAAAGAGGTAACCCCTTAAGGAGAAAAGGAGTATTAGGCTTTACATGTATCTTTCTTATTTAATATTAAATTAGAAAGATACACTACCCTTAATAATTGAGCACAATAACATTCATGTTCTCTATTAACATCCAGTATATCCCTTATACTAATAATTTTTAAAGCAAGCCAATAAATAAAGTAGTCCAGAGAATTGAGACTCTTTACAGTCATTTAAAAGTGTCCGAGTATTGTATATTAAAGCCCGTTTGACACTTGACATATACAAATGCTTCACACCGAGCTACACTTTAAAAATAAGACATGAATGAATTTTAACATTACTATTACACTTTAAAACCATCCCGGAAGCGACTCAGAAATACTGACTTGGAGGAGGCATTCCCTTGCTTTTCACTATAAAGCAGGTGACCTAAGGGAACACCCGCCCCCCCCCCCCCCCCTTCCCCTTGCCCTGGGTCAAATAGCCCAGAGCGAAGAGGGCAGCCGGACGGAGTCACTGCCGGAACAGAAAGCCTGCATAACTATAGTTGCAACTGTTTAGTGGACGACATTCTGAGCAACAGATAACGGACCTAAACAATGTAGGTCTCCAGAAATGGACTCAATATTTCTGAGATAAAAATTCGTAAATGTGGATGGCTGAGACCAATAAGCAGCCTTCATTAAATCTGTAATAGCAACACTATTAGCATAAGCCCAGGAAGTAGAAAGAGCTCTTACTTCACGAGCAGAAATCTTAAGCACAGACTGCTGAGAAGAAGATAAATCTTCATAAGCAGTACGGATAGTTAATTGAATCCATCTAGCAATAGAATGGACCGAAATGTCCTTTCTATTAGGCATCAAAGACAGAAAGAAATGTTTCCGTCCCTTTCTGATAAACTGAGATCTCTGTTTATAGATACGTAACGCTCTAACAGGACAGAGTAAAGGCCTACGCCCGTCTGAAGACGGAAGAGCCTTAATAACAATAGGTTCCGGATATTTATTAGGAGCCTGATTCTTAGCTAAAAAACCCACATTAGTAGTGAAGGTGATAGTGTTCCCAACACTACGATAGTGAGAATCATCCACCGACAGTGCATGAAGCTCACTGACTCTTCTAGCAGAAGAGAAAGCTAAGAGAAAAGCTGTCTTATAAGATAAGAATTTGAAATCTACTGTCCCAAGAGGTTCAAATGGCTTTTCCTTCAATTTAAGAAGAACCCAAGCTAAATTCCACTTAGGAATTAATCTAAGAGTTCTGGGTCTATTTATCGAAAAGTTTCTAACCAACTTAGATAAAGAGACATTAGATCCAATTTGTAAACTATCATGATGTGCATAGGTATCAGATAACACAGATCTATAACCCTTTATAGTAACAGGCTGCAGTTTGATTTCGTCAAACAAGTATACTAGAAAGTTTGCAATGTCTGGTATAGAGGGATCGAATATATCTACAGAATGATCCCTACACCAACGACGAAAAACCTTCCACTTAGCCGCATAGTTTAGCGAAGAGGAGGTCCTCCTACAGTTAGAAATCGCGTCCACTGCTCGTCCTGTAAAGTGTTTGCCATGCAAGAAGGACCGCACAACGGAAAAACGTGAAGGTTGAGACCTTGCGGGTTGTGATGGAGTTGGCGCGATTTCCCCTGCGAAAGAAGATCCTCCCATGGAGGAAGCTTTTGCGGTAGGTCCCACAACAGACACCTGAGTAGATTTATCCACGGTCTCTGTGGCGACAGAGATACTACCAACAGAATCTTGCATTGAGATTGTTTTATCTTTAGCAATACTTGTTGAATTAACGGCGCTGGAGCATACGCATATCCTATCATTCCGTCCCAAGGGATCGACAGAGCGTCTACTGCAAATGCTCTTGGATCCGGACACGGAGACACATACGTCTGCAACTGATTGTTGAGATGTGTCGCAAATAAGTCTATCATTGGCCGTTCCCATTGGTAGCAAATCTGATTGAATACTTGTTTGTTGAGAGTCCACTCCGACGGCAACAAACGACCCTTTCGTGAAAGGGAGTCTGCCAGCACATTCAGACGACCCGGTATGTGACGGCATTCCCTTGCTTTTCACTATAAAGCAGGTGACCTAAGGGAACACCCGCCCCCCCCCCCCCTTCCCGTTGCCCTGGGTCAAATAGCCTAGAGCGAAGAGGGCAGCCGGACAGAGTCACTGCCGGAACAGAAAGCCTGCATAACTATAGTTGCAACTGTTTAGTGGACGACATTCTGAGCAACAGATAACGGACCTAAACAATGCAGGTCTCCAGAAATGGACTCAATATTTCTGAGATAAAAATTCGTAAATGTGGATGGCTGAGACCAATAAGCAGCCTTCATTAAATCTGTAATAGCAACACTATTAGCATAAGCCCAGGAAGTAGAAAGAGCTCTTACTTCATGAGCAGAAATCTTAAGCACAGACTGCTGAGAAGAAGATAAATTTTCATAAGCAGTACGGATAGTTAATTGAATCCATCTAGCAATAGAATGGACCGAAATGTCCTTTCTATTAGGCATCAAAGACAGAAAGAAACGTTTCTGTCCCTTTCTGATAAACTGAGATCTCTGTTTATAGATACGTAATGCTCTAACAGGACATAGTAAAGGCCTACGCCCGTCTGAAGATGGAAGAGCCTTAATAACAATAGGTTCCGGATATTTATTAGGAGCCTGATTCTTAGCTAAAAAACCCACATTAGTAGTGAAGGTGATAGTGTTCCCAACACTACGATAGTGAGAATTATCCACCGACAGTGCATGAAGCTCACTGACTCTTCTAGCAGAAGAGAAAGCTAAGAGAAAAGCTGTCTTATAAGATAAGAATTTGAAATCTACTGTCCCAAGAGGTTCAAATGGCTTTTCCTTCAATTTAAGAAGAACCCAAGCTAAATTCCACTTAGGAATTAATCTAAGAGTTCTGGGTCTATTTATCGAAAAGTTTCTAACCAACTTAGATAAAGAGACATTAGATCCAATTTGTAAACTATCATGATGTGCATAGGTATCAGATAACATAGATCTATAACCCTTTATAGTAACAGGCTGCAGTTTGATTTCGTCAAACAAGTATACTAGAAAGTTTGCAATGTCTGGTATAGAGGGATCGAATATATCTACAGAATGATCCCTACACCAACGACGAAAAACCTTCCACTTAGCCGCATAGTTTAGCGAAGAGGAGGTCCTCCTACAGTTAGAAATCGCGTCCACTGCTCGTCCTGTAAAGTGTTTGCCATGCAAGAAGGACCGCACAACGGAAAAACGTGAAGGTTGAGACCTTGCGGGTTGTGATGGAGTTGGCGCGATTTCCCCTGCGAAAGAAGATCCTCCCATGGAGGAAGCTTTCGCGGTAGGTCCCACAACAGACACCTGAGTAGATTTATCCACGGTCTCTGTGGCGACAGAGATACTACCAACAGAATCTTGCATTGAGATTGTTTTATCTTTAGCAATACTTGTTGAATTAACGGCGCTGGAGGATACGCATATCCTATCATTCCGTCCCAAGGGATCGACAGAGCGTCTACTGCAAATGCTCTTGGATCCGGACACGGAGACACATACGTCTGCAACTGATTGTTGAGATGTGTCGCAAATAAGTCTATCATTGGCCGTTCCCATTGGTAGCAAATCTGATTGAATACTTGTTTGTTGAGAGTCCACTCCGACGGCAACAAACGACCCTTTCGTGAAAGGGAGTCTGCTAGCACATTCCAGACGACCCGGTATGTGACGGACCGAAAGAAGAATGTGATGTTCTAGCGCAAACAGAAGGATTCTTTCCGTTAGATTGAACAACGGAACTGAATGAGTGCCTCCCTGATTCCGTATATACGCCACTACTGTCGTATTGTCGGATAGGATTTGGACATGAGTATTGTGAATAATGTCCATCCAGTGACGTAACGCAAGCCAAATTGACATCATTTCCTTGATGTTTACGTGCTTGCACAGGAATTGCGGATCCCAAAGACCCTGGCATCTCGAATCCGTTGGGATTAATGATGCACCCCAACCTGTTTGACTGGCATCCGTCATAATGGTAAAACTCGGATCCGGCAACTGCAGCGGAACTCCCAGAGTTAACCACTGAATGTTTGCCCAAGTCTGAATCTCTTGTTTCACTTGATCTGACAAGAGAACGTCTACATCAAGCGAATGAATTTTCACACTCCAATTCTGAGTCAAGAAAATTTGAAGAGGACGTGTGCGTAACCGCCCCATCAGAATGAGATCCGCGGCGGCTCCGCACCGACCTATCAGTCTCATAAATTCTCTCGCCGTGACTTTGTCTGCGTGCTGACAATAGCGAGCGTAACAACTGACTAATTTCGCTCTGGTTAACGGCAGACATACGAGATTGTTGTGCGTCTCGAAGCTCATTCCCAGATGAGTGAATGACTTGGACGGCACCAGATCTGACTTCTCCTCGTTTACTATAAAACCGAGACGTCGGAGCAATAGAAGAAGATTCTGAACATCGTTCTGAAGCGTTAACTCGTTGCCGTACCTCTGAAGAATGTCGTCCAGGTAGGCCGACGTTACCGCAGACGAATGAGCTCGGAAATAGATCATTACCGAGTTCATTACCCGAGTGAAAGCCCAGGGTGCTAGATTCAATCCGAAGCACATCGCCCGGAATTGATACACCACTCCTAGGACTGCGAAGCGTAGGTACTTTCGGAATGTCAGATGTACCATGACGTGAAAGTATGCATCTTTGAGATCTATGCTCGTTGCATAATTGTTCACCCGAATACTCGCTCTGACCGATCGAATCGTCTCCATATAAAACTTCGGAGCGACGATCAGCTTGTTTATCCAGCTCAAATCTATGACTGGACGGAACGAGCCGTCTGGTTTCGGAACCAGAAACAGATGGCTGTAGAATCCCGGAGATTCCTGGTTTTCTACGACCTCTACCGCGTTCTTCATTAAAAGAGACTGCACCTCTGATAACAGAGCGTCTCTTTTCTGCGGATTTGACGGAAGATGAGTCCACTTTGGACTTCGAGTTAATGGAGGCTTTCGTTTGAAGGATATCTTTAGACCTTCCGAAGTCACTCCTCTCACCCAAGGGTCGTCCGTAATCGACGCCCATTCTTGTGAAAAGCTCGACAACCTTCCGCCAACCGGTACGCGATAGAGGTTTAAGCCATCACCTCCTGGACCTGCGAGTAGGAGAAACCACGTCCTCCACGGCCCGCACCTCGCCCCGTCGACCTCGGGGCGTCCGACCGATTGTCCCGGCCTGAAGGACGTCCCGAACGAGAGTCGATACCCTGACGGTCTCTCGAATAAGACCAAGAAGACGCACCGGAAGCTCTATAGGAACCTCTCTTGGGCGCATTAGACCCAGAAGTGCCTGTCTTATTCGTGTCTGCTGTATCCGACTTCTTAGGAGCAGATTTGAACAACAGAGAATCCTTAGCTTTCTTTGTAATTTTATCATAAATAGCAGAAAGCTTGCCGTCAAAGAGAAGTTCTCCTGAGACCGAAGCGACTCTAAGAGAGTTCTTCACCTTAGTATCCACTAGTGTGGATGTAGCTAGGGCTGCGTCACGTCTAACCAACTCCAGATTTGCCACTGAAAGGGCGGAGTTACACGTGGAATAAGCTACTGCCCTTGAAAGAAGTCTTAAAGAGGATTGTATATCCTGAAACTCTTTCCCCTGAAGGCGCAGTGATAACGCCTTAGTAAGGTGATCTGCGTAAGATAAGGCATCTAAATTGGCTCTGTTAGACGCAATAGCTGTTTCCAACACTGCGGTTGGAATAGAAGCCGACGACGGTAATGATAGCTCTAAGTCTTCCGCCTCGTCGTCCATACGCAGAGGAACTCTCGGTATACCCTGTCCTGCCGTATCGAATTTATTCCTTGCATTAATGAAAGGCAGGTTGAGAGTATTAGCGGACAAGAAACCTGCTTTTCCCGTCCTGGAAGCAAGTTTAAATATAGCGTCGTTCAATAATTCAAATCTTCTTGCAACATTATTGGACTGCGACGGAAACTCGGGAGCGATGTCCCTGAACCGCTCAAAAAATTCAGAGTCCAATGACGCTATAATTCTCTTGTCCGGAACCGCAGCAGTCTGGCCCGACGGAACAACTTGAGGGAGAAAGTGCCGGATGAAGTCCACGGCAGCTTTATGTTGTTCCGAAAGGGATAGCTCCAAGTCATCCGTATCCCTTTCACCATCCGGTCGGACTTCATGATGTTCCCGGTCGTCCGTCCCCGATGCTTCGGCGGAGCGTACCGACCCAGCGCCGTCGGATAATTCTCGATCCGACACCGTTTCTGTCGGCTGCTGGGATGCTGCGATAAGCTGTGCTATCTGCACAAGAATGTCCGGCATCGAGACCTGCGGAGGCGCAGTCTTTCGCTGCTTTGCCGAGGGCAGCTCCGCATCAGATGGCTCCCGCATACTTTTCCTATGCGAACGTCCGGAGTCCATCGGTCTCAAATTCCTGGCTGCCGGATGGTGTGACCTGGTCGCCGAAGAATCCTTGATCGGCGAAGCTGGTAATATATCGGCGGTCACGCAGCCAAGGTGCAGTCGTGTGCGCTGACAAGAAGAGGAAGCCTTAACAGTCTCCGCGGACTGCTTATACAACGGAGCGTCCCGAGCGACGGACGTATGCTCCGCTAAAGACACATTTTGTACCACAACATCTGGTCCCAGATGTTGTTGTACGAGAGAGGGGCCTCTCTCGCTCGCGGCCCGGATGGACCTGGACGAGCTAGGAACCGGACTCAAAGGCTTCCTCCGTTCTCGCTTACTATCCGCCGTCACTGGGTGTGCATCTATTATGTTTATAGTGCTCGCATCACCCAAAATTTCCTCCTGGACCGCATCGGACGAACCCGGCTGCCGAACCATTCGGTGAATGGACGCTACACCGGGCGAGCTAGCGGACGACATTTGTCTAATCTCCATGAGCACTTTTGCCGCTAGCTCTGAATTCATTTGTGACGACGGACGCACACTTGTAGAAGATAACATGGAAACATCACCCTGTTCTTGTTCCTCTGAAATAGAAACTGAGAGAGTAGAGTGACCTTGCGGAGAAAGAGCCGGCATAGCCCTTTCTCCAGAAACAACATATCGTGACACACGTTTCCAATGTTTCTCATCCCAATATTCACATATAGGACAGGGATTAATGCGAGAACACTGACTACAATTAATACAATGATCATGAAAGTCAGAGGAAGATTTCTTCCTATTACAATTTGAACAATGTCCCTTCATTGTGAAAGAACAACAATAAGTCCTAGTTACTCGCAAAAACCCCTGACACAAAGATACATAATAACATGATCCATTAATAAATGAAAAAACATTTGCATATCAAAATAATTTTGAAAAAATATTTTTTCAGCGAAGCCCAAGTTGCTGAAAAGTAACGTTGAGCCCCGATGGATCCGATGGCAAAGTGTGGTCAAAAATTTTAAATTTATATAAAATAATTAATGAGACACTTATGGATAATATAAATGTATCTTATAGTGAGATAAACTACAGCAAAGGCAAACAGCCCCCCTCAAAAAAGGCTGTTGCCAATGTAAACAAACAGTGTAAAAACACCAGAAAACATGACTCCAGGCACTGAAAAAACTGGCCCGGAATCAGTCATCAAATTACACTCTATCTGATGCAAAACAGAGACTCCCAGGGGAGAATCTGCAGAACATCAGATGGAAGATGCAGAACACAAATGTTATACACCCATGGGTGAAAACGTAACTATGGGGAAAATAACAGAAAACATTCTGTAACCAAGCAACTCTCCCAGGAAATTTTAGAAATGAAATTTCTCAAAAATATGCCAAAAGCATGGGAGAATTGTAAGGGGGGACTTTAGAAGGCTAGGGGAGAGGAAACACTGAATAAGCAGTGCAACATTTAGCAAGAATGACAACAAGAGGCCCATACCTCGAAAATAGGCAACTTAACATAATTTCATCAAAAAATTTTAAGTACAGCCCTGATTATTTTTTTGTCACTTCTTTTTCCTCTCCTCCTTCTATCCTCCTTAGAATCACATTTTCTCCAAAAATTACGTGTCTGGCATCCTTTAAACTGAGATTTACAAGCACAAAGATCAGTGAGATGTTGACTGATGAAGGGCCAAACAGAGAATGATAATTGGCGCCAATTTCGGGACGTCTGCGTCACTGCGCATGCGCAGTAGAGGCGTAGTATGGAGGTCCTTTAGGACATGATTTCTTTTTGTTTTGGATGCAAATTTTGGGGATTGGGGGGCAAAATTTGTGTTTGGCCCTGGTTTTGTTAGAGTTAGCACCAGCTAAGTCTGGGTCATTGGTACAGTATAAAAATATAAAGGGGTACATGCTTTCCATAACTGTCACAAAAAGTCTGTCTGTCAAGAGAGCTAAACACTGGGGACCATCTCAATACATTTCTCAATCATACCACCAAAAATATCGCAAATATGTCACAAGCAAATTTCACAATGATGTGTCAAATATTTGGTGCTTACCCCTCCCCCCTTTTCTGACCTTCTGTTCGCCCTACACCTATCTACACACACCCGCTTACTGGGTCTACCCATTCCTCGTGTCTTACCCACGTCTCGCTTAAGCCCATGACATCAAACTCTTCTGCCTCAATCAATGTAACCAGGGGTTGAAATTGGATTTTTTTCCAGGTCGCCAAAGTGTCTTCCTAGACCCTAAATCTGGTCGACAATTTAGTAATCAGATCGTCACATGAAAAGACGTGTACTTAAGCAGAGGCCGAAGCTTCTGCAGCGAGTGCCAAGGGCATGAGCAAGTTTAGAGGGGTTGGGGGGGGGGGGTTCCTCCCCCAAGAAAATTTTGAAATCTTCTATTAAATGGAGCCTTCTGGCGGCTTCTGGGCTGAAAATTCACCTTATTTTTTGGCCAGCAAAATGTCGTTTTCAGCAGCATGTTTGAAATTTGCAAGTTCGTCGGTGGGAAACCTATGATCTTTCAGTTTTTGACTGCACAATTCTTGACAGTTGACTTATATTGTTTGATACAAAATTAATACACGGAATTTGCTGACAGAAAAGAATTTCATCGTGCCATTCATTATTAACGAATGGAATGGTGAGGTTCTTTTCTATCAATAAATTGGCAGCCATAATATTTTTTTACTTGACCCAATCACCTGAAATCTGTAGGAACTGATCATCCAACCTTACATAACATATGTTTTATAGGCGTAACTGGTGTATAAAATCAATATTTGTGGAAATATCTAATATTAATTAATTTGAAAGTAAGTTTGTACAAAATGTATGTGGTTGAAAAACTGTTCATAACCAGTTGTTTTTCGTTTGTGTTTTTTCGAAAGAACCCCCTTGTTGACTGTGATGCACGTTTAAAATAACCCAGGAATTCCTGGGCAATTCCCTTTTGACGTAACACCTTACATAAATACAACCAATCAAATTCTTCGTTTCATGAAAGTATGCTAAATTGGTGTACTGGGACAATGCGGCAGTTCTATTGGTCACTGATGTAATCTCAACAGAGCATGTGGTAATGTTCCATTTTAATTTTAGCATTCTCCACTTGTGGCATAATGTAAGCTGTACAATCTCAAACAAACTGAATTGGAAAACAATCAATCGGTTCATTAAAAAAATAAACGCATTGAGCATAAAACAAGGGTGAGTTGGAAAATAATTCTTGTTGTGTTTATCGGGTCAGAGTCAACTCGCCCCGGGTTGATGCGCAATGCATATATTTCTGTCTCTAACAGTTACTGTCAAAACCGATAGGCTAATAATGCATGGATGCGAGTTACAACCAGCCCCTAAAATTAGGACAACCAGTCAGTCAATTGATCACTTAATCAAACTACAGCTTTCCAACTGACCACCCACCAGAGATCTCTTGTCCATTCGAAGTTAGCTGTTCTGATTAATGATTATTATTCACTAAGTGTCATAATACTGTCATCCAAACAATTCAATTCAAACGTGCCGTCGCTTATAAAAATTTGCCGTCGCAGAATTTTTGGCGGCGGCAATGTTGTGCCGTCGCAAATTTTCCTAATTCCGAGGACTGAAGATACTTGTCCAAAAAATAATACTGGTATATGTTTCGGGTACGGGACCACTCGCCCCCCAGGCCAACTCACCCCCTAGGGGCGAGTTGGCCCGATTTTGGGGGCGAGTTGGCCCACTTCGAAAATTATCGTTATTTATTTTTTTTATTTGAATTAAATTGAATTATTTTATATTTCCTGTTTGTTACAGTTTTCTGAATTAGTAATCCCAATTATATCAGATTTCCTTTTAATCATCAGATTCACAGACTTAGTACATTCCAACACAAATAAATTTTACAGTATGACTGAAACATCCTCCAATCAAGCAGCACAGTTGCAATGTAAACATAACAGATGAGTAATCTGAACAAAAACATGTCATCAGATTAACGCTTTGGCGGGTACTCACTTTGTTATTGATTCCTTTGATTTGAAAATAATTTTATGTTGTGGAGTAAGTGATACTCATTAATATTATTGGTATATCCAATATGGGGGTACCGGGGTACTGCGTTAAAAAGAAGGTATTTGACAGAATAAGAGTGAACATGCAGATGTGTTCCCGTGTTTTACAGTGACTGGAAAAGACCCGCTCCCGTTGACTCAACCACCTTCGGAATCCAAGATAATAATAACTGAGAGATTTTTTTAAAAATAAACAAAATTATTTTTGAAATCGCGTGTTGTTACTCATTTCTCAACACCCATCATGACCAATCCTCATTATTCCATCCGGGGGGGGGGGGGGGGGGGGGGGGTTGGTTGGCCCGGGGGCGAGTTGGCTCACCAGCAAGGGGGCGAGTGGTCCCGTTCCCTATGTTTCTTCCCACATAATGTGTTATTTTATGTAGGTATTGGTGTTTATATCTGACAGATGTGAAAAAATTTATGGTCGCCAATGTGGCGACCACGTAACGCAAGTAAGTTGCCAATCATGAAAGCCAGTCGCATTTGGCGACCTGGCGCCCGCTATTTTCAACCCCTGAATGTAACAATTTCACTTACGTTCCGGTGGAGACCCTGGATGTTGCTATAACCCGCTTTCAGGGTACTGAGGTTCATTGGCTTCTACCTACTGGACCCATAGTTTTCTGGCGCTAGCCTTGGTAAACTTATTCTGACCCCTCACTCTTGTTCACCCCACCTATGTCCACTCGTTATACTTGCCTCTGACCTCCCACCCCGCTCCTCTCCAAAAAAGGCTCTGCTACCCGTAGAATTTTATCCCCCAATACCCGTTTCCCCACACAGCTAAGATGCAGCCCGGCACGCCCGTACATGCTCCCATTGCCCCAAAACGTTAGGCTTTGTAAGACTGTGATCCGGGGCCCTCCTGGCCCTCACAGGAGGGCCCCGGGTCACAGTCTTACAAAGACTACCAAAACGTGTGCCATTGGTCAATAAGTCTAGTTGATTATTCTGCGAGAAGGGCTTACAGACGTTTTGACCTATGTTTGGGGACGTTTTGACCTACAGTCATTCAGGCAGTAACGGGTACAGGCAGTAACGGGTCAGACGATGTTGAGCCTTAAATAAATCGAATTTGAAGAGCATTTCAAACAAAAATTTTATTCCAGTTTTGTGAAGTAATTTGTTGCACGTCGTCTTTGAAAGTTTCGCGAGTTTGTTGTTGTTTTTTGTTGTCGAAAGTGATTTTTTTTAAAAAGACTGAATGTGCGCCGGAAGAAAATTTCGACACGCGAAACCGCAAAAAAAAGTTTGCGTCTCAGTTACGTGAAGAGAAATATGAAGGGTGTGAATGTAATTATTATTATTTGAACAGGTTTGTCTGCGCTTCAAATTCACGACAAAATAATTGGGATAAATATCTGGCATCATGATATATTTATTCCGTTTCAACAGCGAGTCGAGTTGTCAATACCGGGTCACTGTCAGACATGCGCATTAAAACCCATTGAAACACTGCTCCAGTTGAACTATTTTTAGAAAATTAACGCTAAACTACTGCATTTGATCCACTTCGTTTTCACTTCTTTCCACTGTAAAAGTTGTGAAAAAGTGTGGTGAATTTAATTCAGAGAAGACAAAAAAGACTTTTTGTGTCCAATAAATACATATAAAGTGGGAAAATAGATCGCCAGTGGGTACCAAAGAGAGTGATTCTTTATAGACACAAGCGACCCGTTACTGACCAAATTGCGACAGGCAAACGATCTAATTTTATAAAATAAACAGAAGCTTTATCTGAATATTTCCGCTGCAATAATGAGTGTCAGATACCTGTCTGTCAATAACAAAAACAAAACTTTGGATAACTTATTTTATTTGAGAGAAATAAACGAAAATATGAAAGGTGACCCATTATACCCTGACTGACTGTATGTGTGGGGACATTTTGACCAACGATTGGGTACGTTTTGACCAACGATTGGGGACGTTTTCACTTTTGACCAAAAGTTGCGGACATTTTGATGGGGACTTAATGGTTTGGAGAGGGTTCGACGATTTACCCCATAGATACCCCATAGAACCCCATAGAGCATGACAGGTACCCCATAGATACCCCATAGAACATCATGGAGTGATAAACAAACATTATCGCACCCTTCAAGTGTCAGTTACTCATTTGTTGACGGAAGTTACTTCACTTGGTCGAGTTCTTGGAACCAAATGCGTCTGACTCTTGGATAATGAAAATTAATCGCCAAAAATCCAATATATAAAATCGTTATCAAATATTACACTTATAATCATATAATAAATATTTTATGATTATAAGTGTAATATTTGATAATGGTCTTATATATTGGATTTTGGGCGATTATTTTTCATTAACTAAGAATCAGACGCCAGTGGTTGAACGAATACTGGACTTTTCGCCGAAAGTACATTTCGCCGGCAAAGATAGTTCGCTGGAACTTAAAATGTTTAAATAAGACTTTTCGCCGAAAGTTTTTTTTGTCTCGATTAAAAAAGACAGTTCGCCGGGACATTAAACGTTTAAAAGAGACAATTAGCCGATTTTTTTTTTTCTCCAACACAAAAAAAACAGTTCGCCGGAACATGAAATTTTTAAAACAGACACTTCGAAGCTATTAGTTTGCCATTTAAACAACTTTGGGTTATCTGAAGCGTGAAAAATTACCCGATATGTTCAGAGAAAAATATCCCCTCCTCCACTCCCATAGCATTTGTCAATGCAGGCCCTTACCGCAAGGATGGGCGGGGGCATCCCCAAATATATCGTTAGATGATGCTAAGTGAATCAATCTCAATCAGACGATCTGTGTAGTCCAAACTTGGACCCAAAGTCTGCAATATAATTAAGATAATAAGAAGTTGACAAGTCCAAACATATTTATCCACAACTAAATTACCAAATATTTTCAATTTTGCCCCCAAAACATCAAGATATATCCATTCGACCATGCTCGCGATGTTTCCGCATGCACGAGTGTGTGGAGGGGGTGGGGGTGGGATGAGGGGCTATGATAATTTAGTTTTTAACAATATTTTACTTGAATGAATCACGATATGTAGCCTATGCAAGATGAATAAACAATATATAGGGAGGTAGCGGTTTCAAAACGCGTAGCCCTATGAGTACGTGTACGAAATTGTCTGTGATCTACGTGAAAGTTTTCGAGCAGTTTCTTTTAAAAAAAAACTGCTCGAAAACTGCTATGAAGATCACCGAAAGTTGCCTACAGGTACCTGTACGCCTTTTTGAAATCGCACCACCCCTAATATCTAAATAAATTAAACAATATAACAGAAACAAATGGGAAAAAGAGCAAATTGAATACACGGATTGGAGAACACAACATAAAAACGCACTTTGGGGTGGGGGGGGGGGGCTTTTCTTTATATTGCAACCCATGCAGTGATCTTTTCACGCTAACCCTTGCTCGCCAGTTTCGATTGCAGCCTTCCATGTCTCTTTCTTTGACGAACTTTTTGCCTTCTTTCATCCCTACTTCTATGTCTGAGGCCTCTGTAGAGTAATTGTCCATTAGTTGCCTCACATGTTTTGACCACCCCGTTTCTATATTAGAGTTCCAAATCGTATCAAGCATCACCTATATCAGCTATAAATGTGTTGTCATGTGTTGTTTTAGCAATTGAACAAGTGCATATGCTTCAACCAATATTTATTCACTAATTATTAGATAGACTAAATTCTACAGCTCTGACCAGCTGTACACCAAGCGTGCTTTTTTAACAATCAAACACTGAGACAAAACAGGACAATAAGAAAAATGAAGACGATACTTTCAAAAAATGGTAGCATAGCCGTCGCCAGCAACAGATACATAGTCTACACCTCGCGGCCGTTGCAGCTGTCAACATCGCCATCACGCGACAAATCAGCGGATGGCCAAAGAGTTATTTTTATCAGAAAGTAAAAAGAAGAAATGTTGAAATCGTACATAGACACTGTCCTTTGGCATGCACGTATCTTGGGGTTGAGTACCCCGAAAAGCATGCGACGGGGGAGGGGGTTAACGTATTGTTTAAAAGGGACGTATCTTGGTGTTAAGGGTTAAAATATAAAAATAAAGGAGGAGTGGTCCGAAAAGCATGCGACAGGGGAGGGGGTTAACGTATTGGATAAGGGGGCGTATCTTGGGGTTAAGGGTTAAAGTATAAAAATAAAGTTAGGTCCGGTACTCTTCTATGGGGTATCTATGGGGTGCCTATCATGCTCTATGGGGTTCTTTGGGGTATCTATGGGGTTCTATGGGGTATCTATGGGGTAAATCGTCGAACCGTTTGGAGACGTTTTGACCAGCATCCATTTAGAATTTTTAGTGGCATTACAATTTACATTGTACATCCACTGGGTAAATAATAGATTATTCACACCTACTGAATCCTATCATTTATAGTTAACTACCTGTGTTTTATTAACGAAGCCGTGTAAGTGGAAGCAGATAATCGAAATATTCGTCGCAATTTCTTTCTATCTTCGCATCAAAACAGTCCAAATGAAGGTCTCCGAATTCACTGGTTCCTCCTTTTGCGAGCATACACCGGTGCAATTCCTGAAACTTCATTGGATTATGGAGTATGGTTTTGGTCATTCTCCTCAAAACCAAAACGTCCCCACCAAAACGTCCATAAACTCTGGTCAAAACGTCTTCAACTTTTCTGTATCTGTATCTGTATCTGTATCTGTATTTTACTGAAAATTTGTCTCAATACTGAGTAAATCTTATCCAGGATAGGTGAGTGTACTAGTTGCGCGATATGAGAGCTTTGAAGCTCTCGATTGTCTCACAGTTCACAGCGCTTTCCGAGATGGAATTCCAGTCTTTGATAGTACGTGGTATAAATGAGTTTTTGTACGTTTCGGTGTTGTTTTTTGGTCAAAACGTCCACAACTTTTGGTCAAAAAGTTCCCACGCATTGTTCAAAACGTCCCCAAGCACTGGTCAAATATTTCCCATGCCTTTCTCCCAATATAATCAACTATTTCAACTGTAGAAATAAATTCTAATGTTATTTAATTTTCTTCGTCAATTTATTGTAGTAATTTCTGGATTATTATCTCATTATAATATCATAAGGAGGAAAAGGAAAGGAAGAAAGTTAGTGACGTCTATGTTTCTTGCTTTTTTTCTTGTGAGAAGGTGGTTGTGGCGGTGATATGGTAGTTATTGGAGAGGAGGGATAGCTAAGCGTGAAGCACTTGTCCTCCAGTCCTCTTTGCTATGTATGCAAATAAAATATGTTTAAACTAAGCTGTTGGTGCGGTTGGTGGTAAAGGGTTGTTGGTTTGTTTCGCTTTGTGTTCTTCTATGAGCCGTTTTGCTATTGCTGATTCTCGCTGAAATTCTGGACACTCAAATCTCTGCCGTTTTCTCGTGCTTTTTGGGTACGTCAGCTTGCTCTTTTCTGAGATCTTCCAAGGATGGATGTTCTTTCTCGCTTTCTTGAGTTTGTGGATGTGGGGCGGTTTCGGTGTCCTGGTCCTGACTTACTGGTATCGAATGGAGAGGTGAGTGGTAATCGAGAAGTGGCGAAAAGGCAGCTTCCATTTCCATCTCAGTCTCCACAGGGCTTTCCACGTCTGACATTTCCAGCTGTGGAGCTGGAAGTGAGATAGGTGTGTCTGAGGGAGTGGGAGCGGAAGTAGCGACTGTTTCTGGCTCTTTCCTTTCCTCACCTTTCTCTCTCTCCTTTTCCAAGAAGGTCTCCAAGCGTCGGGAAACCCCCGCTTGGTGGACGGGCTTTTTTTTTCTTTCTTCTTTGTCTTTTCGGGGCCTCCTGACCCCCTCGGATGAGGACCAGTGTGAGCAGGGATCTTCCCAACAAAGGTACTACCTCTCCCCGAGGAGGGTGGTGTTATAATGTCGTCTTCAACCTTAAACTCCAGAGTCAGATGGACGCTCTTGCCCATCTCCTGGATAGTCCAGGTGATAAGGCAGGAGACGCCCCGAGCTGATATGGTTTTCTTCAGTCTCGCTGGTAGTTACAGTGTTTACATAATCATAATTAGGATGTTCACACTCTGAGGTCAGAGGTGCGAATGAATAGGAAAATCATTGACAACTGGGTTCCGAATCAAATGGTTTTTGCGCGCCGAAGGCGCACACGGACGGTGCGGGCAAGCCCCTTTCGCCCCTCTGTGTAATTATGTCATGTCTGGTCGTGTTAAAGGAGGAGGTGTTGTGGGTAATCAGAGGCTCTTGTATCTCTTGTGCTTCTTTTTTGAGGAGGTGGTGTGGATGGAAAGACCGTGGCAGTCGGCGTTGTTGGTGGACTGTCTGAAGGTGACTGACGTGGATCGTACGGTCTCGTCCTGACCGAGTCTGGAGTAGCCATGGGAGGTGACCGAGTCTCCTGTTGTGATTGGGCCTCTATCAGTTTCTTTGTCTCTTCGATTTTCTGGAGGAACTGCTCATACTTCCTGTCCATTTCCTTTCTGTGTTGATCCCCTTTCCCCTTGTTTTCCTCTAAGATTCTGTCCAGCCAGTTGTCCGAGTCTTGGTATTTGGTTCCGAAGGAACAGGCGAGTGGGGATCAGGAAGAGGCGAGAGGGCCGCTTCCATTTCCACCTCAGTCCCCACAGACTCTTCCACATCCAACAACACCGCTGGGGAGCCGGCAGTAGGATGGGACTGTCTGTGGGAGTGGGAGGGGAAGTTGTGGCCGCCTCTGGCTCTTTCGTTTCCTCACCGTTCTCTTTATTCTTCTCCAAAAATGCCTCCAAGCGCCGGGCATCCCTCCGCTTGGTGGACGTGCTCTTTCTTCCAGGTTTTTTCTCTTACTTTTTTCAGGGCCTCCAGACCCCCATGGGTGAGGACCAGTGTGAGGGGGGTCCTCTCATTAAAGGTACTACCTCTACCCTTGGAGGGTGGTGTGATTTTCTCATTTGTGGTGGTGAATTCCAGGGTCAGATAGACGCTCTCGCCTTTCTCCTAGATAGTCAAGGTGATGGGACGAGAGACGCCCAGAGCTGATGTGGTGTTCTGTAATCTTGCCGTAAGTCCCGTGCTCCCATGTTGTCTTAGCTCAGGTGTTCACACTCTGAAGTCAGAGGTGCGAATGATGACATCACACGACATGCATGGCATGATGAACTGGGTTCCCTCTCTCGATCCAGGTTTTATACCACTTCTATTGGTGACGTCAGCGGTTTTCCTTACTCTTCTGACCAGTTTACCATTCCAATTGCCGATTCCATTTTGGAGGAGTAAACTCGGGGGCAATTTATGCTACATTCCCCCAGTTTTCTAAATAACCCAACCCTCCAAATAGTCCAAGGGATCATAGTACAGTCGCTACCCTTTAAGGGCAAAAACTTGTAGGAAGGCTAAAACTTCCTGCATTTAACTAATCAAAAAGGATCAGCAAAGGATTTCTCAAAAAAGAGATCCAGGGGCATCCCAAGAGATGGATACCCCAACTTTTCACAAAGCAAGGGTCGAAGATAGACACCCATGAAAACTTTTCTTACTAATCCCCTCCCTCTATTGCTTTTAAGTTAACACCCCTCCTCTTCCATATTTTAACTGCACCAGGAAACCAACAAAATTATATTACTAAATTACAAAACTTTACAAAATTGAAATATATCAAACATGGCATAAAATAAAACCATTTCAATTTATCAACTTTTTCAGTCAAAATCAAGTTAAGGGTTTGGAATTTCATCATCTTTCCATGTTCATTTTATTAATTTTTTTTTTTTTACATATACACCAGGGGAGAGATCCCAAATTCAAGACATTACTTTATTCAGCATTAATATTTTTGTATTAGCAGTGTGGATAAATCCCCAGTATTGTACATGTAGAGGTTACAAATAAATTTATTTGCATCTGGGCAAACGTGATTGTAATTAAAAAGGATGTGCCCAAGTAATGAGTAAGCAGAATTCCAGACAGAATCTCAAGATTCTAAATAATTCTACCCTATTGAAATTTCTGCAAACATAAGTGTACTTTAGTTGGGAAAATAATTCACTGCATAGCAGAAACACGTACGCCAATAGCGGTGCGGTTTCATGTTAAAAATGCGCATTAGCAGGTCCCAAGTTATCCCAAGTCCTCATACAAAATCCAATATGATATCAGAAAAATATGTCGGGAACCCTGTTATTTTTAATTTCGGAATACTTTTGGAAATATAATTATCAATTTTTTGCATAATAATTTTTTGGGGCATGCCTTTGCATTGCCCAAATTTCATTTCATGCTATAAATTTCCAAAATTATTCCGAAACTATCTGTAAGACTGCAAATGTATTTTTATTTGCAAACCTCATCTCTATGAGGAAGGGAAACCATAGAGGGGACAGGCATTCTGAGTGACCGAGCCCACCAGCACCCCGAAAGGCATCTGCAATTCAATGGCAACTTTCAGTGCCACTTCCCCCAAATAGAAAGGAGTGCCCCCTACGGCCAGGTTCAACTCTCCCTGAAATAAGGAGAGTCCGACTCCAGTACCAACCGATTTAGCGGGATGGCTTTTACACCCTCCCACTGTCCTGGTTTAAATTGTAAATATTTGTGGCCTATGCTGAAATACGCCGATTCCATTTTGGAGGAGTAAACCCAGGGGCAAATTATGCTACATTAATGTGAGCAAAACCTTGTCCCTCACTTGGCCACACCCAGAGAAAAGTGAGATAACTTTTCATCAAAACGTCCACACGCTTTGGTCAAAACGTCCCCAATAATTTTCCCCCAAATCACGAATTTGAACTGTCGCTTGTTAGAACAACAGAGATAACCTTTCCACTCACTGCGTCATGAAGCCACCAACTACTTGAACTGTGTATCCGTGACCGTCACTGAACAGTAACAGAGTTAATCTCTCCAATCACTCAGTCACAATCAAAGATACGTAAAATATGTACTTGGAGTGGAATAGCAGCAGGAAAGAGGAGGAATTAAGTGTTAGTAATGCTAGTAATCACAGCGCACTTGGGCTGAAAACTATAAAACTTTTACAATTCTATTTCTAGAATTGTATTGTCTAGTTATGACTTTAAATGGGTTAAAATGACCCATTAGTATTTTCAGAGATCTGGCAATTTGCCATATCTTTTAAACAGCTAATGCTTCATTTTAGTCAGTTATATTAATAGGAAGAAAATGCAATTCCAGAAAAAAACAAATGTAAAACTTTCATAGCATTGGCTCCAGGGTGAACAAATATGTGAAGAGAACAAGCTCTTCTGAATATAATATTCTGATAAAGTAATAAAAACTGCCGTCACGCAGTTAACCCTTTACCTAAGTTAACGGGTAAACCCAAAAGACGAAAGCGCGTTTTTTTTCTTAAGAACGCAACATAGGCCCCCTCATTTGAAAGACCTCATCAAGTTCGTTCCAATGAGGGTGTCATAAACTACGTTTTCACGGTAAAATGTGTGTTATTTCCACTGCTGTTGTATTTGTGGCATTTTTTAATTCCATGCACCAAAACCATTAATATTACATACAGGCGGGAACTATTTTTTCATATATATTTTGTACCAGTGGACATAATCAAGTTACAGGAAAAACACAAGGCGTTTCATTTCATTTTTCCTGTGCGTCAAGTGTCAACAATATTTCCACTCGCTGTATAAATCATAAATAAAATCATTGTATATATATTTTGTCCTGAAATAATATGGGCGAAGCATGAAAGACAGAAACGTTGCATTAGGTATTGTAGGCTTGGCAGTCGAAGGAACCTTGACCGAAAGGAACAACGAAATTTGTGCGACAATCAGATACAATGTAACAGAACAGTTAAACAGAGGGCTTCATATTTATACTGATGAGAGATTTTAATAGACACATTGGGGACAGAGAGGTTTGTATACTTGATGGGGATAAGAAAAAAATCAATGTCAACGAGAGAAAGCTCTTGGAATTTACAAATGAACTGGACACAAAGATATTGAACAGGGATGCAATGGATAAGAGTAAAAGGACCCGGGGAAGGAATAACAGAAAGACTATAACTGAGTATATACTCACTGGCAATGAGTTATGGAGAGAAGTTATAGACATGGAAATAGATGACAAAGGAATTTGCCAGTTAGATAGTGATCACAAGATAACAGTTGGGGTTAGAGGGAATAGAATAACAAAACACGAAACATTCTGTAACCCTTTACCTAACATGAAAAGCAGACGACAGTTGTATGTAAGGATGAGATCTGCCCTCTTTACCAGGACCTCGAGATCAGACCATGACCGAGGTCACTGACCTCGGTACCCAAATCTGTTAGGCCTCCCCTACCCCTATCTCCCCCTCTCCACTAGGCCTAGGTTATTTTTAGGCGCCTCCTCACCCTACCCGCCCTGTATGTACCCTATTTTTAGTCTATCCTTCCCCAAAGCCCATTTTAGGATCCAGGCTATGTATAGCCCATTTAGGCTTTCCCCGCATTGTTTTGACCTTTCCTGTATGTGGGCTCCCCCTTCCAAAAGCCCAGTCCCTCCCCACCAAAGCCCTGGATTGTTCCTCCCCCTTCCAAAGGCTAGCCAAAGCTGGGGGACTTCCGCAATGAGGTGTCTAACAAAAGAGTGCCACCAGCCCCTATCCTCTCCCTGCCCCTCCCATAACTTTATTTCTTGGTAAATATCTCAAAGGTAAATGTTGTCAAGAACATGTACACGTAACGGCATACAAAATGCTTTAGATATAAAGACTATCTGGTTTGTTTAGACATGTCATAAAGGAATTATGATAGAGAACACCTGGTCTTTGTCAATGCATAGATAAAGGTGATTAAGATAGAGAGAATTTTTGTTTATAAGAAGATATGATAGTGTAACGTTGTATAGTTATGCAAATGGATAAGGGACAACTGGTATGTTTGATTATGTCATAGATAAAGGTATTATGTCATAGATAAGATTGTGTCACATCGCAGGTATATGATAATCCAATAAGATCGCGGCGGTGTCTGATTGGTCGAACAGTTGTCCAATCAGATCATTCCACACGGCGGTATGTTCCATAGGATCAACAGATAAGCGTGTTGTAAAATAATCCCAACGCAGGGGTTCTCTGATTGGTCAAACAACTGTCCAATCAGATCGTGCCATGCAGTATTGTCTGCGTGGCGAATAGATGAGTGATCCGGAGTGTGACAATAAAAGGCAAGCAAGATTGGAAGTTTGAAAAACCTCAACTTAAAAACCCCCGACAATGCCTCTTCACCCCATACACTATGCTCCCTCGTCGCGGGAGCAGTCTACTCCGTCCTAAATAAACATGTCAACACCAACCTGTCAGACATCTGTCAGGATGTCAGCCGTTCAGCCTCTAAATTATTCAAAACCCAAATATCAGAGACACTAATTAAAGCCGCCATCAACATCAACTAAAGCCACCCCCATGAGTAACCAAAAGACCGCAATAACTCAACGCCAATCATGAATAAATTACAAATAGCCGTGTGGAACGCTAGAAGCGTTAACAATAAGAAGCTTCAAATGAGCCGATACTTCGAAGGTACAGACATTGTCTGCATCTGTGAAAGTTGGCTTCGACCAAGCAAAAATTTCTCAATAAGTGGGTTCAGCACTATTAGGAGAGACCGACTAACCACCCAAGGTGGCGGCGTTGCTCTTCTAATAAAGCAAAACATCAAAACCAAAACCATAAAAACTAATCACCTCGATGCAGAGGTGATTGCTACTGAAATCACTGTTGACAATAAAAGCATCGCGATTGTTTGTTATTATAACGACCCAAGCAAAATTGTTTCTGACCCTGTCTTTGAATTCTTTACGAGGAAATACAAACACCGCATTTTCCTCGGCGACTTAAATGCCAAACACCTGTTCTTTGGCTGCAACAAAACTACCCCAAACGTGAAGCCCTCCTTGAAATCACAAAAAATATAACCTTCAAGTGGTTATGAATGACTGCTCAGCAACTTATATCAGTAATAACCCATTATTCTCATCCGAAATCCTTGATCTAATTATCGCTAGCGACTCCCTCATAAACCATATCGACGACCACTGGGTCGGCGACGATGACTTAGGCAGTGACCACCTCCCGGTCCATGCCTCTCTGCAGCTTGGAAATGGCCCACTCAGGTACCCCCACTCTCCGTAGAGACTTCAGGAAAATTAATTGGAACCTCTACCGCGACATCATTGATGTCAAACTCACTAACTCCCCCCCCCCCCCCAGCCCATCCAATGCAGCGGAACTTGAAACCCAATGCAAGAGTATTGAGAAAATCATTAACTCAACCTTAAACGAAATATGCCCAAAGGAGGAAGTTCGCCCCTGGAGAAACACTATCTCGGGCGAGACCCTGTCACTCATCAAATCTAAACGGAAAGCTCTTCGCTCTCTCAAAAAAGAAACTGACCCCAGCAAGAAAGCCGAACTCAAAAACACATACAACCTCCTTCATGGCGAAGTCAAACAAGCCCTCAAAACTGAAAAACAAGCCAGCTGGGAAAAGGCAACAGCCAACCTAAACGGGACCCAAGATGCTAAAAAATTCTGGGACTCTTTCAAAATTCTTACTGGGCAAAAAAACAAGGGCGGCAAAGCCGCAGCAAAACCTCTTAAGAAAGAAGACGGCTCTTTTACTCGCACCGACAAAGAGAAGGCCGACACCTTTGCCGACCTCCTAAGAAAAACGCATCGCCCGTATCAAGGCACGGGCAATGATGACGCCGTCATCAACGCGATTGATGACTTCATCAATGAACACCCCGATATCTACCGGGACCCCAACTTTGATAACGAGCCAGAAGAAGGGGACGATGACGACCTCGTCACCCCCATCACCAATGACGAAATCATTTATGTCATAAAAAAATGTAAAAACTCCTCCTCACCCGGCGAAGACGAAGTAAGCTACAAAATTCTAAAACAAAGCCCAAACTCCCTAATCGAAAAATTAAACAAACTATTCAACGCATGCCTCACCCATGGCTGCTTTCCCAAATGCTGGAAAAAAGCCATCGGTGTCATGATACCAAAACCCGACAAGGACCCCTCTGATCCGGCCAGCTACCGCCCAATCAGCCTGCTCAGCTGCATTGGTAAGACTTTCGAAAGAATCCTTACCAATCGGTTCAGGGGGCACCTTGAAGACATCGACTTCTTCAATAAATGGCAAAGAGCCTACAGAAACCGTAAAGAAGGCATCGAACATGTCTACCGACTAGTGACCCAAATAAAAACTGCTATCAGCAATCAGCAAATAGGCGCGGCAGTCCTACTAGACGTTGAAAAAGCATTCGACTCTGTTTGGCATAATGGAATGCGCTACAAATTATCTAAAATGAGACTCCCCGTGAAACTGATTAGATTACTATCCTCCTTCTTAAATGATCGCGAAATTAAAGTCAGAGTGAACAATGAAATGTCCGACAGTGTCCCCCTCGAAGCAGGCATCCCCAAGGATCCGTCCTAAGCCCCCTCCTATACATCTTTTTCGTAAATGACCTTAGCTTCTCCGATGACCGCGTTCAGGTTTCCCAATTCGCGGATGATAAGGGCCTCTGGGACTCTAACAATACGGCCAATCTGCTCCAAAAACCCCTGCAACGCGCTCTCGACGAGCTTGAAGAATGGTGTGCCAAATGGAGAATTAAGCTAAACGCCAATAAAACCCAACAAATAACCTTTACTCGCAAGAAAACTAAACGGGATTTTGACCTAAAACTTATGGATAACACCCTCCCAGAATGCAAAGAAGCGAAATTCCTGTACATCACCATTGATCAAAAACTGTCCTTCAACAAACATACCGACGACATGGCGAAAAAAGCTACCAAACGAATTAACTTACTGAAAATGCTCAAGGGAACTTCATGGGGGGGCCAACCAGTCCACCCTACTCAAACTATACAAATCCTTTGTGCGCCCAGTACTCGAATACGGTGCAATAATACTTACTGACCTCAACCAAACTAATATGGGAAAACTCCAGAGGGTCCAAAATCACGCGCTTAGAGTTGCCCTCCGTGCCCCATGGGACACACCCATCAAAATACTCCACGACGGGGCCGATATACCCACCATTAAAGACCGCCTAGCCACCCTGGCCGCGAAAAATCATGACCGGTTAGCCGACAGCGAACTAATCTCCGAACTTGGAGCAATTTGCGAAAGCCGATAAAAGCCCAAAAATTGTAACCAAAACTAAGACCGCTCGAATAAAAACTAGGGAATGACAAGGTAAACTGCGATCCCCGACGCCCCCGAATACCCCTAAACTAAATTAAAATAAATAAGTCCGCAACCAGCGAAGGGTACAACAGGAAAGAAACACCCTCGGGTGTGGTCTAGTGTGCTAGACCTGTTGCCCTCCCGCTGACAGCCTCGGAAGCTCAACCCGCATTAAACGATCGCGATCCCCAGCACCCTCAACTCCAAATAAACTTAAACTAACCTAAATAACGCCACTTCCAGCGAAGGACACAACAAGAAAGAAACACCCCCGGGTGTGGTCTAGTGTGCTAGACCTGTTACCGTCCCGCTGCAAACTAGGAAGTTCAGCCCACTTAAACACTCGTGATTCCCGGCACCTTAAAACTAAATAATAAATAGGGAACGATTGGGCTCCCAAGCACGAGAGTATGTTACTGCTCTTACGAATGTAAAGATTCATGCATTTCATACTCTCATAGCGACAAGCACACACACAGCACAATACCACACGAGAGTATGTTTCTGCTCTTACGAATGTAAAGATTCGTGCATTCCATACTCTCCACACACACACAGCAGATACCACAAGGACACGCAACTAAAGAGGTGCTACTTTTATCTTTACAGTTTACATATTCTAATGAAAACTAATTCTACCTTCTTCTTTTAAGCAGGTGCACAGAAGATGTTTTTCTGACCAGCACCCCAATAACCGCTACAGACAGTCTAACCGTTATGGAAACAGTCACCCCCACGGTTCCTGAACATCCTCCGCTCCATCCCTAAAAGTGGTCAACCACTTTAAGGGAGGCGAGCGTTGGTCCTGCGTCCCTCCTCTGCCCCCTTTTTGTAAGCGCATTGCGCATCTTTTTGTCCCAAGCCAATAGGATTACAATGCAGGCCTGCCCCCGAACCAGGGAAGTTCGGTCTTCTTCTTGGTGGTCCTCGAAAGGGGTCGTTGTTGTTTTCCTTCAAAGAGTCCAACTATAACAGAGACAGCCTGAGGCAGATTATACTTGCCAATGATGGCCATCACTCATTATCATCCCCAAAGCGGCAGACTATATATTTGCCCGAAAATCCAGATCGACTGCACCCTCGGGGAGAGGTAGTACCTTTGTGAGAGGACCCAACCTCCCACACTGGTCCTCACCCGAGGGTCCAACCGACATCAGTCAACGAGACCGCCTACCCACAACTGGAGACACCTGCTGAGTACCGGATCCTTTTCCTCCTTCAACACGCCTAGACAAGCGACAGCCATCATATACAGCTACTGAGGGTCGAAAGGGGCTTGTTCCCCATACCGCCCCAGCGCGCCTTCGGCGCGCGAAATCATTTCTTTCATTCTTTCGAAGTTTTCATCATTCTTTCAAAAATCATTTGATCGAGTATTTTCTGAACACCTTTATTTCTAGCGAAACACCGAGAAGCTATGGAAAAACTTCAGCTTGGTTCGAGAAATATGTACGTCAGTGTAACTCCATTTAAAGGCCAACTAAAAGTCCACATCAGATGATACACCCAGGATTCAATGACATCTACAAATACCGGTATTGCCTTAGATGCGTTAGAGTGGAAGGAGCTGAAAAACGTCTTTGATGAGGTCGACAGGAGAGTCACCGACCAAGAGACAGAGATGACAGAATCGAGAAAAAGAAAATCAGACACACCCATACCACATGGAAAGAAAAACCCAACGATTGAACTACGAAAGAGGCGCACAGCTCACGTCACGAATTGGACAGAACATGGGCGCATCTGATAGAAAGAGAAATACCTGGGGTGACCAAAGAACTTTGCTACGGTTGCAGCGTCGACCATCCTTCCCAAGTACATCATGATGTCTGCACAACGATGGACATGGAAGAGAGAATTGACAAATGTTTCAACATGGCGCTCGACAGAGTCGACATAGAGCAAGTCAAAATATTAGGGCTCGAGAATATGAAGAACATATTACCCGAACCACAGATTTGGGAGTATGCACCCATGATTGCCCATGAACCGGAAAAGGACACCATTCGCAAGATGATAGTAGAGAACACATCCACAAAATGGTGAAGATAAACAAGATGACAATGGAACGACAAGAACGACAAAACGGCCCTTTTCAGGGCCAACCAAATCTTAAAAAAGAGAATCTTTATCACACTGCACACATTACCACCCCCCCCCCCCCCCCCCCAGAGTTGTCCCTCCTTACTTCTACGCCTATAAAAGGCATCCCCTTTCTTACTTTTATCTCATTACAGCCATGGACCCAAGGTGGCCACATCCATTTACTTGTGTCCTCGCAGGCCCAACGTCATCTGGAAAATTGACCTTTATTCATAAATTTATTTCCAATCTGAATGAAATGGTGACCCCTATCCCCCAAAATATTATTTGGTGTTTCGGTGAATGCCTACCCACGTATGATACGTTGAATGGAGTTGAATTTGTGGAAGGAGTTCCACAAGAATTTAAACCCAATTCCCTCATTATACTTGATGATCTGATGTTACAAACAGATGAACGTGTTGCGCGTTTGTTTACGCAACAATCACATCATCGAAACATCTAATCAGTGTGGTATACATCGTACAAAATTTATTCGACAAAAATAAATTTCATCGCACTGTGTCCCTGAACTGTCATTACTTAATCCTTTTTAAAAACCCCAGAGACCGACGACAGATTTCACATTTAGCGACTCAGATGCATCCTGAGAAAACACAATTTTTGAGAGAAGTTTTCGATAATGCGACTTCTCTTCCGTATGGCTATTTAATAATCGATTTGAGGCAACAAACCGATGAGGGGTTAAGGCTTAGATCACGAATATTCCCGGGGGAGGAACAAGTCGCCTACCTTACAAGAGTATAAAAGGGGTGTGTTGGAAAGTTTCACCTCATAATGCTGTCTGCCCGTGTAAGACGCAACATCGGAATGCTCAAAGTTCTTTGTCGTGCAAAGTCCACTGGAATTGAAAAAGTTGTCAAGGACGCCGAACAAGATTTAATTCTTTCGGTTTGTGAATGCGCTAAAAATATTTTAGCAGGGAACGTACCTATTTCGAGATATTTAGCCAAGCTTCGTCAACATAAACAGAAAGTCAGAAAATTAGCAAAGAAGAACACTTCAGATAAGGTACGCCGACAGATTATACAATCCGGAGGTTTCCTGGGTTCGCTTATTGGACCAGTTCTGAAAGTATTAACCCAAGGGTTACTCGGATAACAATGGAACATGCCAAGAAAATGGTTTTGGTGGACCCCTGTATGCCGGATCGTTTAACGAATCCAACAAGCGACCGAATGATACTGCAGTCTCTTCACTGGATAGAGAATTAACAGAGATTTTGAACCAGACCAATCTTAGTGAAATTGAAAAAATCACGAAGTTCAATCAAATTCTGTAGCGTTATTTGATATTCTATGAAAAATCAGTCGAACCAACAACTCTCAAAATTAAAAAAGAAAAAGAAGAACCCACCCATGATAGCGACCGCGAAATTGTGGATTCAGTCCCCATAACTATGCAGAAAAAGGCCGGGCTATTATTAGGGCACTTGAAGGCCTTTCCCAACTTGGCGTGGGACGATAAAGGACGCCTAATATATAATGATCAAACTGCAGAAGGGTCAAATATTACAGATCTACTTAACGAATTATTGAGGCAATGCAAAAAGTTTGCACCAGAAGGCTAGCAAGTTTTAGGTGAAGCACTGCGAAACAGTAATAATCCTCAAGAACTCATTGGAAAGAAAGAACGATGGGCTTTTATTCATAAACGCAATCCGAAAATGACTACCTCACGCCCCAAACGAACGACGAGTAGAGATGAACGAGTTCAAAAATGGATTCCCTTTTGAATACACCTGTTAGCAGTGTGTCTGGGACATTATGAGTTTGGATGAGCTTTACTACACACCTACCACTCAAGGTAGTTTTGGGGATGTGACCACCCTAAAACGTGTTTCAAAAAAGAAAACTAAAGCCGTGGTAGTCTGGTTAAAGAGGAAAGATATATATTCACTTCATAAACCAGTACGTCGTAATTTTATCAGAAGGCAAACAGTCGTCAGTGGGATCGATGATCAATGGCAAGCGGATTTAGTTGACTTGTCAAATATTAGTAAACGAAATAAAGGAATTAACTTTTTACTTACATGTATCGACACATTTTTCAAGTTTGCATGGGTAATCAATCCCATTTGGCAAACAAATCAGGGGAATCTATCGTTCAGGCTTTTACAACAAATTTCGATACGGGACGCAAGCCGTTGAAGTTACAAACAGATCAAGGAAGAGAATTTAAAAATGCTCAATTTCAACGATTTTTAAGAAAGAATGACGTCGACTTTTTTACTACCTACAATGTCGAAATAAAATGTTCGGTAGTGGAACGTTTCAACAGAACTCTCAAAACAAAAATGTGGAAATATTTTACAAAGAACAATACATTAACCTTTCCTATACAAGCTTTGACAGAGTCATACAATGAATCCTATCATCGTAGTATAGGTATGACACCAGCTTCCGTGGCGAATAGCGAATAGCGACCAAGAATACATTTGGCAGAGACTTTATGGATCCCCGGTCGAATCTAATCAACGCTGCAAAATAGAAGACCGAGTTAGAATTAGTAAGGTCAAACGAACATTTGAAAAGGGGTATTTGCCCAACTGGACAGAAGAGCTCTTTACCATTGCAGAAATAATACCAGGACATTCAATTGCATACAGGTTAAGGGATGATAATGGATCGATACTAGAAGGAGGATTTTACACAGAGGAACTTCAAAAAGTAGCCGAAAAAAACTGTCTACAGAATAGAAAGCATAATCAAAACACGTGGTAAAGGAAAAAGAAAAGAATTGTTGGTAAAATGGGCTGTTATCTCCCTTCCTTTAACTCTTGGATCAAACAAAGTCAGATTGTTCAATAAAAGTGTGGTTTTCACGAAAAATTATCATTATCATGGAAGATGAGCTCAGTAACAGGTCATGGCTTTTCTGCAGTAGTCGTGTTCCGAGAAGTGAGATTTGTTTTATCTAAATTTACCTAAAAAAATGCGATGAATACATTCCCAGAAAACACTCTTGCATCTTTTCGAACGCAATTGGAGCAACCCATAAATCTCGAAGGTGATTGGAAAGTTAAACTTTCTGAAATTCAATACCCCAATACGTGGTTTAATATTAGGAGATACGAATGTTTTGTAAGTGTAAAGATAAGGGAAAACAGAACAAGTTTGTACTAAGAGCAGGAAGATATACAAAACCCACAGATCTGCTTCGAGAACTTGATCTAGGCAGGATAAATCTAAACCTACCGCACCCTTACCCTTCCTGTTTAGAGTTTGCCTGGGATACCATCACTCAAAAATTTATCGTCATCGTTAGGAACAAAGCTGAGGTGACACTGAGCCCCTGTCTTCAAGACATGTTTGGATTTGAGCACAATACATTTCATCAAGGGTGGTATACATCTTCTCACGTGACAGAGACGTAAACAGGGGGTTTTATTCTCTATATGTGTATTGTGACCTGGTTCGAGATCAGGTGGCTGGTGATTCTAGGGTGCCGCTCCTCCGTATTGTACCAGTAGAAGGTGGATATGGGACAACAGTATCATGAACATTTGAAAGTGCACACTACCTTCCCCACTCTCAGAAACATTTCAGAACTGTGGAGGTCTATATAAGAGATGATACTGGTAAACCAGTACCATTTGAACGTGGAAAGTTGACAGTGACTCTTCATTTCAAACAATGACGTACTGTTGCAATGCAGAGCTATTCGGGCATGGATTAAGAAGTCTATTGGGTACCCTAAAGCATGCAGTATACCCACTCGTTAAAAATGTGGGAAAACAACTTTTGGTAAAAGGTATCGATTTTGTGGAGGGTATGGCTGCGGGAGAAAATGTGATGGAAGCTAGTTTGAAGCGATTGGAAGAAGGGCTAGTGCCAGGGTACTGCGGAATACCCCCCTGTCAACCCGAACAACACCTCCTTGCGACACGCCCACCAAGTATAAAAGGACGTGCTAAGAAAAAATCAGTCAGATCAAAGAAAAGCAAGAGACCAGTGAAGAAGGACTTTTTAGACAAGTGAACCTTTTAGACAATGTCGTTAATTAAGCCAAAATCTATAGAATGTGTCAACAGCGAATTGGATCTATTTTCGATACCCCCAACTCAGACGAGTGTGGAATTGGGTCAATGGATAGAATACCGCCCTTTAGCAACAATTGGAAATGGTGGACCGATCGAATTCTTCATATCCGGAAGTGGTGATGACTATTTGAATTTAGGCCAGAGCTATCTTCACGTGAAAGATCAAATATTGAAAATAGATGGAGGGGTGTTTACTGATGACTGCGATGTGGGTCCCATCAATTTATGGATGCACTCGTTGTTTAATCAGGTCGAAATCAGTCTTAATGAAAAACTTATCTCCCTTCAAACAATACCTACCATTATAGAGCCTATTTAGAAACTGTATTAAGTTATGGACCTGCTGCCAAAAAATCTCAACTAACGACTTTGTTGTGGTACAAGGATACGTCGGGGACATTTAGACGATTTAGACGGAAATGCTGGATTGGATGCTAGAATAAACTTCACTCAAAAAAGTCGAATTGTCGACATGACTGGAAGATTACATTTAGATATATGTTTTCAACAGCGTTATCTTCTTAACGGAGTTAACATACATGTAAAAATGAATAGATCGAAAGACGCATTTGCATTAATGGGAGATACTGCGAATTTTAAAATCAAAATTAAAGAATTTTCCATGCTTATCAGGAAAGAATGCCTTAACCCCACCATGCGATTAGCCCACATGAGAGCTTTAGAGAGGGGCACCGCGATATATCCTATAAATCGGGTACAAACCAAAGTATTTTCTGTACCCAAAGGGAATTTGAGCGTGACACAGGAAAATTTATTTTTAGGCCAACTACCAAGGCGAAATGTCGTAGGCTGCGTCGATAATGATGCTTTCAATGGTAGCTTTTCGAAGAAGCCATTTAACTTCAAACATTATGAAATTAATTTTCTGGCAGTGTATGTGGATGGTCAACAAATTCCTGCCAAATCACTGCAGCCTCGTTTTGAACACGGGGAAATAGTAAAAAGCTACACCAGTTTGTTTCAAGCAACAGGTCAAATATTTCAGGATGACGGAAATCACATCAGTCGGGAAGAATATACCAAGGGGTACACACTGTTTGCGTTTGACCTCTCACCAGATCTATCTCACGGCAAACATTTTAACTTAGTCAAACGAGGAAACCTGAGATTGGAAATGCACTTTGAAGACGTCCTACCCATTACTGTCAACGTTATAGTATAAACAAAATTTCAAAATATAATAGAAATCGACAAACACAGAAACGTGATATTTGACTATTCAACATGAATACTATTCAACTGGAGCGTATTATGAACGCTGACCAATATCTCAAACAGTTTAATTTGGGCATTTTTGCTAGGAATCGCTTACCGAGGAGATTACCTACCAGGAGACCAGTGGTGTTTATAGCTAATACCCACCCAAGTTATAGAGAAGGAGAACACTGGGTGGCGTTTTACATCGGACACAAAACTATAGAATACTTCGATTCATATGGACTAACACCTCAACATGAGACTTTCAAACGTTTTTTAAACAAACACGCATACAAATAGCAATTTAATCCGATTCGTCTTCAAGGACCATTACCTGTGTGTGGATTACTTACTTCATCATTGCCGTGGTGTCTCCATGACAACTGTCATTAATATGTTCACGTCCAAACTTTATCAAAATGATATATTAGTGAAACATTTTAACCACTATCGACATTACATCTTGAGCCATGGAAACGAGAAGAAGAAGAAACTCCAGAATAGGCACTCTAAGGAAAGCGATAAGCATTAATGAAGAACAGATGCCATTCATTACCGAGCCACCAGTTCCAAGCACCTCATTTGAGAGTGGAGTCTTAACAGAAACAGAACTTAACAGAATTTTAAGTGGAGATGAACCATCAATCCCAAGTGTTTCATTTGAAGTTAAACTTCCTAACATGCTGCGAGATGGGGTTATGAATATACCACCCCTCTATCCCAAATATGCTTCAGAGGCTCACAGACTTAAAACATATGAGTCTATGCTCACTAGTGAATGTGATAAAAAAATCGAGAGAACTGGCAAGGTGTGGATTTATTTACATGGGTACCGAAGATAAAACAAAATGTTTTTATTGCGGTGTTCAAGTTCATTTGTGGGGCAAACAGGACGATGTAAAAGAAGAGAATAGAAGATTTCAACCAAGCTGTCCCTTTCTGGATATCATCCCACCAGAACAAGAAGAAGAAAAAGAAGAAGAAAAATTAGAAACAGTTTCAAGAGACAATACTATGACGTGTTGTGTGTGTCTGGAGTCACAAGCAACTATTTTGATTCAGCCGTGTCACCATTTATGTTGTTGTGAGACATGTTGTAGAGAATTGAAAACATGTCCTGTGTGTCAAAAGACAGAACTTTAGCGAATACTTAAAAGTATTTATTGTATGATTGTAAAATTACTTATTGGGAAACTGTAAAATTACTAATTGTAAAACTGTAAAATGAATTGAAAATCCATTTTAACTGATTGGAAATCCAATTTAACTGATTGCAATTCCAATTTAACTGATTGAAAATCCATTTTGACTGATTGCAAATTCATTTAACTATCTGCAAATTCGTTTAAAACCATTTTCGCTTTGTGAAAATAACTTGTGATTGCAAATCCATTTTCGTTTTATAAACATTACTTGTAAATTTGTAAGTCTGATTGCAAATCCATTTTGACTATTGTAAAACCAATTAATTACTTGTAAAAACTGATTTTTATGTGAAAATTAAAATTTTATAGAGAGAAAAATTTAGAGTTGTTCATTCCGTTTCGGCTCAGACCACAGAGCCTTTATCAGGCGGCTTTACCAACGAGAGAAAAAAAAAACAGAATTCTTTACTCCCATCAGATAAAATACAGATACACTCCATTATCCTCACGTCGAAAGAATAGTAGAGAATATCTATATTTTGGTGACCACGACGGATATGTGGGAATAATTATGTTACCTGTTCAACTCAACATCCACACACCGCCCCTATTTCACCATTTTCGTTTAACTTATTATGTCCAATGGCATCGTACTGCACCCATCATCTCTCACTTTTCGTGTTGGATAGAAGTAGGTCAGACCTGCTCTACTCTGAGTGTATGTAAAAAGCCTGTTGTTTTGGACAATGAATCCCTTATTTATTCCACAGCCATTCTTCTTCATCACAAGTACGTCCAAGTACTTTTGTTTTGTCAAAAGGTTAAGTCTTTTGCTAATTCCTTTACAACTGGCTTTATCTGTTTGTCCAAAACAAAAGTACGTTTTACTACAGAGGCTGATAATTCCTCTCCTATGAATTCTTCTTTGAACAGTCCAGGTAGTCTCTTGTCATACTTTTTTTCTGGTAGAACAACAATCAGATGGTATCCAATATTCTCTCGCCAGCTTTGCACTGATGAACGCCGAACGATGATTTTCAGAGACCTCGGTGGGGAACCATTTGTCGAAGTTGTTGAAAAATTGTTCCCGCATCTCTGGACGGATTACATCCTCGAATTTGGGTGCTGATAAGCCCATGTAGGCAGAGTCGATGTCTATCTCACACATCACAAAATCTCCCCGGCCCACATAAACATAAAAAAAGTCGTAATAAAATTGCAGCATCCGTAGCTTGGCGTACTGATATACGAAGTAACCAATATGCAGTGGAAGGTTTACTTTCAAATGTTTCTTGTTGCACTCCACTTCGAACAGATCCTCAGTCAACTGATTGAGCGACCGGAATGAACGGTCATTTATATGACGAGCGACTTCTGTTTCATCACAATACTTGACGTCACGCTGTTTTTCTTTCGAAGTGAGCATTTTACCATAAGCCGCGTTTCCAAGAAGTTTGAATGTTTCAGCCAGTATTGCGTGGTCGGGATTGGCATCTCCAGCGCGGCGAGCCGATGACACTTGCTCTCCAAAGTTTTTGAAAGAAGCTTTTGGACTATACTGGATCACCTGGTAAATATGTGTGACTTGGAGGCCATGTTCCAGATACCACAGAAGGAGTGGTGAGGCAAGCAGAATTTCGTTTCCTTTATAGCTTCCAATCAAACTTTTCCTGGGTTGGTTCATAATTCCATTTTCTTCGGCATATTCTCTCATATGAGGTCCGATGTCATCCCTGAAAATGTCAATATTCTTGAAGATGGGGTCATCTCCCCAAAATGTTGTTTTAGGTCATCTGGGACGCTAATGTCACACTCCACAAGTCCAAATATCTTCTTGTTCCTGATATCACCCAATATGGCTTCTTTATTCATCTCTCCAGTTGTTTAATGTGTTTGTTGGTTGCCTTAATGAAATGCCACTCACATTCCCACATCTCTACGAGTGAGTATCCAAGAGACCAAATGTATTTAGAATTCTTGACTGTCTCCTGATACAATTCGGCCACGGTATTTTCACTCACATCGTTCCTTTCGAGGGGACGGCCATCTTTATCCATATTTAATCTGCATTTATGTCTGTGCCACCAACATCTATGGAATTGATAGACAGTTCGAGTGTCTTTACACCAATCATCCACAGGGAGACGCCGACGTCCTATATGCTTCTCTACTCCATTTGCTTGATGGCGTATGGCAATGCCTTCCTTTTCTGCAACAAACTCTAACCATTGCTGTGCCATACGCCTACAAGAATTGGTATATTCATGTTTGAATTTGTTTTCTTCTCGACGCCTAATATACCAATCTGTAGGCATTTCCTGCATCAATGCCCAGAGGTAGAGGGCGTTCGCATCGAATCCGAGAACATTTTCACAAAGTTTGGCATTGTCTCAATATTCATGCCTTCTTATATGTGTTTCCCCCTTCTCCTGGTATCTATCGAAAATGATAGAGGGGCCTCCGACAATATTGTTTTTGATTAGGTGGTATAGATCTTTGTTTTGTTCGTTAAAGATGGTGAAATAGGAATTTTTATCCAAAGTGCTGAACAGGTATTTTAAGGTGAGTCCTGGCACACTGATACCATCTTTAAACATATCAATGTCTCTTTCACTGTAAAAAGAGAACTGCTTTTCAACAGATTCCAAGAATGGTTTCACGTCTCGATTGTTATACCATATTAAGAAGTCTCTGAATGAAGCCATTCTTTCCTCCTTCCAGACGAGCTGGCAGTATTCATAGTCTTCGTCAGTGATGTTTTCACCCTTCAAAGAGCTGTAAAAGCTTTCATGGGCTACCAGTTGTTATTGGTCCAGTTTCTCTAACGAGTCAGTCCACTCATAGGGAAGATATCCTTTGACAACACTACATCCGAATGCTTTCAAGTACTTGTCGTAACTGTATGCCAAGAAATTCGTAATGTCCAGGAACTTAAAGTGTTTGGTCTTGATGCACATGAAGTTATTGTTTTTTTTCACATTAAACTTCATTTCTCTGTGGTGTAGAAGGTATGTCACTAATTCTCTCTTCACTAGACTGACGTCGTACTTTCCCGAATTAAATCCGATTATAGGAAGCTCAAGCATGTTCGCGTCAAATTCGTGCAGTAGATTCTCTAGTGGATGGGTGTCGTCTTCGTTATCCGAGGGCTCCAACTTTTTAACATCCACAATTTTCCTCTTCAGATCTTCAAGGGTATCCCAGTGAAATTCGGTCAACTTGTTGTAAGCACACGTAGAAATATCTTCCAAATACAGCATCATGTCCCTCAAGAGTTCTCCAGAATCTCCACTGGTTATAAAACATTTTGGTTCTTGGAAACCAGGAACATTGCTACACACAGCAACACTCAGAGGTACGTGACGAGCTTCCCAGGTCGGTTTGCACTAGCAGCTGGAAGTTCCGTTTTATCAAAATAGGCCTCAAAATCAAATGTAGCTCTGTACGGATAGAATCGTTTCTCGGCATCCACTTCGATTCCCTCCTCCTCCAGTTTTTCAAAGATGGTTGGGGTGTTGTGAAAAACACCCCCGTCATATTGATAAACTACTTCGCCGGTGCACGTCTTCTCGTGTTTTGTAAGTTTCCAGCGACCTTGCCATAACTTTCCGCATTTCCGGCAGGCAAATGACTTGCTGTATTGATCAATATCCGTGATGCAGCTGAAGTGATTCTTGTAAAGATTAATGTACATGGTATCATTGTAACGACGGGTGGATCTCTGCACTATTTGGGCAATCACTTCTCCTTTCTCTTCCACCAGTTCAAAGACATTGATGTTGATTTCAAACACTTTTTCTACATCTGGTAGTTCGTCCAATGAAAACCATCAAATTCATCCGTGTATCCGTGTATTTCCTAAATAGCGCATCGGTGATGTTATTCAAACTGTGTCGGTCAGCGTCGCTCCATAGAGCCAGGCAACGGAAAAGGCAAAGACTGTAGTCGTACACAAAGCGGTTGTTTTCATCTTTTACCAAGGCCACGACGAAGCGGTTATCCATTAGGTACTGGGGTGGGTCTTCCACTCCACCACGGATAGGATGGTTCCGTATCTTATTGACGTAGAACGTGAGATTCGTCAGTCGGTCCACGACCCATTTCGATGTCGGTCTTTGCAGGCGCGCCCATTCCAATACATCTTCTTTTTCAATGGCATTCAGGAAATCCAGTAAGTCCTGTTCATTGGATATGAGTTGTGGAGTCTCTAACACGCCTGCATTGTTCTGAAAATAACGAAAATCTCCGTTCTCGTTGTTACGCAAAACGAAACCATAACTGCAGCTGCAGACTTAGGTGGCTGTATTGCTGAGATTGACACACCCGGGCTGTCCGTAGAGAAGGAAGTGGGGAGTGAGGGGTGGGAGGTGGTGAAAATGCAACCTCCGGTTCTTCCTCGGTCTCCACCAGACGTTCCTCATCCAACAGTACCGGCTCAGGAGCTGGCAGTTGGTTGGGTGTACTAGTGGGACTAGGAGGGGAACTGGCTGGCGACTGCCTCCAAGACCTCCATCCCCTCGCTCACCTCTTTCTTCCCATTCCGGAAGGCCCCCAAACGCCGGTTGTCCCTGCGCTTGGTGGATGGGCTCTTCTTTTTCTTGTCCTGTCTCTTTTCAGGGCCTCCGTGCCCCTTCGGGTGAGGACCAGTGGGAGAGGGGATCCTCTCGCCAATGGTACTACCTCTCCCCGAAGAGGTTGGTGATTTGGTGTTCTCCACTTCGAACTCCAGTTTCAGGTGGACGCTCAAGCCTATTTCCTGGATAGTCCAGGAGATAGGGCATGAGACGCCCAGGGCTGAAATGGCTTTCACTAGTCTGTCAGGAAGTTCCTTGTTGTCCAGGTGTTCACGCTCTGAAGTCAGATGTGTGAATGGAAATGAGGCTTTAATATATTTATTATCATGTTTTTCAATATAAGACGCGAGACAATAAATGTTATAAATCGCCTTTTCAAAATAATTTAGCACTCTACCAGTTATAATTTGTCGTCATTCACACTTCTGACATCAGAGCGTGAACAACTAATTAGCAATGGATTACCTGCCAAAGAAAATCAAGGATACTTTGCTGGTCCTGGACACTAGCTCACTTCTCAGCTGGGATATCCATGTTGAGAATGGCCGAGTCCAGCTCACCGTTAAGTACAATACGAAGCCCACCTATGGGAGTTAGAACCTTTCGCGGCCTGCTCGCACTGGTCCACCCCAGAGGAAGGGAAAGAAGTCTGCCACCGATACCATCAAAACAACTGTGGAAGTACAAAAGATAAAGAAGAAGTCACCATCCACCAAACACCGGGACGCCAGGCAAATGTAGGCCTGGCTTGTGAGGAGAAGAGCAAAGACAGGGACACAGAAAGAGGAGAAGGTGTCAACCATCAAATCCCCCACCTCCTTCCCATCCTACGCCAACCCCAACCTCTTCACCGAAGAGTTCGGAAGGCAAGGAGATGGATAAGGCTGAGGAGGAGATGGAGATCACCCAATCCCAACCTGAATCTCCTATCTGCTTGGACCGCTGAAGCCACGGCTCAGAGAAGGCCACCACCGACATCCATGATGACATACCATCGGCAGAGTCCACCGAAGCACTCGACCAAAACGCTATAAACTGGCACGGCAAGCTGAAACCCGATTTCATAGGGACCACCAGCCAATTCAAGAAATTCGTAACAGATACCTATGACGAAAACAACCGAACGCTTGTAGTAGAACATTGTAATGACCAACAAATAAAAGCCCAAAAAATCAGAGACCAAGATTTTCACAAGCACATCAAACAAAGAAAAGCAAGGAAAAACACAAACGACGCTGATTACCAATGCCTCTTTCCTCCTTTAACTAGCCCAGGCATGTTGCAAAAACTTATACAGTAAAAGAGGGTCGAAAGGGGCTTGCTTCAAACCGTCCGTGTGCGCATTCGGCGTGCGAAACCATTCATCTCCGATCATCGACTGATCTCCGAGTGTAAACATCTCAACTAGAACAACAAGGGAGCACTTGATTTACCTGCAACACTAAAGAAGACCATCTCAGCTCTGGGCGTCTCTCGTCCCACCACCTGGACTGTCCAGAAGGGCGAGAGCGTCTGTCTGACTTTGGAGTTTTGTACGACTACAATGAGAACACCACACCATCCCATTGGTAGAGGTAGCACCTTTAGTGAGAGGACCCCTCTCACCCTCGTGGTAACTGGACGATTCGTCGTGATTGAAGATTCGTCGTAACAACTAATCGTCCAAATTACGATAACGACGAATCGACTTTTAGGTTTTCGACGAAACGTCCAAGGCATGTAACACTGAATTATTTTAAAAAAAAATTATGTACGTTTCTTGTATCAAAAATATAATTTATGACCCCTCCTTGAATCGTGATAAGTTATATTTTTCAAATCAGAAACAAGATATTTGTTACACTTCAAAATACCCCCGTGAATTGATGTACCCCCCTTTTTGCCAGCAGAGCAAATAACCATGACATTTGATGATTTTAAAAGTTGGGCACAATAATGTCAACTTGTATGAACCTATAGAGGTGTTGAACAATGAAAGTTTACTAGTAGACCTTCAGTGCCACTTGGTGTCTGAAGAGAAACTCCATAGGTATAAAAAAACAACATTTAAAAACTATCAGATGGAAATTTTTATAACCCCAAAGGCATTACTGCAACGCGTTGCAACGTTTCACCAACCCCAACAAACAACACCAGTAGACAATTACAATGAATAACTTTTCCTTATCAGGTTCTTATTATTAAGTTTGTATCAAATATGGCTACTTAGGAGTTTATTGATAATTGGCATTTGCTAATTAGGGGATTATTGATAATTTAATCAATTGTATTAGTGTCTGTAATAAAAATTATCCACTTGAGGTGTGAATGTCAATCAATTTGTTTGTTCATTCTATTCTTCTCTGTATTTTTATTTGTCTTCAATATTGCAGTTGGGGGGGGGGGAGAGGGAAGGAATGGGGTTTGCATTTTTCGCATGTTATTTTATATTGTGATGTTGGTGTGTGTGTGTGGGGGGGGGGGGGGGGGGTATTTCGCTTATTAACTTACATTGTGTTCATGTGCTATCGTTCCGATTTATTTCAAAATATAAAATAAGTAAAAATTAAATATTAAATCTTGTTATTTGTTGTCACAACCAGCTCAATTTGGTCGGCAACTCTGAGGGACCACAAATTAGCGTTAAAGACTCAAAATCGTAATCTTCGACGAATCGTCCAAAAGAACAGCGGAAATTACCGACGAATCGTCCATTGATCGATTCGTCGGCAATTTCCGTTCACGACGAATCGTCCAAATTCTGCGACGAATGTGCAATCACGATGAATCGATCAGTAACCCCACTGGTCCTCACCCAAGGGGGAATGGAGGCCCTGAAAAGAGAAGAAGACAGAGAAGAAAGAGCCCGTCCACCAAGCGGAGAAATGCCCGACGCTTGGAGGCGTTCTTGGAGAAAAGAGAGAGAAAGGCGAGGAAAAGAAAAGAGCCAGAAGCGGCAGCCATTTCCCCTCCCACGCCCACTGACAGACCCACCCAACTGCCGGCTCCCCAGCCGAAGTTGTCGGATGAGGAGGTGTCTGTGAAGACTGAGGCGGAAATGGAAGTTGTCCTCTCGCCACTTCCTGATCCTCATTCACCTCTCCCTTTGGAACCAGAACATCAGGATCTGGACACACGCCTGGAGCAGATCAAACAGAACAGCCAGAAAGGCCAGAAAGAGCCAGACCGGTATAAAGAGGAAGCAGAACGAGAACACCAACAACTACTCGGAATGTTCAAAGGGATACCTACCAAACTGGCGGAGGTACAGTCACAACAAAAAGTCTCAGACACCTCCCACACCACTAGTAACTACTCCAGATTCGACAAGGACCAGACCACAAGAGCCAAGACAGTCACCTGCGGGCAATCTCCCAACAACGCCGACGACCACGGTCTCTTCATCCAAACCACCTCCTTTCAAGAAAAAAACACAAGCGCCGCTGAACTCACACCTTGTCCTCCTTAACCACTGCCAGACAGGACTTAAATGCCACAGTTAAAGAGGGTCGAAAGGGGCTTGTCCACACCGTCCCTGCGCGCCACCGGCGCGCAAAAAACCATTACACCCCTCATCAACTTTTAATTAACAAATGCAATTACACTGCCATTTTTTGTTAGTCTGTGTGAAACACACAGACTATTGTTTTTGCACGGATTCTTTTTCTTTTTTTTCTTTTTCTTCTTCTTCTTCTTCTTCTTCTTTCTTCTTCTTCTTCTTCTTCCTTCTTCTTCTTCTTCTTCTTCTTCTTCTTCTTCTGTCTTCTCATCACTTTTTTGTCTGCAAGATAACTCGAAAACGAATTGCCCTGTCTCGTTGATTTTTGGCATTCTGATAGACAGCCACATGTTCTCAGCCACCTATGTTTTTCAGATTCCTGGGGTACCAGGGGTGTCTGTAGGGATGTTTTGAAAGTTGGTCACGCCCATATCTCAGACGTGGTATGACCTACAGACCTGGGGCCAACACCAAATGAGTCGACACTCGATGGAGGTTCAAAATATGGGTCAAGGTCACGGAGGTCATCTAGGGGTCATTGAGTGCATTTTTCAGAATTGCTGGAAATCACATTTTTTGACCCCCTAAAGTATTCCGGACGTACACACATGCATTTTGACGTAAAAAAAAGTGGGCGTGGCCAAAATTTTTGAAAGTGAGTCACGCCCATATCTCAGGCGTGGTATGACGTATGGACCTGGGACAAACAGGAAATGAGTCGACACTTGATGGAGATTCAAAATATGGGTCAAGGTCACGGAGGTCACCTAGGGGTCATTGAGTGCATTTTTCAGAATTGCTGGAAATCACATTTTTTGATCCCCTAAAGTATTCCTGACGTAGATACATGCATTTTGACGTAAAAAAAAGTGGGATTGGTCACATTTTTTGAAAGTGGGTCATGCCCATATCTCAAGCGTGGTATGACCTACGGACCTGTGACCAACACCAAATGAGTCGACACCCGATGGAGGTTCAAAATATGGGTCAAGGTCACGGAGGTCAACTAGGGGTTATTGAGTGCATTTTTCAGAATTGCTGGAAATCACAATTTTGACCCCCTTACACTATTTCTGACGTACACACATGCATTTTGACGTAAAACAAAGTGGGCGTGGCCAAAATTTTTGAAAGTGGGTCACGCCCATATCTCAGACGTGGAATGATGTATGGACCTGGGACCAACACCAAATGAGTCGACACTTGATGGAGATTCAAAATATGGGTCAAGGTCACGGAGGTCACCTAGGGGTCATTGAGTGCATTTTTCAGAATTGCTGGAAATCCCATTTTTTGATCCCCAAAGCATTCCTGAGATTCATTCATGCATTTTGACGTAAAAAAAGTGGGTGTGGCCAAAATTTTTGAAAGTGGGTCACGCTCATATCTCAAGCGTGGTATGACCTACAGACCTGGGATCAACACCAAATGAGTCGGCACTCGATGGAGGTTCAAAATATGGGTCAAGGTCACGGAGGTCAACTAGAAGTCATTGAGTGCATTTTTCATAATTGCTGGAAATCACATTTTTGCCCCCCAAAGCATTCCTGAGATTCATACATGCATTTTTACGTTAAAAAAGTGGGTGTGGCCAAAAAATTTGAAAGTGGGTCACGCTCATGTCTCAAGCATGGTATGATGAATGGACCTGGGACTAACACCAAATGAGTCGACACTTGATGGAGATTCAAAGTATGGGTCAGGTTCAAGGAGATCTCCTGGGGGTCATTAAGTGCATTTTTCATAATTGCTGGAAATCACATTTTTTTACCCCCCCCCCCCCCCCCCAAAGCATTCCTGAGGTCCATACATGCATTTTTATGTTAAAAAGTGGGCGTAGCCAACATTTTTGAAAGTGGGTCATGCTCATATCTCAATCGTGGTATGATGAATGGACCTGGATCTAACACCAAATGAGTCGACACTTGATGGAAATTCAACATATGGGTCAAGTTGACGGAGGTCACCTAGGGGTCTGCCTGAAAGAGGTCACCAAAGTCATCAAGTGTGTATTATTCAGAAATACTGGGAAATGAATTTTATTACACCTTAATGAATTTCTAAAGTTTATGAACGTATTTCATCACTCAAATTAGTGGGCAGAGCCACAAATGTCCATTTCTGATTCGAGTATCGAACCCTTTGAATACTGGTCACCTGTATGCCTTTTCTGGTTTCTTATAAATAATTGTTCTGATTCCAGTATGAATATCTGTAAATACTGTTAACGAAAACCCATTTCTGATTTGTTTAAAAATATTTTACTCCTGAAAATAAGCCTCCATAAATTCTCTTTCTGTATAGTTTATTCCTGATACTTTAACCCTTTTCACTCAGACTTGAATTTACTGGGTGCAGTAAATTCTGTTTCTCTAGTTTTCATTAATCTTCAATCACCCCCATTACCTCACAATATCTCATGATCTCAAAACCTTCATCTCAATCTCTTCACTGCATAATTATTTTATACGTATCTGCATTTTTGTTGTTTACTTTATTGTGTTATTTTGCAAAATATGAATTTTTTGTTCATGTGCAAATAAAAACAATTCAATCCAATTTAAGTTCAATTCACAAAGAAAAGTGACAAAAAGTGTTTTTCATTTGTAGCTCTGCGTATTTACATACTCGAGACAGGTATCTCTCTCGATGGATCTTCTGGAGAGAGCAATGAAACACACTCCTCGTTTTGTTGTGCTGTTTCAATCCTGTTACGTTTTCAGTCTGGACTGCAGAGCATCTGTCAGCCTTTATTTAGAACCACGCGATGCCGAAGAAGACATTTCAAGAAAGGTAGACCTCTGAAATTATTCAGTCACTGTCCTGTGGAGTGTGGCACGATTATTCACCCCAAAACAAGAACAAAGAAGAATGTTATTTGTGGTATCACAGAACTAAATATTTTCCCAAAGGCGACCATTATAACGTTCAGGCGGAAAAAAATATGATCGCATCACTTTAATTTTGGCATTCAACTATCTCTGTTAAGTATAGCCCTTCAGACAACTTTTTCTGATCTGAAAACAGGGGGTCATGCAACAAATAAGAGAGAAAAACTGGCACAAAGGGAAGTACCGGTCACGTGCACGGTCCGTCGTTTCACCCAATTACACCCAATTAACACCCAATTACACCCAATTAAACCCAATTACACCCAATTAACACCCAATTAATACCCAATTAATAAAAACGTCAAAAATTGTTTTTTGGGGTGAATTCTAGGAACAAGACCATAGTGCGCCGATCGAACCCGTTACTATGTATTCATGACATACGCGATGACAGAATACCCCACCACCCCCTCCCCCACCAATACGGTCACATTGACTGTGTGAGAAAGAATTGGTTTTAACAAAATTAGCAACATAATGCTGCCAGTGTCGCTGTACATTTTATATGTTGAGATATTGTATATTAATGACATACGCGATGACAGAATACCCCCCCCCCCAATATGGTCACATTGACTGTGTGAGATAGAAATGGTTCTAACAAAATTAGCCTCCCCCAAATTATATTACAGACTACAGGATACCCCCCCCCCCCCCCACCACCACCACCACCACCACCACCACCACCCATATTAAGCCACATCCCAATTATTTATTAGAGTAAGAGTAATACTAGTCCACACTAGGACCAAAAGTACGAAAATATGTTTGGGGTTTGATCCATCTTTTTGAGTCAAAATTATATAACAGACTTGGGTTCAAGTTTGGACTATGGTAAGACGTGTGCATGTACTCCCTTTCCGGAGTTGCATATAATTTTACTACATATTCGTGCCATACGCGATGACAACGTATCCTTCAATCCCCCCCCCCCCCCCACCCTCTGAACCCCAACCATCGTACCCGTACATATTTTCCATCCTACACCTCCGTGGTTACCTAGCAAAAAAATGGACCCCCCACCCCCACCCCACCCCACACACACACACACACTTTCACAATTTTGTTACATTATATTAAAACAGCTTGGGGCCCCCTCATTGTAACAAGCCTCTTCTGTTCGTTCCAATGATTGGTCAGCAGCTATGCTTTTGAGACCAAAAATGGAAAATTTTAATTCTGCAAGATTTTTTGTTGTAAGTGTCGTCTGCTAACAGCATTGGGTAAACTTACTAAAGGGTTACGTTAGGGGGAGTATTTTCTTAGTTTCAGGTTTCAATATTATAATGTTGTTTGAATTTTCTATAGCAGCTTAGCTCAAACTGTCCGGCGAAGTAACGGGTTTGATCGGCGCACTCTAGTCTTGTTCCTAGAATTCACCCCAAAAAACAATTTTTTGACGTTTTTTTTAATTGGGTGTTAATTGGGTTTAATTGGGTTTAATTGTGTGTAATTGGGTGTTAATTGGGTGTAATTGGGTGTTAATTGGGTGTTAATTGGGTGTAATTGGGTGAAACGACGGACCCGTCACGTGCACATATTTTTCAGGGAATTCCCTACAAAAACACACAAAAAGTAAATTGTATTTTTTAGGTCCAAAAGTCATCAAATCACCCTCTTTTTTATCAGGAATATTCAACAATAATGTAAGATGTCAATAGAATGTTTCAAACGTTTATTGAAACAATGGATTTTCCCAAGGCTGTTTATTTTTAGAGATTGCATCATTTCCGAGGTATCAGGACAACTCGTGCCCTGGACGATTCGTACCCTGGACAAATCGTACCTTTCCTTGGACAATTCGTACCTTTCCTTGGACAACTCATGCCCCACCCCTGGACAACTCGTACCCCGATTCTGGACAACTCATACCCCACCCCTGGACAACTTGTACCCCACCTCTGGACAACTCGTACCCCACCTCTGGACAACTCGTACCCTGACTCGCAAAGGATTCATACCTGGTATTGGGGACTATATGTGAAAAAATAAGGAAGACTATTCATGAAAATCACATGATATTTATTTTTTCAAGAAATGTATTATCAACAAAACGAAGATTATAACACACAAGCACTTTCGTTCGAACAAATGAAACCAAAAAACACAAAACTAAAATGCAGTAAAAGTTGAGCAGATAATACAAATAAGGAATACAAAAATGAATGTTTTTAAAAGGCGGACTTAATTCGTGTTTTCCTGAATTGTATTTTCTGCATCTGAGCTTAATTAACTGAGATGAAATGGAGCGAAAGCATGTTAGAAAATATGGGAGAAAATAATTTAAAATGCTCCACCATCTCAATCAATTATACTGAGATGCAGATAATACAATTTTGGAAACACTGAATAACTAATATTTAGCATTTTTCTTGAAATACATATCTTATGGCCCCCTCGTTGGAACGAGCTCAACAAGCATAACATGGAGGTTTCATGACTGTGCGGGTCAGGGGGCACAGTGAAATTCCTAGAATCAATGTCAAAAGAATTATTTCCTCTCGCGGGCATGTCATTTGTTGTGTCTACATTTTGCACAATCAGGTTTTCAACAGAACTAGAAATGACATCATTCATGGAATCTTGATTTTCTATGAGACTGTCTGAGTTGGCAACATTTGACAGAGTATTAGCGGGTGAATTATGAGGTGCAAAATTTTGACATGAACTGCATGACCATTCATCCAATACTACTTATCCTCGAACAACTCTACGATAATAATCACTGTGACGTGTGACTCCCGTGTTACATATTCTATGTTGCCAGTTCTGACAAACGTCACATTGTAATGCCTCTTGCCTGGGGCGGACATTCTCACTGCACAAGACACAAGGGTGGTTTTCCATTTTGAGAATGACAAAGCATATCAATTCTCCAGTATATATAGAGTTGAAAAAAACCTTTCTCTCTTTAAGGATATTTGCCGACTGCTTGTGTTATGATAAGGGTTTACTAGTACATCAGTCGGGAGTTTTACAGACGGTTTTTCAAAGTGAGTTCAGTTTGATAATTAATCAATACAAGTGAATAACAGGGTAGTATTGTGTAAACACTCCTTCTGCTGGGTACTGCTTTCAATAAAACAAAAGAAACTGTGGAACATATGCCTTTTTTAGCTCCCCATTTTCTTATGTTTTTTAATCTCTTTGATTCTGTCGAACTCATTTGCCCACTGGAGTTTCAATATTCAGTTCAATTACACATTCAGTGATATTGGACTTATTTTTTAAAGATAATTCATGAGACTGTTCGTACCATTGCACTAGACAATTCGGACCTTTGCTCCAGACAATTTGTACCTTTATGCTGGACAATTCGTACCTTTATGCCGGACAATTCGTACCTTTACGCGAGACAATTCATACCTTCATATTAGGGTACGAATTGTCCAGGGTACGAGTTGTCTAGGAACCATTTCCGAGTGCAACATTTTAAGGCAGTTCACTCTAATTTCAATATTTAGTTCCGCGATACCTATTGTCAAAAGACAAAACTTTCCACAACCAAAACATCTCCTGAGAGGTTTGGTCACATCACAACAGAAGCAACAATCAAAATCTGTAAGGAAGTTTTTGCTTAAAAAGTGAAATAACTTCTTTTAGGATAAATGGCTGACTGTGGCGATTTTTTTCAGTGGTCATGAAAATGCAAAAGTATGTGCCCCATTATGATTATATCTTGTTCTCCTAAATTAAATACCAGAACCACACAGAACCTCCCTCTGTGCAGTGTTTTGTGATGAAATATTTTTGTTTCCTGCAATAATCTTTACTGTAAACAAGAACCTAAATAAATTCATCCTCATAGTCTCCTCAGGGCTCGATTTAACCGGATTCACATTGCTATTTGAGATGCATAATTTGAGATTTGCGATACATTCAGTGCAATTTACAAGCTATTTGCGAATGAACTTTATTGAGAATTTCATATGATAATTTCTCTCCGACATCAGATAATCAATCTTACACGATAGTTTCGTTTGAGAAAATGTGACCTAAATCGAAAATCTTTTTCATTTCCACTTATTCAGCACCGCTCTGATGTTAATTGCACCCTCATTGGTCGGCTTCTCACACTGTAGTCAGTAATAGACTATTTACAGCCACCGGTTTATTGAAATGTATGGAAAGCTGATTGTGACATGGTTTTTGCAAAATTGGATGATGAATGGTTTTGCACATCAAATGCATACATGGACAGTTTGAGGCAAGCCCCTTTCAACCCTTCTCTGATGTTTTGGATTGAAGTTTTATGCAAGTCATGACCATGGCAGGAGACAGCAGAGGAGGAAAGACTGTGGGAGAAGGCTTTGGCGTTCTTGTTTATGTTCTGAAGTTATCTACCCTTGGGTGAGGACCAGTGTGAGGGAGTCCTCTCGACAAAAGCACTACCTCTCCCAGAGGGTGATGGGGTAGGGTCTTCAGGCAAGTATACCTTGCTTTGTTTCTGGTTCTCCAGCCATCATTGGCAAGTATAGTCTTTCTCTGGCAATTCTTGGAGGGGAAAGAGCTCATTTCTGCTACAGCAGTCAAGCAACCTAACAACTTTCACAACCAACAGCCTCTTTCGGGGTGCCAGCCATCTTTCTAAATAATAGCAATTGGAAGGGTGGGGGGGGGGGGGGGGGTTAAATAAAATAAACCTGTATGCTGCATGGTTCGTGCTGCTTTCCTTGTGGGGGGTGGGGGTGAATAAAAAATTTAATTATTTGTATTATACAAATCATTTTATTCTGCCCCTACCCCACAATGTGGAAAGCTGAACGAATCATGCAGCATACAGCCATACGTGTTTATTTTATTCAGCAACAACCCCCACCCTTCCAATTGCTATCATTTGGAAAGATGAATACCAGAATACATATTATTTTACATCCTCCCCCCCCCCCCCCCACCCTCCCACGGTCCCGCAGATGTGGAATGCAAAGTGTTCACAATTGGCAGTTGCTATATTTCATAAAGATTAATATGCTTTAAACCCCCCCCCCCCCCCCAACCCCACTTCACACAGGTACTCGACACAATCTGAGAAATGGAGAAAAAGATTGTATCTGACAGTATTTTTGGATCAATGCTGATGTACCCCCATACTGGTGTATAAATATTAATGTTAATATTTATATACCATTATGAGGGCACGTCACCGGTCCGGAATTGCTGTCAGATATCTTCTTCTTTTTTTCTTTCATTTTTCAGCTTGTGCTGAGTATCTGTGCCCCACCCTCCCCAAAATATGAAGCAGGCGCCGGGGGTAAACTGAAATAATGGTGAGTATCTTCTCCACAGTTCCTCTTGTATTTACTGTTTTCGATTTGTCAACCTGTTCTCCGTACATTGCAGATGCCAGAGGAGATTAGTAAAATAAAATGCCAAATACCGATACGCTTTGATTGTGTTAATTTTTGTGAAACCCACCAACAGCTGTCCGTGTGTGCTGACCCGATTGTCATTCGATCTATTTTTAATGTTAGGGAATTTTATTGCAGTTCAGTCACAACTTCAGTGCACTGTGCCTGTGAATGTGTTTATTTGAAGCGATAATTACCCTATTCAGTTAATGGTGCTAGGTCTATACTGCATTATATGGATTTATTTATGGGACTCTTTAATTATTGCCATTATTTAAGGCTTGAACAACATAATATTTGTGGATTTTGTCTTCCCAAATCGCGAAAGTGTTGAAAGCACATGGTTCTAAAAAACAGCATATGATTGTCAGTTCGTTAGACATGTCAGTGTCATTTTGATGAGGAAAACAATACTTACCCATCAATAAATAAAGATCCAGTTTCCAAAATAATGTAGTTATATTAATTATAGTTCCAATTTATTTCTGTTAACTTTCTCAGGCAAGACAACTTGTGAATGAAAGAACAAGGATATGAATATCGACACCTCTGTTCCTAATATCGAAAGATTCGATATACCGGGAATTTTTCAAGACAAGCGATATTTTACCAGTTACAAAAATTATATCAAACTATATCGAAATACCGGTTTATCCTCCTGCTCCTTATGTTACCTGGACCAAACAATCATTTTCATCTCATGATTCTCATCTTCCCTCATCCTGGCTACAAAGGAAGAAATTACAGTTCCTCACTGGGCACCACACAAATTCACAATTCAAAGCAGGTGCCAAGTGATGCAATGAAAGCATGGTGTACACTAATCTAAAAAATACATCAGTGACCTAAAGTGTGTTAAAACATGATTGAATTATACGTAGCATTATTCTCAATTCTCATATAGAACCAATGCAAACTGCAATGTATGTGACTGATGTTTTGAACATCGGTCACTTACATTGCAATTTGCATTGGTTCTTTTTGATGGACCAGGGTATTTTCTGCAGTTATTTCATCTTTTCAAACTCATTGCAAAAATGCTAATCAAATTGACTAAATTGCTAAACGGTTCCCAGTTATGACTAGCAAAATGCAAATCAAAATGTTCAAATTAAATCACCCCTGAGTCTCCTTTGTCTGCACGGTTCAGGAGGAGTTCTGGTATTTAGTATTTTTCACCTTATCACCAGAACCACACAGAATTTCCCAGAACCACCATCTAAATGACATTTGCATGCTGTGTTCAGAGAAAATATTTCATTTCCAGTCTCTTTGGGATTCAAAAGGAAATTGAAATTGAATTTATTCACAAATTCATCCCTGTGTTGGCATTTGCTTGGCTAGTCACAATCAGGTTATTATCTGATCAACATTTTGCTTGGTGAGGTGGTCATTCAATGGTGTGTTGATTTATCCAGTAACACCCAATAATACCCAATTGCACCCAGTTCTGCCTAAAAAGATTAATAAGTTTAGTTCGGTAGTACTGGATATAGCAAATATCTGTACAAGATAAAATTCCCAAGCAAAAGTGAGGTATAGGGAGAAGAAAAAAGCTCTACAAAACAGTCATGGTATAAGTTATGTTATTTAGATGCGGTAAACATTGCTGGTGGGAGGGCATTTGGAATTAGAAGTAGGGAGATCGAATTTGCTGGGAGGGGGTGGGGGGAGGTCATGGGGTTAGCTACATTGCTTGCAAATGATTACCACAAACTGAAAATGAAATACTTTCTGTAAAAACACCACGCAAGGGTAATTTAGAGAGAGGTTCTGGTATTTAGGAAAACCACTCACATCAAGTTTGAACATAATGGGCCTTAAATTAATTGAGTTCTGACGATTTCTGTTTCTTGTCAACAGATGAATGGACAATCTAATCACTTTTTCCTCCTGATTTTTGTTGGAGAGAATGATACGTACCTTTTATTACTGTACATCCAATACACAGCCCCTCTGTAGACAGAGTTGGTTTCTGCTCAACAATTGAAGTCCTGCATAGACGATGAAAACCAGACTTGGCCCCTTGATTGGGTATGATGAGAAGAAGCACCGTATTTATTTTGAGTTCATTGTGACAAACATCAAGGTCACAGTGAACTTGAAAATTTTCCTGGGGTTGGTTTCCATTCTGTAATTAATATTTTGCTGGGCTGATTGAAACCAAACTTAACATAGCTTGGGGATGATAAATGGAAGAACCCTATTTATTTTGTGGTTGTTGTACCACATGTCAAGGTCACAGTGACCTTTAACTTACAAATTTCTGCTGAGTAATTAAAGTTATGCTGGGCCGATCAAACCCAACCCTGACATGTGGGTTGGATTTAGAGATGGGCAATATACCGAAAAAGCTAACCAATATCATGGGGATATTGCAAAAACCGAGCCCAACCAATCATTGAATACCAAAACTGTCCGAATTTTCATTTTCCAACATTCACTATTTATAAGGCCTTGTTGGAGCTTGATAGCAGTTGAAGGGTTCATTTTCATGAAAGAATTGGCCGATTTTATTTTCAGTTCTGTTAACCATTAAGGGCCTGGAAAACTGTCCTGAATTCCCACTACAGTACAATCTGTACTTATCCAGTTGCATAGCATTGATTTATAGTGAAGTCTTGGCTGCCTTAACAGACAGCCAAGACTTGACTAGAAATCACTGCCCCTGTGATTTATCTATTATCAGCAGGACTTCCTAATGATGATGGTTGGCATGTTAATGGCATATGTTCTGAGATTGAAAGTTAAGGTGTGTTTGGAACAAGTCACAAAATTATTGTAGATATGATTTATGTTGGTAAAAGAATGTCAGTGTTGAGCTCATTGGCAGTGGCATGTATGGTGCTGTGGCAGAATGAGACAAGAACAGCTTATTCTATATTTTTCTGGTGTGAATTCTCCTTTGGTACTATCAGCAAATCTCAGTCAAGTCAGATACCAAATACCGAACCGACACAGTGGTATATAACCCCCCCCCCCCACCCCCCCCCCCCAAAAAGTGCTGAAGCGAATACCGAACTCAAAATTCCAATATTACACATCTCTAGTTAGATAGGATGAACCCAATTTATTTTGGGGTCTGAGTGCCAAGGTCACAATGACCTTTGACTTAAAAATTTTCATGGTATTCACTCTCTAATTAAAATTCTGCTGGGCTGGTCGAAACCAAACTCAATATGTGGATTGGGTATGATAACTGGAAGAACCCTATTTATTTTGGGGTCATCGTCCTGAAGGTCAATCACAGTGACCTTTAACATACAAACTTTTTTCTAGTTTCCACTGTCGTTACGGTACTAAGGCATTTTTGGGGATGGTTGGCATTAGCCACCCCTGGGGGCTAGCTCTAGTTTGTTTAAGTATCATTATTATCTGATTTGTGACTGCACAGATGTCCAAGTTTTCATTCACAGCTTTTACCCACTCATGAAAACTTTTATTTTCCTGCAGTCATTTTATATGAGATAACAGTCATACCTTCTCAAAAAACAGTAGGCATCCTCTATTTATCCAGGTAATCTCTTTTGTTGAATATTTCCTCCATATGACTCTGAGAGCCACCTTTACCGCCCAAGTAAGCACGACTGGAAATTTACTGGCCCTGAGTCAATGTTTAACACTGAAATATGCACAGTTTAACGCAGTTCTTTCGAGTCTCAACTTAACTAGTAGTGTACAGACTGTAAAATCTGTTCAGTTAAATGTAGTTCTTAGTCAACCTAGACTTGTCTAGTAGTGCACAGAATTACAATCGGAATTGGCCGATTGTGAGCTCATATATAACCAGTAATCGGTCAGTGGCCTTTTTTGGTAATTGGTTGAACACTACATAATTTGGGAAATACAAAACCAGAAGAATGATGGTTGACTTTATGCAGCAATAAATTTCTCTGGTTCACTCAAGTACAATTGGGGATTAATGGGTTATGTAATATTTATTCCAAATCAATTGGGGGTCAGTGGAACTCATGTTTTAGAAAGGATAGTTCCATTTGCACGCTGCTGTCATGGTCAATTAGATTTTACAGGGAATTCTGGTCACATGATCATCTTGTTTCGTGATTCATTCACTGACAAAACGTTGAGGTGACAAGCGTTGAAAATCCCTCCTACCTCAACCCATCCATTGGGGTCTTTACTTGGATCAGTATGGGTTGTGCTTCCCCATCTTATCCTATATCAGTTTTGTGGGCGTTTTTATTTATGCCGCCCATTTTGCTCTTGTCAGGCTAGTTTTCCCTTCGAAACTCCCCACTACTGTAATTAACATTAATGTTAGTGAAATATCTGTTTGGCTACACTGTACGTTATCCGAAACAATTGAAGTAATAAAATCTACATTACAGTGTAGTCCTTAAATGCATTTATGTTATTTTCTGTTCATACAATTTTTTCCCTTAGGCATATATAGCCTTTATTGCAGCATAAATGACCATATTTTGGGAACATTATTAAGCTTTTTGAATTTTAACTATCTAAAGTTTCGATGTAGATATATAGAGTGGATCCCTGTTAACCCTTTACCTAACATGAAAAGCAGACGACACTTGCAAAAAAAATCTTGAATAACTAATGTTTTTCAGTTTTTGTCTCAAAAACATTGGTTATAACCCCTCATTGTAAAGAGCTCAATGAGCTCGTTCCAACGAGGGGTCATAACCTATGTTTTTGAGATAAAAAATAAAAAAATAATGAAAATTGGCAATTTTTAGCTCAACTTGACAAAAGTGAAGCTGAGCTATTGCCTTCACTTCTCGTCCATCGACGTACGTACGTACGTTAGTACGTACGTCCACAATTTCCTTTGGCATACCTCACAGGTTGCATTTATGGTCAGATCGCTTTGAAACTTGGTATGCTTGTTTGGGGTGACCTCTAGATGGGAGCTATCGATTTTCTTCCATCTCCGTCAAAAAATGTCACGGCCAACGTTCTTAGTTTAGTCTGACCTCAATATTTCCCTTTGGCACACCCTGCAGGGCACATTTATGACCGGAGTGCTTTGAAACCTGGTATGCTTGTTTGGGGTGACCTCTAGATGGGAGCTATCGATTTCCTTCCATTTCCGTCAAAAAATGTTGCCGCGCCCAACGTTCTTAGAACTTAGTTTAGTCAGACCTCAGTATTTCCCTTTGGCACACCCAATAGGGCACATTTATGATCGGATTGCTTTGAAACCTGGCATGCTTGTTTGGGGAGACCTCTAGATGGGAGCTATTGATTTTCTTCCATTTCCGTCAAAAAATGTTGCCACGGCCAACATTCTTAGAACTTAGTTTAGTCAGACCTCAATATTTCCCTTTGGCACACTCTACAGGGCACATGTATGATCGGATTGCTTTGAAATCTGGCATGCTTGTTTGGGGAGACCTCTAGATGGGAGCTATTGATTTTCTTCCATTTCCGTCAAAAAATGTTGCCACGGCTAACGTTCTTAGAACTTAGTTTAGTCAGACCTCAATATTTCCCTTTGGCACACCCTACAGGGCACATTTATGATTGGATTGCTTTGAAATCTGGCATGCTTGTTTGGGGTTACCTCTAGATGGGAGCTATCGATTTTCTTCCATTTCGTCCGTCAAAAAATGTCGCTGGCAATGATCTTTAAACTTAGTTTAGACAGGCATCAATATATTCCTTTGGCATGCCCTACAGGGCACATTTATGATCAGATCGGTTTGAAACTTTGTACTCTGAGGTGCCAAATAAGAGTGTCGGCACTGTTATTAATTTTGGAGGAAAATTCCAACCATCACTGTTATTTGGTAATGAGATATAGAGCAAAAACGCCATCACTGTTATTAATTTTTGATGAATATGCAAGTCATCACTGTTATTCAGCCATCACTATTATTTGGCACCTGAGAGTATGCTTGTTTGGGGTTACCTCTAGATGGGAGCTATCGATTTTCTTCCATTTCCGTCAAAAAATATTGCCACTGGCAATGACTTTCGATGAACTTAGTAAAAACTTAGTGCAGTTAAGCATCAATATTTCCCTTTGACACACCCTGCAGGGCACATTTATGATTGGATCGCTTGCAAACTTGGTGTGCTTGTGTGGGGTGACATCTATATGGGAGCTGTTGATTTTCTTCCATTTCTGTCAGAAAATGTTGCCGCTTACCTTTGAACTTTGTTTAGTCAGACCTCAATATTTCCCTTTAACACACCCTTCAGGGCACATTTATGATTGGATCGCTTTGAAACTTGGTATGTGTGTTTGGGGTGACCTTTAGATGTGAGCGATTGCTTTTTTTTCATTTCCATAAAAAATTATTGTCGTTATCACCTGCATTTGTGCATCAACTTATCCCTTTTGCACTCTCTGCAGGGTATATTTATGAATTTCCATACCCCCCCCCCCCCCCCCCCCAAAAAAAAAAAAAAAAAAAAAAAAATACATTGCCGCAAGCAATGACCTTCTAGTGGCTTCTACATGTTTCTTTGGCATGCCTCAGAGGACACATTTATTATCAGGTTGTTTTGAAACTTTGTATGCTTATGCAGGGTGACAAAGATAGGAACTATTGATTTTCTTTTCATTTCCATCAAAAACTCTTGCTGTTAGCAACAATCTTTGAATTTATTGCATTTGTGCATCAACGTTCTTTGACATGGCCTACAGGCCACATTTATCATAGGATTGTTTTTGAACTTGGTGTGCTCATTAGGCAAGACCTTTAGATAAGAGCCATTGATTAGCATTCATTTCTGTGAAAAAAGTTGCCATTTACAATAACTTCTGAGCATACTGCATTTGTGTATCAACATTCTTCCTTTAGCCAGTCTTACAGTTTACATTTAAAAATGCATGGATTACTCTGACGTTGTGTACACACAATGCTGTTGAAATTTCATCAAATAATAACATTGGTACCAATGATCTTCAATTTTGCCATTTCATTTAAAACTTTCCAAATTCAAGTTTGTCAAGTTGAGCTACAGTGTCATTGACACTCTCATTTAGAATAACGCTGACCGGTTTTGGCCGTTACATTGGGTAAAGGGTTAAATGGATAGCCTTTGTGTCAGTAAAAATTATTCAGTTAACAGGAATGTTCAATTAACAAGAGTTTGGTCACTCTTCTGTACTCTGTCAAACAAGATATAATAGATTAAATGCCTGTATTGGATGTACTAAGGCTAAGTAGGTTGATAAACAAAGGGGATTTGGTGATTGTCAGAGAAACTTCTCGATATATTAAAACATTTCTTTTTCAATGAAAGTTGCAACTGCAGTTCAACTTGTCCAAGAAGGGACTGAACTAAATAGAAAGATCCAGTAACGCCATGTCACTCGCTCAAGTTTCTACAGAAAAGAGGTCACACAAAAGCTACTAATGAAATCTGAAAAAAAGCGGGTGAGGGATGGACCTGCTGGGTGTGCTGATGCAATTGTTGACAATTTACAGGTCAAATCCCAGATGGCCAGTGGCGGCTATCGTTTTCAACGGAATGCAGAAAAATCTGATATCTCCCATCTGGACATCATACCAAAGTTACATATAAAATTTGAAAGCCAACATCTAGACATCACACCAAAACTACATATGAAATTTGAAAAAGATTGGGTGAGAGATGTGGCCTGCAGGGTGTGTCAGTGGAGTAGTTGACAATTCAAATGCCAATCCAAGATGGCTGCTGACAGCCATATTTTTTATTGAAATTCAGAAAAATTTGATAGCTCCCATCTAGACATAACACCAAAGCTATATATTACATTAAAAACAGATCAGGTGATCGATGCGACTGGTAGGGTGTGCTAATGGAATTGTTGGACAATTTATGCCCGAAAGCAAGATGGCTGCTGGCAGCAATGTTCTTCAACAAAATACAGAAATATTCGAGAGCTCCCATCTAAACATGAAACCAAAGCTTCATATGAAATTTGAAAAATATTGGGTGAGAGATGCAGCCAGCAGGGTGTGCTAATAGAATTGTTGATGATTTATATGCCAAATCTAAGATGGCCATTTTCAATGAAATTTGGAAAAATCTGATAGCTCCCATCCAGACATTACCCCAAAGCAACATCTGAAATTTGTCACTGATCGTGTGAGAGCTGCGGCCTGTAGGGTGTTCTAAAGGAAATGTTGAAATTTATATGCTAAATCCAAGCTGCCCACTGGTGGCCATGTTTTTTTAACGAAATTCAGAAAAATTTGATGGCTCCCATATAGACATTTCCCCAAAGCAACATATGAAATTTGAGACTGAACGAGTGAGAGCTGCGACCTGCAGGGTGTACTGAAGGAATTTTTTGACAAATTATATCCAAATCCAAGATGGCCACTGGTGGCCATGTTTTTCATCGAAATTCAAAAAAAAACAATAGTTCCCATGTAGACATTGCCCCAAAGCCACATATGAAATTTGAGACTGATCAGGTGAGAGCCATGGTCTGTAGGGTGAGCTAAAGGAATTGTTAGACAATTTCTATCCAAATCCAGGATTCCAGGTTGGCTGCTGGCAGCCATGTTTTTCAACAAAATTCAGAAAAATTCAATAGCTCCCATCTAGACATCACACCAAAGCTACATACGAAATTTGAAAAAGATTGGGTGAGAGATGCGTCCTGTAGGGTGTTCACTTAAAATGGTTGACAATTTAAAGGCAAAAGCTAAGATTGCTACTGGTGGCCATGTTTTTTTTACGAAATTCGGAAAAAATTGATAGTTCCCATCTAGACATTGCCCCAAAGCTACCTATGAAAGTTGAGACAGATCAGGTGAGAGCTGCAACCTTTAGGGTGTACTAAAGGAATTGTTGGACAATTTATATCCAGATCCAAGATGGCCACTGGTGGCCATGTTTTTCAACGAAATTCAAAAAAAAATTGATAACTCCCATCTGGGCATTGCCCCAAAACCACATATGAAATTTGGAACTGATCACGCGGGAGCTGTGACCTGTAGTGTATGCTAAAAGAATTGGGGACGTACATGTACAGACGAATGACGGATCACAACCCATCACAGTAGCTCATACTTGACGTTGTCAAGTTGAGCTAATAAACATGAGTTTACTCCATAACCTTACACAATTTGTGGTCAAATTTGTATGTAGGTCATTGTAAATGATTATGTGTTTGGATTTTATATTCAATTATCCAATTAAGGGCCTAATTTTGACCTTGATTACTGTTTACTGCAACAAAACAAGTGCCCCAACCCAACCCAACATGCAGTCTCTGGGTAAATTTCAAAGTCCCATTCTAAGTAATTTTGCAGTTGTTGCTAGGCAATGAGCAGTCGAGACTTGTCTAGAAACAACTGCAAACCCGCGGAATATAGACTGTCAAAGTAAAGCAAAAATGTATAAAAATTTCCAGACCTTAATGGTTAACAGGGTTATTCAAGATATGCATTTAACTGGTTGAATGCTAGAAGCCACTATCATGGCTCTGATGAAAAGTCCTGAAAGCCACTTTCATGGCTTCACTTTCTATGGACCAGCATGTTTATTTGCCCAGCAGCAGAATATTTTTGATAAAAAATTGTTTATTACAATTTATCGGAGAGTGCCAACAGGACTTAAACAGGTCCTCTCAAATAAATGCTAATAAAACTATTATTTATGATCAATATCTCAGGGGGTTCAGTGGCGTTGCGGTAACCGGTTCTCGTCAGATCACCAAAGTTAAGCAATGTTGAGCCCGCTTAGTCCTCGGATGGGTGACCATCTGAGCAATCGATTCAGACTCCAGCGCTGTGTCCTTAGGCAAGGCACTTATTCCCGATCGTTCACATGGGGCCACGATGATGCCGTGTACTAAGGCATACTGCACGTCGATGGTGCACATGTCTTCAAGCAATCTAACCTTGTCTGTGCTGCAGTGTGGAGTTACGATGTTGGGTAGCTGACAGCTGCTCGTCATTGCTCAGTGGTTCTCTCTGATTACTCCGGCTTCCTCCACCCGTAAAACTGTCATGGTCACGATTAGCCATTGTGCATAAGTATGTGACCTTAAACACCAATTAATGAATAATATCTTGCTAAACTAGGAATTCTCTTGCTGATGGTGTGATATCTGAAAAAAATACTCATGTTACATATCCCCAGGCCTGGCAATCTAGAAAATCAAGGAGTGCAAAACAGATGCCCTCCCCAGATTGCTTGGGAGTGCAATTGCACCTGAAATTTTCAATGCAAAAACTTATATGCTATTTTGGTTATATTCACGTCAAGGTGTTAATATCGTGACTGAAAAATTGTACCACATTTAGCTACATAGTGGAAAAATTATTCAAAATGTTGCATTCAATTCTATTGGGACTGTCTTCTACACTCAAAATGTATCGAAATGTGACACAGAATGGGTCATGAATTATTGCGAATCAATACAACATTGGCAAATTGACCCCTGAGTTCCAATGTGTTCTATGTGCCAGTAGGCACATAGAACACATTGGAACTCAGAGGACGAAATGATAATAGATTTTAAAGGCAGTCCCAAACAGGTGCAAAAAATTGCCCTCCTCAATTTTTTCTAGTCATGCAGCACTCCTGCACTCATAAAGAATGCTAGGCCTGTATCCCCTTTGAAAAATAATCTAGCACTCAACCAGTTAAGTGGTCTTCTTAGTATTTTGCATTATCATTCTTTCAGATCAGATGGAATGGCTGATGAACAACAGTCAGATAAGAAAGATGAACTGGAGAGAAAAGTGAGAAGGAGGGTAGGCCTTGAACAGAAAGCCTATAATATTGTGCATCATCTACTGGAAAATACAGTGTCACATCAGTACTTGGTTGAAGCTGGTCAGGTCATAACGCCCAGTCATTATCAGGATGCTGTTGATGAAAGGTCAATAATTAATCTGTGTGGATTTCCATTGTGTCAGAATAATCTCTCCTATGTGCCCAAGCAAAAATATCACATTTCTTTGAAGAACAAAAAAGTGTTTGATATCACAGAGAGGAAGAAATTCTGCAGCAATCAGTGCTTCAAAGCTTCAGAAAACTTCATGAAGCAGATTTCATTAACTCCTGTTTGGGGACGTGAGGAGGAGCCGCCAGTCAGTTTTACAATTTTGCCACCAGATAATGAAGGATCTGCTGGGGAGACCATTGTTGGTAGCTCTGTATTATATGGTGATATTAAAGATGTTTTGCAACAAACTGAAGCCATTGATAAAAGATGTGAAATATCTCAAATTGATGATAAACATAAAATAAGTGGCAGTAAAGACACAAGTAAAACCTCAGTTACTCAGCTTGAAATGGAAACTATGCCTGAATGTGTGAACAGACGAGATCAGCCATCTTCTTTGAAATCAAATAAAGGTACAAATGAATCAATTAATAGCCGTTATGAATTACATATAGACAGCAATTCCAAATCAAATTATAAATCCTTGGAAGGGACTGTCGCATCTTCCAAGAATGGTATACCTATCTCTGACAGTATTTCAAAAGAATATAAAAAGACTGGAGACAAAAATCTCCAGCCCACCACAGATGATGATATTATGGGAAAAGAATATTCTGCTAGGGGTGAGAAAGAGAAAAGTGCTGAAATGAACATACCTGTATATGACAAAACTGCAGTAGACATGTGTGAGAAAAAGAACAAAACAGATGATTCTGTCACAAAAGTAAATAAAGGCACATCCAACGATTACTTGCTTCAGCTTCTCCAAAAGAAGAAACAAAAACTCACAAACTTTATTCAGATTGAAAATATGGATAAAAAGTGTCTTGGTGTTGATGTACAAGAAGTAAAGAGTTCAGAAAAGGACAAGAAGAATGATAAAACATTGGAAATAACTCATCAAAAGCACCTAATGACTGAAAGGACGACTCATTCCACATTTCAATCACTAGTTTATTCACAGCAGTCTTCTGACAGCCCAGTTTTAAAGCAATCAATAGTTTTACTCCTTTGTAAAACTGTAGAACAGTGGATTACTCTTGATACATTGAAATTTTTAAACAAAACTTCCCATATGAAACAACAACCAGCTGATACTTTTGAGGAGAAATATCTTGCTCTATGCAAAAAACTTGACTCAGGGGAGCTAAATATTGAAGATGAGGTAGACATTTGTAATGAAGAGGCATCTAATATTGCCACAAAGCCTATTCCTTGCTACGAGAAACTGAACAAGGAGACAGAAAAATTTCAAATTAAAGTTAAAGATTTTCTTGAGGGAAAGGAGGTGTCTAGAAAGAAAGGTAATGACACACGCGAGCGTGATCCACTACTGCCTGTTGTTGACTCTCACAACCAGTTATCTATTCGCCAGAAAATAGTGTCTGACCAACTTGATAAAGTACTTCATGATGTATTAAAACCGTTGAACTTAACTTTGCAGGAAGTGACTTCGGATATGAAAAGCCTAATTTCCTCATTTTACTTTACAAATACAAATATTTTATTCAAGCCACAGGAATGGATAATAGTGGCAATAATACTTGTGGTGATGTTGGCAAGATGTAGTACATGTGTCAGAAGTGCATTGTTGAATGTGACAGCAAGAAAACACTTTAACAAAATTATGAACTCTCTGAAATGTTCTCTTGCTGAATTAGAGTCAGCAGTTGGTGAAATGACAGAAATAAAGGCCTAATTGTAGCAAGTTTTCATTTTTAGCTCACCTGTCTAAAATTCAGTGTGAGCTTAGGGTACTGCGAAGATTCGAGATTCCATTCAATTTTGAATCTTAAGTTGGTACATATGTACATGTATTTGGTTTGATTCGAAATTGGTTGCTGGCTTCACTTCCTTTCGATTCTTCTTCACATGAATATAGCTTGGTATCAGTCATCCTTGTTGTCTCACAAAACGTATAGTTCAGATGGAAATTGTACATAAATAATGTTGAAATAAAAGACTGAGTGTAACATCCGCTACATTAGCCCTTTACCTAACGAATTGCTTGCATCCGCCCATGTAATTTGCAAATTGAGTAGTTGAAAAAAAATATTAAAAAAAACAAAACTTTCAACAAAACCATATCATGAGCTCATTCCAATGAGGGGACACATGATATGGTTTTGTTGAAATTGTTTGAAGAATTAAAAAAAAATAGTAATTAAAATAATAAATTTTGATATTGTCTGTGTTGGGTAAAGGGTTAACATAAATAACATCTGAACTCGTACCACCAACCATGCTAATTCCAGTATCACTAGTCTCTACCACTGTTAAATGCAAATTTTAAGTTTCCAAGCAATGTTGACGGTGAACTATAATTCTGACATAGTAATATTCCAGCTACATCATCAAGGCATGCCTTGATGATGTAGTTGGATTATTTTATCAGTCTGGACTTAAGCCATGACAGAACAAATCTAATTTATACAACCCCCAACCCTCATCAGTCATCTTCAAGATGCTTCTGATTCGATTTGAGGTTCAATTCAGTTTTGAATGAGACATGATTTGATTTGAGATTAGATTCGAATAAACAATGTGTGATTTGTAGGGCCCTTTTTAAGCTATTGCCATCACTTGCATCCTTTGCCCATCCACCGTCCCTTAGTTTTTTCACATCAGTCTGTTTCTTCAAAACCACTGGCCCAAATCTAGCCAACCTTGATTCAAATTATCTTTGGGGGATACCCTTCCAAATTTTGTTCAGTAAAAGTTGCAGAGTCATAATGGACTGGGGGACAGTGCCTGAAATACCCCATATTCATTAAAAATCTTCTCATCAATCACCAGTCTGAATGCTTTGAGATTTGTTAGGCTACTTCCTTTTGTGATGAAGATTCAACTTAGCCCCACCCAAAATTTCTGTTTTTAAAACCAAGAACGAATCACAAGAAACTTGTACTATTTGGTAAGAAGCTTCTGTTGGCATAGTAGAATCACTTAGGTTGAAAAGACTTCTAATGTATAACAGTTTCTTAACCCTTTACCCAACATAATGGCCAAAACCGGCCAGCACTCTTCACAAAACCACCATTCAATTTTCATTATTTTTTCATTTTTTGTCTCAAAAACATATCTTATGACCCCTCACTGGAACGTGCTCGATCAGCTTGTTTCAATGAGGGGTCATATGCTATGTTTTTGAGGCAAAATGAACAAATTTAGTTATTCAAGACTTTTATTTGCATGTGTCGTCTGCCTTTCGAGTTAGGTAAAGGATTAATGTGTTGTGATCTTCAGTTCCATCTGTGTAGATAGAGGGCTAAAGTACTTGAAGCTTTAATTTTGACCCACCACCCAAATTGATCGTGCGAGAGAGAAGAAATGTTTCCATTGTGCATAGATGTTGTGTTTACAAAGTTAATTTTAGTAACTTAAAGAAATTTAAATATTTCATTCACTTTTATAACATGAAAGCTTTTCAAATTAAGAATTATTTCAGAAACAATTATAAAACAATTGTACGGCCTGAAAATGTTAAATATATGTTTCTCAGGCCCTCCCGCATGGTCATTTTGGTTGCTGCATGCTCTCTTTTTATAACCAATGCAAACTTAAAAAAATAAAAATTAAATGGTTTATATCTGATATTTTACCCAATCTAATAAAATTTGTCCCTTGAGTGCAACAAGGCTTTGCAATGCTGTAGCTTTGCACAGCCTTCTTGCACTCAAGGGACGAAATACACCACCACCCATGCTATTCTGTATATTGTGAGGCCTAAAACATAAACCAAGAACATGAAGTTTTGATGGCAAAGAAATAATTACAAAAATAAAATAAAAAACTGCCCGCCGACATGCAATTTTACAAAAAAATGGCCTGAGAAACAAGATCTACTTTGTGGTGGGGCCTAATAGTGCTCCGTAATGCTTGATGCTACACACAGTTTAAATCTGAGAGTTTGGCTTGATAATTAAGAGAAGTTAGTGACCACTGATATTAACCACAATGTGTGAATAAAATGTGTCCTACTCATAATACAATTGGCAATGACTTCTTAGTATTAATTTAAATAACATACATGGGGTTTTCTGCATGGGACAGAAATGTTTATCTGTAGCATCTCTACGAGTGGAAGATTCAAACTGGCAAGAAAAATGTCTTCATTTTTAATAAGAAGGATTATTACCCTGGCTAAACATTTCAATAAAAAGTGCCCATATTCCACACTTAAACCATCTCCATTCCCTGTAAACGACCTGGTCCAGGTACTAGTAATCATTTTCCATGAGCCTCTGGTTTCTTACAGTACAAGATGAAATAAATGGAAATATTGATGTGAACAATTGTGTGAAGTGGGGATAACTTGGATGCCTGTGCATACCCCCCCCCCCTCCCTCCTCCCACTACCACCCCTTCCTTGACATCTGAGATGTGAAAAACGTTCTTTTCTCTTAAAATGTCCCCTTTAGATTTTAAATAGCTCATATAATGTACATTGACAACCCTCAAGGAGATACTTTGTAGTGAAAAAAAAACTTTTGTCCTCACCTCAATCTGGGAATGTGAGTCACGAAAATTGCTACCCCACATAACATTCTTTTTGCAGACACAGGGCTGAAAAATTTTTTTTTCCACCATTAGAGTACCCACCACCCAGCAACGTGCCAAGAAAAAAAAAAATTCCTCCACAAAATTAGAGCCCCCGCCCCCTTTTTTCTCTTGTTTTACAGTACTTCTTCAAAGTTTCTAATAAATACTTTTCTACAGTATTGTATGGTTGCGGTGTAATGAAGCAATGGGGGCTCGGAATGTGGCACATTTCTATGAACTGTGGTATCGGCCATTAGCCCGAAGACTCCCAGTGCTGATGTACATCTTGGTAAGAAACCAATGTTTCCATTCTGATAGCTGAATAGTTCTTAGCAGATCAATGAGGGGCTAAAAAGTTTTTCTGACTGTCGTGACAAAAAGATAAGGGTAAAGCATAGTATACAGGCTGTCCAAGCCTGGAAATAAGTAATGTCATTTGCAGAATGAGGTCCCCAGAGGGTGAATGTGTTGATGCTATCGCATACAGTGAGCTACAATTCCCAATTTATTCTCTGGGTACATTTTTCTGTTTAGGCCTAAGATCTCGATTCGGATGAGGTTCACAGAGGGTAAATTTAGTGATGCTACCCTGCTGTGCAGGGTAGTATTATCAAATTCCCCCTCGGGGGTCCTCATTCTGCAGCTGATCGTCTGCTTATTTCCATGCTTTTCAGGCACTAACTGAATAATAATCATTTCAACAACTGCTTCCGGGGGACCGAAATGGGTGTTGAGCGACAATAGTTCCGTTCTATAGAAACTTGAGTATTTTCTTATTATTTCACCGAATTTATCTCAATAGAGAAATTTCGCAGATCTCACGATGATGCAGTTTGCATAAGTGCCACCCAGATGTAGACATTTAGAGAGAGTATTCTATCTCAGATAAGTACACCAGTGTCCCCACGGAGTCAAACACTTGCAATATGTGTCTTATTGGTAACATTGGCAGCAGTATACAGCGCGCCTCTCATTTTTAAAATCGAAAGACGGACTCCCCGCGGGAACCCCGTGAAATGAAGCAATGATTGTTTACTTTGGTAAACTTGCTCTGTTTTACTGGTAAAGTAGGACTCGGTCACCACTGGCTGGGGTGGAGGTCCTCTAAAATGGATTCATGGGTATAAACGATAGACTAAACTTGACTTTATTTCTATGTTGTGGTCACAATTTAGAAGTATGTGGCAATTAACACCAGTAAATAAATAACTATTTCAGTCAAAAGTTTCAAGCACTCCCCTAGGGCCTAAAACGGCCTCAGTGGTCCCAAATATTCCATCAGGTCCGCAATAGTTTCTGGTAGAGCCACAAAACCCCCGAACCAGCAGTATCTTCAGCTCCCAGTAACCACAACCAGCACTGTCTTCAGCCCAATAGTTCCCCAAAACTTCCCAGCACCCCACATTCCCGGAACTACCAGTCTTAAGTCCCGGTCAGTACATAAAAAGCGGCCCAACCGCTATCTCCAGTCCCCAAAATAGTACCTGATAGTCCACAATAAGCCCCCCCCCCCCCCCCCCAAAAAAAAGCTCGACCAACCCCCAAGAACTCCCCAACCACACATCATGTGGATGGTATAGGGAATGGTTATGCTTTTCTAACTTACCCATTGGCTCAATGGAATGGTCTTATATAGAAATGACCAAATGATTTGATTCGCCAGTCTTGTTTGCTTTGGGCTTTTTAAAACTGTGTCATCATTCCATGCCAAGACGAGAAACTATTTTGACCCGACTCATGGAACACTCTTGAACTGTTTCATCTCAATGATCTGCTGTTTATATACTATTCGAAAAGTAGGGGATATTCAAACTGATGTTGATATTTTCGGAAAATGGTATTGGATACGCGTGATTGGACACATCAATGATGTTACCAGGTTTAGTGTGGATCATGAATGTCACCGGCCCACGAAAACTTCGTGCGGGTTTTTCGCACGAGCGCCGCGTTAATGTCTGTGAGGTACGTTTTGAAATTTTCATTTGTACTGGACGGGCTTTTTCGGAGGTCTCATCGTTCTTTTCTTGGTATGAACTCGTTCATCAATAGTTTCTGGTCGAAACGTAACTTTTGAGGGATGTGAAGACTGACACGTGACGAACGTTTACGAGCCGTTGGCATGTTGGAAGCTGGCAACAGACAGGCTGCAGTGGCTCAAATTCTCAACGTTACCCAGTCGATGATTTTCAGGTTGTGGTCACGCTGCCGTCAGACAGGCAATGTTGATGACAGACGTCGTCAGGTCGTCCAAGGGCGACAACTGCTAACCAGGATCGTTTCATCCGAACCACAGCATTACGTAACCGCCATCAAAGTGCCCCAGAAATTGGACATCAGCTGCACCGAGCTACAGATGTGCGAGTCAGTGGTCAGACTATCCGAAATCGCCTGCACAGCTGGAGTTTGTACGCTCGACGGCCTCGAAATAATTACACGTTTGACTGAACGTCACATCGCAGCAAGGCGTAATTGGTGTGGAGCACGACAGCGCTGGGACAATCGTCGGTGGAGCAACGTCATGTTTTCCGATGAATTGAGGTTCACTCTCGTCTTCCACGACAGGCGAAACAGAGTGTGGCGGGGGCGGAACGAACGATACTTTGACGTAACCGTAGGCAGCACGATCGTTTTGGTGGTGGATCGGTTATGGTGTGGGGAGGCATAACCATGATAAGCAGAACAGTACATGTCATCCAAGGGCGTGATACAGGGCAGAACTACCGTGGCAACATGTTAGTAGCTCATGTGGAGCCATTTGCGCGACGTCACGGCCGTCGATTCATTTTCTAAGATGCCAATGCAAGAGCACACGGACCAGTGTCGCTACAGAGTTCCTCCAGGAGCAGAACGTCACTACACTGCCTTGGCCAGCACTATGTCCAGACCGTTCACCAGTCGAAAACGTCTGGGATATGCTTGACAGGCGCCTAGGATAACGCCAACAGCCCGCTACCGCTGTCCAGGAACTCGCCGCTGCACTGCAAGAAGAATGGAATAACATCAGTCAAGCTGATTTTGGACGCTTGGTGAGGAGTATGCCACGTCGCATCTGCGCTTGTCTCGCGAACCGAGGAGGATTTACAAGGTATTGAGGTCTTGGACTGAATGTGGTAAATTCTCCGACTGACCGTCCATGTTTTCTACATCTCAGTGCATGGAATTGTGTGTTTGTCAGACACCCAACTATCGCAGAAATCATTCACCAGGTGTCACAGTGCAATGCCTGAACTGTCTTTTTGATGAAAATATAAATATATTTCTTCATATATCTCACTTTTATCAAATATCCCCTACTTTTTTTAAATAGTTTTTGTTCAGTAGGTCGTATTTTGAAACAGTTCTATTCATTTTATATTAAGAAGGTGTGATATAATTTTAGAGATATACTGAGATAATCAGAGGCGGAGTGGTCATATAGTCCACCGGGAAAATTCCCTAAAATTCATGCAGCTCAACACCTGTTGGGTGAAATTTCGTGAAAATGACCAAAGGCGAAATGCATCTGATTGCATAGGCTGCCGGTATATCGAAATGTTCTCTGTTTGGACTCGGCAGTTCACATACATGTACAGGACATTTCGGTGTACTAGCAGTCCAGTCTGCCATTGATCACTCAGATCGATGAAAGGAGACAGCGTTCCTTCAGTTTCAAAATTATCTCCAGCTGGGCCGAACTATGGCCTTTCCACTGGGTCCCTAACACCCGTCGAGCCACTTTTGTCGAATGATCGGTGAAGATGATACAAAAATGCCATCGAGATGTCTTCTATGTGGACTGCCACACGGGTATTTGACACGTGCCAAAGATCACGAAAAATGGTGTATTTGAAGGTTTTTTGACAAATTATGTATTTTCCCATGATTAAGTATTATAATCACGGGAAAATACATAATTTGTCAAAAAACCTTCAGATACACCATTTCCCATGATATTTGTCACGTGTCGAACACCTGTGGACTGCCATTGATCGCTCAGATGCAAGGCAGCCGCGTTTGTTGAGTTCGCAAAATCAAATTTTTTTCCGGGTCTGCCCCAAGCCCCCGTGATGCATTCCTCTGTAACTTTTCCTGATCCAGTCCGCCCCTGGCGTTAATATATATTTTCTAGCTAATTATTTCTTGAGTTAATCATTAGTTGTTTCCATAAACTGTTATCAGGATCCCTTATGGCTTGAATTAGTCTGCCACCTCCCACAAACTCTTGACCTTGGTCCTTTCTCAGGTGACTGAAGCATCTTAGGCAACCTATGTCTCCCCTCGGGGCGCGGTGGCGTCGCGGTAACCGGTTCTCGTCAGAACACCGAGCGCGGTTAGTAGTTGGGTGGGTGACCATTTCAGCGACTAATTCGTGCTCCAGCGTTGTGTCCTGGGGCAAGGCACTTAACCCCGACTGCTTACATGGGGGCGCGATGACGCTGTGTACTAAGGCGTACTGCACGTCGATGGTGCGCATGTCTTCAACCAATCTTACCCTACCTGTGCCGCGGTGCAGAGTTCAGAGTTACGATGTTGGAGAGCTGACAGCTGCTCGTCGTTGCTCGGTGGTTCTCTCCAGGTACTCCGGCTTCCTCCACCCGTAAAACTGTCACCGATGATATAACACTGGCTGTTAATGTGTCGTTAACCTCCAATAAACAAATGTCGCCCCTCACGTACTGAAAGAGTGTTAATTAGACTGCTGGATGGGTATTTCCAGGTTGTGGACCACCCATACACACTAGCCCTGTGTATGAAACTGTTTTGCAGCTGCCCCTTTCTCCTGCTGTTATCAGCGGAAAAAGAATAGGAAAATGTTATCACTTATGGGTTCAAAGTGTAACATATGGAGGTAAGACAGTCAATGCACACATGTACTTTGTCAGGCCTGGCATTCTAAAAGAGGCAGGGGTGCAAAAAATTGCTTCTCTCATATTGCTTAGAAATGCAAATGTCATTATAAATTTGTCGCTAATAGCAACATGCTTTTTTAATATTTCATTGCTAGAATTAAACATGACAGACAATATGAATTTCCTTCCGTGTCAAACATTTGAGCTTCCTGCATTAGAGGAACCTGACACTCAAACAATCTTTCGATTTTGAGGTGAGCTGTCGATCGTGGACACCAACGCACCAGCAGTTTTTTTTTGCCAGTAGACAACAGCGCACCTCGGTTCCATCTAGCGAGCAATTAACCCTTTCCTAACAGATCGGATGCAAATATACAAATTGTGCAACAGGAAATTTAAAAACAAAAAAATCAACAAAACCATATCACGTGATCCCTCATTGGAAAAAGCTTGCCGAGCTCGTTCCAATGAGGGGGTTACATGATATGGTATTGTTGAAATTTTATTAAGAAATGGGGGACAAAAATAAAATAACAAATTTTGATATCTGTTTTATGTAAAGGGTTAAGATTTGTCAGACAGACTGAAATAGTACAATACACCATGAATTCAAACTAATCAAACTTCACTTTCCGAGAATTGGTACGTAAACAAACTCCAAGACCTGTAATGCTACGCACCACGGTCTTTTTGCTCATGCATTCCATGGAGAATCATTCGATTGACTTACACGGTCAGTAATGCAACTACGTACTCTTGCCACCTCCACCAGCGTCGGGGGCCCGTACCAAAAGCCTTCCCACGACTTTCAGGTTTTTCAAGCACAAAAATCCCAGGGATGCCCCCTTCTTGTATGATTGCTCCACTGAAATTGCATTTAATGTATTACATCGGGCTGCGAAAATCTTATTTGAAAAATAGGGTAATATTTTTGGCTTCCCAACTTACAGTACACCAGTGCATGGTGTGCAGATTTTGAACCAGATTAGTATTCAGACTCATTGTGGAGCCCAGATTGTGACTTGGTGCAATATGAGGAATATTCTTCAAAGATCTTCTTTCAAACAAATAGTCGTTTTAGCTGCGACGAGCAGCTCAATATGTGGCAATGTCGGCCTGTCTGTCACCAACGAGTTTAAAAAACACCATAAAATACTCGATGGAATGACACCATACTTGGCATGCAAGTGTATCTTCATGATGTCTACACCCTCTCAATAGTGCATGCCATTCGGATAATTTCTGTCACATTTGTGGACTTGTCACCAACGAGTTTTTTTTGTCACCGACGAGTTTTAAAACATCATTGGCGTTGCACGAATCGTCGCAACTTGGCACTGTGACAGTGCGCTCTAGTTCATTGACGATTCCATGTGTTTGTGAATGTGTAAGAACCCCAACCCCACCCCCAGAATGCCATAATTTATCAAAAACATCTGCCTCAATCATGTCTTTGTTGACTGCCATTTCACTCCCTTTCCACATGTCTGTTGACTTCCAATAGCACTGAATAATACACCCAATTTCAACTAAAAAATTTCAAGTTACCAAGATCTGTTCAGATGACGGCACTTTTGTCATTTTTTAACAAAATTTTGACTGCAATACGTACACGTGTACAAAGTGACACTTCCTTTTTGCCTCCGTAAACACTAACACTCTTATTTCTAACTCGCTCCCCCCTCTAACCCACTTTAATTTCCTTCTAGGCAACTTGATCCAGGTGGTCGTTTTAGGCTCACTTGAGCATTTAGTTTATAGTGTCCTCGGTTGCCACCGATTGTTCTCGGTTTTAGTGTCACCCCACCCCTGTGCTCCCAAGTCTTTCTACCTCATTTCTTCACTCCATACCCGCACTGAAAGTGTTTCGATTATTCTTAATCTACACATTTGAAACTCTCACTATCCCCATCTTCCTACCTTTCTGTAGGCTCAAGTAACTATTGATCAAAGTTTGAACAACAGTCCACCCCATCCCACCCCGCCCCAAGCTCACTATCCTCATCTTCCATCCTTTTTGTGGGCTCAAGTGACTTTTGACCTAAGTTTGAACAACGGTGCATTCCCACCCGCCCGAAGAGGGGGGAAAGGTGCCGTCTTAGAAGTCCTTATAGACTGGTTTCTCTTTATTTCATAAAGCGTCCAAAGATTCTGTTGCGTGCTCTTAACTCCTCTATCGATACAATCCTCCTCGACTACCTTTTGATTAAGCTATTTCCTAGTTCAATCCTACTTTTTAAGTCTGTTCCTTCTATTGAGTAGTTCTCCATTATGTCCTTCCATGTCTTGATCATCCTGTTCAGATGTTAGAGTCACAAATTTTGTGGGACGTCATTTCGCACCACGGGCTGTTTTGAAAATTTATCAAATAATTAGATTACTCACTTCCCCAAATCATTTCGATCTTAGATCATTGTCCATTAAAAAATTAATGTGCCGTCCAAGTATTCCTTATAGACTGGCTTCTCTTCATGTCGTAATGCGTCCAAACACTATTTTCTTTTCCCTGCTCGCCAGTATTGATTACAGTCACCCTATGACTTTCTTCTGATGAAGTTCTTTCCTAGGTTCATCGTTCTTTAAGTCTATGGCATCTATTGAACAGGGGCCAATACTATAAAACTTTTTAACTATTGTATCTTCTAGAATTGTATTTCCTATCTATTAATATAATTGACTAAAATGAATCATTAGCATTTTAAAATATATGGCAATTTGCCAGCTGGCAAATTGTCACATCTTTGAAAATGCTAATGGTTCATTTCAACCCATTTAATCTCATAACTAGAAAATACAACTCAAGGAAATACAGTTGTAAAAGTTCAATTGTATTGACCCCTGATCTCCATTAGTTTCGTCCCCTGTCTTTATCATCCATCTAGACAAGGGAATCACAAGTTTTGTGGAACGACAATTTGTACAACCGGCTGTTTGGGAATCTCTTTTACGCTTGTTTCCCTTTCTACCGCCTTGCTTGATCCCATTATCTGTCTTATGAAGGGAATCACAAATTTTGTGGAACGTCAATTTGTACAACCGGCTGTTTGGGAATCTCTTTCACGCTTGCTTCCCTTTCTACCGCCTTGCTTGGTCCCATTATCTGTCTGTCTACATTATTTTGCGGTGCCTGAACAATCCTCACAACTGTTTGATTCAGCTAGCACCTCCGCATCATCAGGTACACTTGGCACGAAGTGAAACTCTAAAATGGATTTTTCCGAAATTCCTGCGAACACTTATGGATAAACTATTCCTTCCCAAAACTGTTAGTTAACAGTATTACTTTCTCTTCACAATTTTACCAGTTTTTTGTTTCGTTTCTTTACCCCATGAAGTGAAACAGTGATGGTTTACGGTTGTGAACAAGCTCTGTTCGGTTGGTGAAATAGTATCCAGCCACCAATGCTTGGGTGGAAGTCCTCTGAAATGGGTATAAACTATTGACTAAACTTGTCTTTATCGCGGTCACGATTAGTCATTGTGCAGAAATATGTGACCTTAAACACCAATAAATAAAAATGCGATTTGGTTTTCTCTTCGGGAATAGAGTAACACCACCCTTTACTTGCTCTCCACTCTGGAGAACACTCTGGGTAAAGCCGTGTCAAATCACCCAATGGTGTTAACCTCATGGTTACCTATTCCGTCTCCAATAAAACTTGGTATATCTGTTTGGTCGGTTGCAAATAGTACAAATACCAGGTGTCAATGAAAATGGCCAACTGGTTCCTAATGTGTGGCATCGCGTCTTTGGCAATTTTGCCGAGACCGGTCGTTTTCAAATGGTCATATCTCGGGAACCACTGAGCCAATTATCACAGGGTTGTTATTTTAAGTTTATTCTAAATTTTTAAAATAAGTAAACAATTCGAGTTATTTAGAATGAATGAAAGAAAGGAACTTTTTAATAATCAGTGTGAGTAAACTGGGTAAGCTCATTAATTTAATTAAGTTCGTATTCGGAAAGTGTTCTTTGTTCAGTCGCTGTCATGCAGGGACTGTGTAAACAATGCATTCCAAATTAGAACTTATTGAAAAGTCAGTTCATGTCACTGCAAGTCATCAAAGCCGTCTTTTGTAAATTAGCACCTTTGCCCAAATCAAGTCTTTGATAGGTGATGCGCGCGTCTATATAAGACCCCTCGAGTTTACCTCAGGACAGACTCGCTAGGATGGAATAATCGTTAGTTCACGCGGTGTAGTAAAGCGTTAATGTATTTCTGTGGTTCCGGTAAGCCGTCATTTGGACGACAGGATTCCCGATCTGATGATTTGCATCGAGGGGAGACCCCGAAGAAGAATCGATGAGTATATGTAGTACTTAGTTTATAATATTTAGTTGTGATAACACGTCGTAGTTACATAGTTATTAGTTAACAGTTTTAAGTGTATTAGTGAATCTGTGTTATTAGATGATCAGTTGTTATTATTGCGAGTTAGAAGCACTATTAGCAGAAATTGTAGATGATCGAATATTCTAAAAGGTGAAATTTAGTATTAAAGGTAATTCCCCATAATGTGGTAGGCGCAACAGGATAAATACGCGCATGAGCGGTTGAGTGAAAGATTTCGTGATTTCTTATCAGTAGTCGCAGCTTCGACCTTTCTCTACGAATATAAGTTTGGGAAACAATTTAATTTTAGATAATATTTTAGTATTTGTTTTCGGTGGGATTCAGTGGCTAGTCACAAAACTCATTTCAGTAGTGTTGAGATTATTCATTTAGGATTTGTTGGCTATTTGTAAATAAGAATATAGAAGATTTATATATAAAAATTGTTGGATTGTTAATAGTCTTTATCTTATTAATGAAGAAGCCCTGAGTACCCTAGGAATTGATGGAACCTCAGCCCCGCCAAGAAATTAGCCCATGCTAGTTCATTACCGTTGAAAGCAATTGACTAAAGCGCGGCGCTACTCTGTGGTTTGTGAATAAGCAATTGCGATTTACAAAAGTGAGCTAGTGAAAATCCCCTGTCCCCGGTAAAAGAATATCTTAGGTCCCCGGCGAAGTTGATCAACCCCAGCCTTGGCCCTCCGTTGACAAGCGCCCTCTGGCAAATAAATATTCACTCTCTCCGAGACGTTGCCACGGCGGCGTTCCAGGGGACGGTAATTTCTATTTATCAGAAAGTGCTAACACCTGTGTAGACACCTGAGTGGGTGATTCCCCAGTGGAGGTAACGCGTGGTTCCACTTTGCAGGCGGACCGTTTGGTCATAGTACCCTAGGAATTGATGGAACCTCAGCCCCGCCAAGAAATTAGCCCATGCTAGTTCATTACCGTTGAAAGCAATTGACTAAAGCGCGGCGCTACTCTGTGGTTTGTGAATAAGCAATTGCGATTTACAAAAGTGAGCTAGTGAAAATCCCCTGTCCCCGGTAAAAGAATATCTTAGGTCCCCGGCGAAGTTGATCAACCCCAGCCTTGGCCCTCCGTTGACAAGCGCCCTCTGGCAAATAAATATTCACTCTCTCCGAGACGTTGCCACGGTGGCGTTCCAGGGGACGGTAATTTCTATTTATCAGAAAGTGCTAACACCTGTGTAGACACCTGAGTGGGTGATTCCCCAGTGGAGGTAACGCGTGGTTCCACTTTGCAGGCGGACCGTTTGGTCATATTTGGTGGAGAATCCGAATTAGTTCATCTATTTAGCTTGAACCTTTCCCAGTACTCTCACTAGACTGACAATGGGTTCCACAGAAGCTTTCCGAGAGATGTTTGATTACATTCGTGAAATTAAGGAGAAAGTCATTCAGCAAAATGCAATTCGAGCTGCCCAGATCTCACGTAACTCTGACCCACATAAACACTGGAATGACTGTGGCCAGCTCCAACTACACACTGAAAGAGATTTCTCAAGACGTCGGGAGTATCGCCCGTTTATAGGTAAGAGGCGACAATTTCCCTTGTGCCATAGATGTGGAAGACATTGCCATAACTCATCAACTTGTCCCGCTAGAAATTATAGATGTAACACGTGTAAGCGCATTGGCCATGTCAGTTCAACATGCAGATTTAATGCGATACCTGTACTAAGCACCTCAGTTAGTACGGAAATGGATGGAAATAAAGTCGACGTTAGGTTGGAAAATCTCTATACTAGAATTCCTGCACTGGTTGATACGGGAGCCAGTCGCTCCTGTATATCAAAAGAAATCTTAGAGTCCGTTCGCTTGTGGGGCAAAATTGAAATTCTTCCTCCTAGTATTAAACTCATAGCGGGTGTAGACGGCAATTTACTGAAGGTTTTAGGAGAAACAAATTTACATTTATCCCTGGGTAGGCTAGATATGACTCAAACCTTTTTAATTTTGGAAAAAATGCCAGCAAATATTATTTTAGGTATGGACTTTTTAACTGAAAACAAGGCTAATATTGACCTAGGTCAGAGAACTCTTATACTGCAGAATGGTATGACACACGCTCCAATAAACAATATCGAAGAACAACCTAATTGTGCAAATAATGTAACAGTGCTAGAGGACGTAACTTTGGAACCCCGAAGTGAGACTATTATACCGGTACGTGTGGGTTTTGATAGAATTACTTCGCGTGTAGGTATTATCGAACCGGATTCAAATTTAGTTAGTCACAAGAACATTTTGGCTGCACGTACGCTTGTAGAAGTGGTTAACAATAGGGCTGTTTCTAAAGTTCTTAACCCCACCAATTCCTATGTTAGGCTCACATCTTCACAGGTTATCGGTTGTTTTTACTCCATCCGTCCTGATGATATTCTGCATTCAGTTGAAAAAAGCGATGTTAGTGCCAAAGCGACGGTGAATTACATTGGTCATGATGGTTCCAACAATTATGACAATTACTTTGCCGAAGCCGAGTCGCTTGGCATCGATTTATCCCACTCTGATTTGTCAAGTCTACAGAAACAGGCACTGTTGGTGCTAATAGGTCAGAATAGGGATTGCTTCGCTAAGGATTTGTCCGAACTTGGAATGTCTCGCATATATAGCCATAAAATCGATACAGGTGATGCGACCCCAGTGAGACGTCGGTTTTATAGGGCTTCACCAGCAATGAAGGAAGAGATTAGCAAATTGACGAACTTGAAGAACATGGCATTATTGAGCCTTCAGTCTCGGAATGGATGTCCCCTGTTGTTATGGTTAGGAAAAAGGACAATTCGTTTAGGTTCACTGTAGATTACAGGCAACTGAATGCCTTGACAAAGCCCATTTCATTTCCTTTGCCCAGGTTGGAGGACGTTTTCGACACCCTTGGAAAATCAAGGTCTACGATATTCTCTTGTCTTGATATGTTCTCAGGATATTTCCAAATTGATTTAGACCAGGATTCCAGACACAAAACCGCTTTTGTCACCCACAGGGGAGTTCATCAATTTAAAAGACTTCCCATGGGCTTGATGAATAGCGCTTCAAGTTTCCAGTTGGTCATGGCTGAAGTCCTTCGAGATTTACAATGGCACTCATGTTTGTGTTACGTAGACGACCTCCTTGTGTTTTCTAGGTCTTTTGAGGAACACCTCCAGCACTTGTCACAATTGTTTGAGGCCTTGCGTAGAGCAAATCTAAAGTTGAAGCCTTCTAAGTGTGATTTCGCTGCAAAGGAAATACGCTATTTGGGGCACGTTCTTTCTAAAGATGGTATTTCTGTTGATACTTCGAAAACGGACGCTGTGTCCTCGTTCCCCCGTCCAAAAAACCTCAAAGACGTTCGTGCTTTCCTTGGTCTCTGTAACTATTATCGACGTTTCGTGTTCAATTTTTCAAAAAAGCAGCACCTCTCAATAATCTTCTCAAAAAGAATGTACCATTTCAGTGGGATGCAGAATGTGAGAAGGCCTTTAACACCATGAAAGAGGCCCTGACAAAACCTCCAATTTTGGCTTTCCCAGATTTTGATAAAGAATTTTTTCTATATACAGACGCGTCAGGATATTCAATAGGTTATATCTTAGGTCAGTTGGATGAAAATGGTAAGGAAGTGGTTGTCTCATATGGAGGCAGGTCTCTTTCTGAAGCAGAACAAAAATTTAGAATAAACTTAAAATAACAACCCTGTGATAGTTGTCTCATATGGAGGCAGGTCTCTTTCTGAAGCAGAACAAAAATTTAGAATAAACTTAAAATAACAACCCTGTGATAGTACTCAGGGCTTCTTCATTAATAAGATAAAGACTATTAACAATCCAACAATTTTTATATATAAATCTTCTATATTCTTATTTACAAATAGCCAACAAATCCTAAATGAATAATCTCAACACTACTGAAATGAGTTTTGTGACTAGCCACTGAATCCCACCGAAAACAAATACTAAAATATTATCTAAAATTAAATTGTTTCCCAAACTTATATTCGTAGAGAAAGATCGAAGCTGCGACTACTGATAAGAAATCACGAAATCTTTCACTCAACCGCTCATGCGCGTATTTATCCTGTTGCGCCTACCACATTATGGGGAATTACCTTTAATACTAAATTTCACCTTTTAGAATATTCGATCATCTACAATTTCTGCTAATAGTGCTTCTAACTCGCAATAATAACAACTGATCATCTAATAACACAGATTCACTAATACACTTAAAACTGTTAACTAATAACTATGTAACTACGACGTGTTATCACAACTAAATATTATAAACTAAGTACTACATATACTCATCGATTCTTCTTCGGGGTCTCCCCTCGATGCAAATCATCAGATCGGGAATCCTGTCGTCCAAATGACGGCTTACCGGAACCACAGAAATACATTAACGCTTTACTACACCGCGTGAACTAACGATTATTCCATCCTAGCGAGTCTGTCCTGAGGTAAACTCGAGGGGTCTTATATAGACGCGCGCATCACCTATCAAAGACTTGATTTGGGCAAAGGTGCTAATTTACAAAAGACGGCTTTGATGACTTGCAGTGACATGAACTGACTTTTCAATAAGTTCTAATTTGGAATGCATTGTTTACACAGTCCCTGCATGACAGCGACTGAACAAAGAACACTTTCCGAATACGAACTTAATTAAATTAATGAGCTTACCCAGTTTACTCACACTGATTATTAAAAAGTTCCTTTCTTTCATTCATTCTAAATAACTCGAATTGTTTACTTATTTTAAAAATTTAGAATAAACTTAAAATAACAACCCTGTGATACAATCTTGATGTCATATGAAAGGAGATAATGCTGGAAGTTAAACAAGTCATTATTTGTTACCCCGGACTGAGTTAGAATAAAATGACCTTTTGAACTTTACTATGACCAAATTTTATCACGCACAAATAAAAGCCCTATCTCTTTTCTACATAGTGTTAAAACGCTGTGGGTGTAATATTTGTAGATACTTTGTAGTAGTGCAGTGAAGAATTAGATGTTGTCAGTGCATCTTATAACCCTTTACCTAACATGAAAAGCAGTCGACACTTGCAAACAAAATTCTTGAATAACTAATTTGTTTCATCTTTTGGCTCAAAAAGATAGGTTATGACCCCTCTTTGGAACGAGCTGGGCGAGCTCGTTCCAAAGAGGGTCATAACCTATGTTTTTGAGACAAAAAATAATGAAAATTGAAAATTAATTGGCGATTTTTGTGAATAGCACTGGCCAGTTTTGGCCGTTACGTTGGGTAAAGGGTTAAACCAATAATGTTAGCTCTGGATGAGGATGATGAGTGTGTGTGTGTGTGAGGGGATGGGGCGGGGGGCTCAATAACTTGTTTGGTGGCTCAACCAGCGAAATTGTGTTGGTGGTCCGTGTGGTTACATAAAGGTGATTTTGTTGTCATCAAGCTTATCAGATACTTCCACGGCCCGCTGAAGAATGGTTTCGACGCGCCGAGGGGAAGCTATGGGATGTTTCCACCCTTTTCGATCCTGTTGGCGGTGTTCTTGTATTGTCTGACACAGACTTCCACGGCCATTCCTATCTTTAGGCACTTTATATCTTTGGGCACTTCATCTTCATCAAAACATCTCATCTAATACATCGTCGACACCAGATACACTGATACCAATTTTGGTTGATCAGCATGAGTGGTGAATTTGTAAACGTAAAGTTTCCGATTTTGAAAAGGAAATAAATCTTTAAAATCAAGTTCCCTCCAAGGTTCTGGTCATTCGAAATCTATCGCGCATGTCGCTCTATTGCTGTAGATGACCCACACTGAAAAATTTAATTCCAGGTATTGTTTTCATTGCAGATTCAATTAAACCGTGGGACTTGAGAATCTACTGATCATATAAGCATTGAGGACTCCTATCTTACTTTGATAAGCAGGTTCTCGATGCTTTATTTTTTGACTACCACAAAAAACCCCTCAATACCACTGTAGTTTGCCCATCAATAAGCCTATTGCCGATTAGCCATCTTTGACGTTAATGATATGCAAGGTCAGAGGTAGCTTCGGGTAAACACTTCGATCAGACGATCTGTCAAGACTGTCATACATGCAATAGAAACAACCAAAATGTTTCGCTTGAAACGAGAAAATGTGCATTTTCGATTTAATACTAATAAATATAGAAAAAAATAACACACTTTCAACACTTCATGTAATGGACAGGGCAAAATAATATTGATTTTTTAGTGAAATGAATACCGCAATGAACCCCTTCCCACAAGCGAAGGTAAACTTGGCATTATGATTTTGTTGTGTTGACGTGCAGATATGTCACTGAAATGACACAAAAATGTTTGCGTGAGTGAAAATGCAAACCCTCGGTATCCAAACAACCAACCCATACAAATATTTTCAAGCATAACACACAGATGTTCCAGTTGGAAGAGGTTGGGGTGGGGTTGGGGGGGGGAGCGGGCGTGGTCCCTAAAAAGGAATGAAAATAGTCTGCTGGTAGCAGTATCGAGTGTCTACTAATAATATTTTGTCCATATACAGTATAAGTCAAAATGAGATGAAGAATAACCACGACCAGCATAAAATATAGATGAATATTTCCTATACTAATAACACAAGAATCGGACATAAAAATATATAAATTCTTCTTTTGACTATTTTCTCCTTCAACTCAAACTTACATGTCACACAGTGGAAGCTGTCTTGTTGCAAAAAACACCCACGAAGTGGAAGGTCCACGCAGGGCCGGGAAAAGGAAATTCGGACCCGTGGTTAATTCTGTAACGGCTTCCCTTTCGAAAATGTCGGGATATTGCACAAATGATAAAGCTGCAGCGAGTGCCGGAGGCGCGATCGATCACAGAGTGGTTGAGGGAGGGAGAGCGGCGTTTCTCCCCCGACAAAATTTTTAAATCAGTTATTAAATGGAATCTTCTGGCGGCTTTTGGGTTAAAAAATCACGTTATTCTTGGCCGTCAAAATGACGTTTTTTAGCAGCATGTTTCAAATTTCCAAGTTGATCAATGAGTATCCACTGACCTACCGCCCATAGTTATATTGACTGCACAAATCTTGAAGTGATAACTTGGTTACGTCGAGTTGATTTAATAAAGTTATTACTTCAAGAATCATGCAGTCCAGAATTACAGCCGTTTGGTCAAGTGCATAGATTCATTCACGATACAGACCCCTTCTTAACTGTTGGCACAGGAGTCAGAACCTTGGAGGAGGGGGAAAGGTCAAACATGGCCTGAAAGCCCGTATTTTTCGTTTTTTTTTGTTTGTTTGTTTTGGAACGCCCTTTGAAGGGACGTACCAAACACAACAAATTAAAATACAGTCTTTCGGGTCATGTTTGGACAAGAGGGTGGGCAGGCGAAACCAAGATCCTTGACTCCTGGGCCAACCGCCGCCCCCACCCCCAGGCTCTGAGAGTTACTACCCTGGGTCCAACCCTCTCCGCGACCCCGGATACATGACCAAAATGTGCATACATCGATATTGTATTACAGAACACACAGGGTGATTTTGTACTTCTTCTCTAAGTAGGTGGATATACATATATTTTCAACATATTCTTGCCAGTTTGTAGAAAGTTTGGGCCTCAACAAGCTAATCTGCAATTTATGGACCACCAGATAACTAACTTATCAGTGCTCCTTAAACTGCAGATTTTCTTTGTGAGTTACAAATTTTTACTGGCTGTCAGGTATGGTCAGTGGTTGATGCCCATGTGCATTGTTTTGCACAAGCAAAATTCCAGCCAGCGGACTTCCGAGTGGAATTCAGAAATCACTTGACTTACAGAACGAGTCGAAATACGTCGTAGAATAACCACTCTAAACTACTAGTATACATTTTCAACTACACCAGCAACACAAGAACCTGACATCATTTTCGGGAAAGCTCTCACAGAAAGCTTTCCGGAAAATGAATTCGGGTTCTTGTGCTATTGGTTTAATGGCAGTGGGCTACTTTATTCATTGTGGTTATGCTACGACTGATTTTGATTTATACAATATTTGTGGACTTAAATATATGCTTCTACCTTGTACCATGCATTTATACCCATAAGAAGTCTTTTTCCAGACATTTCATACTTGGTTATTAAATAAATAATTGTTCATTTACAGATTAGTTCTATTAAAAATTATTCGACTGTAGCCATAGCCACATTTCAATATTTCGTGATTATAAAAAAAAGAAGTTTTGACTGAAATAATCTACAATTGTAGTACTCTGATCACAAAAAAACAGTATAATATATTTTGTACTTTACTTTTTAAACCTTTACCCACAGATAATTAAAAAATTAAAACTGGAATTTTAACTTTATTTTTTCAAATTTAAACAAAAAGCCTCAAACAAATCGAATTATGTGATTCTCGGAGGAACAATCTTGTTCCGATGATAGATCACATCATGTGTCTTGTACAAAACTTTAAAAAAAAAACATTTTTACCTGCTAATTCATGAATTATATGTGAAGTTGCAGTCAGTTTGTTAATTACGGGTTAGGTAGTGAGGTGTGTGGATTATGGAGATTCTTATCAATCCATTTTCCAATGTTTGAAAAAAAAAGAATTAACAGTACCAAACGGTAAATTCCCACCACTCATGGGTATGGTTTTTGGCATATCAAAGCTTCGTTAAACAAAAAAATTAGTTTTCCTGAAATAATATTCTTTCGTGGACATTATAAATTACATTTTGAATTTCTATGCATTGTTAAATATAGTGCGATAGGAATTCCTGTGTATAAACCCAAAACATGTTAAATAAGGTTACAGCATACCTGTACATGTACATGTATTTTTATGTCCGATTCTTGTGTTATTAGTTTAGGAAACATTACATCTATAGCTTATACCGGTAGTGGTTATTCTTCAACTCATTTTGACTTGTACTGTATATGGACAAAATATTAATAGTAGACACGCGACACTGCTACTAGCAGACGATTTTCATTCACTTTTTAGGGACCACGCCCCCTCCACCCCCAACCTCTTTCAGCTGGAACATCTGTGTGTTATGCTTGAAAATATTTGTATAGGTTGGTTGTTTGGATACCCAGGGTTTGCATTTTTACTCACGCAGACATTTTTGTGTCATTTCAGTGATATATCTGCAGTTTTGCCACACGTCAACAAAACAAAACCATGATGTCGAGTCTAACTTCGCTTGTGGGAAGGAGTTCATTGCGGTATTCATTTCACTAAAAAATCAATATTATTGTGCCCTGTCCATTAAATGAAGTGTTGAAAGTGTGTTATTTTTTCTATCTTGAGTATTAAATCGAAAATGCACATTTTCTTGTTACAAGCGAACCATTTTGGTTGTTTATATTGCATGTATGACAGTCTTGACAGATAGCCCGATCGAAGTGTTTACCCGAAGCTACCTCTGACCTTGCATATCATTATCGTCAAAAATGGCTAATCGGCAATGGGCTTATTCCAGCTCTCCGGAAAACAAGAGTGTCAAATTTTGCAGATCGTTATCATGCCGATCTGAAACGAGGCGCACGTGAACGGACTATTTCTACTAGTGCCCCTTATAAATAAATATAGAACATAAGCACACAACATAAACAGGAGTGTCTCCTAATTAAACTCCGTTGACAAACATTTCAATCGAGGGCCATTTGAAAATGCCGTGCTGAACAATTGCAAAATAACAATTAACAACTATTTTCAAGATGCGAATCCAACAAAATGTAGGAGAATCTGTATTATCGAAAGGGATTCTGATTGAAATTCAAGTCTTGCCTCCATTGTTTTGACTTTACTACGCGTTTGGGATTCCAAATTCTTAATGGTTATTTGGCTAATATAATTCTTGTTGTATTTGATTTTTCAGGTGTTGTGATCAGTTTAAAATACTAATTGTCATATAATAAACAAATTACTACAACAGTCAATTGATCTGTTTTGTTGTATTCCGTCGAGTTGACGAGATGAGATCAGCCAGAGCAAACGAGACGCCGCATGCGTCTGTATTGATCGACCAGACGAACATGGCATGTGTCATTGAGTCACCACCTCCAATAGCGTTGAAACAAGGCATTTATCCCCTACACACCAATTTCAGAAAACCTCTTGTGCACCCCCCCCCCCCTCCCGCCTCGTGACATGTTCGGCATAGGTCATAATGGTGCGATGACATGTTTTACGCCCAACTCCTAAAAAATTTCCTTTCTTCACAAGTGACACTTACTCATATCATCCTCATCCGAAGCTTACGGTATTGTGAAATCCCCGTGGGAACCCCGGGAAGGGAAACTGTGCGTGTTTACTGGTAAAATAGGGCACGGTTGCCAATGCCTGACGTGGAAGTCGTGTGAAATGGGCAGCATGGCTATAAACGATTGTCTGGGGTTTACGTTATATCCATGTTGTGGTCACGGTTAGCCATTGTGCAGAAATGTGACCTTAAATACCAATAAATAGTGTTGCGAAAAAGATGCACTGACAATATAAAATCTTTGTAAAAACTGACACTGAATAACAAAGAATCGGAATGTTCACTTCTATGCATGGACCCTGGCGGTCGAAAGTGTTATTAAACCGAAATAAAAAAATAAATAACTTCTATGCACCTACGGTAATGCACTCATTAAATTTGATAACAGACCATGAAATGGCATATAATGACATTCTTCATATAACTACAAACAACCAACAAATATTACACCAATAGTTTTTAGCTGGACTTGTCAAAGTAAAGATAAGCTGTTGCCATCACGCGTGTGGACTGTGAGTCTGTTCACATTTTCCTTCAGCACGGGCGGTGTGCCCCGCAGTTCTTGTCCGATCGTCACGAAATTTCATATACAGGTTTGAGGTCATGTCTAGATGAGAACGTCCCCTTTTGGTCGCGTTTTTAGCACAGTCTGCAGGTCGTATTTATGAAGGGGTTTCATTGTAACTTGGTAGGATCACTCTGTATAATGTCTAGATGAGAACGTTCCCTTTTGGTCATGATCTGTCAACCGTGACAGCTGCCCAAGCCCGAAACCTGAAATCTTAAGCACAGTCTACAGGTTGTATTTAATATGGAGAGATTTCATTGTAACTTGGTAGGATGACTCAGTGTGATGTCTAGATGAGAACTTCCCCATTTGGTAGCGATCTGTCAACCGTGACGGCTGCCCGACCCCCAAACCCGAAAGCCTTTAGCACAGTCTACAGGCAGTGGCGGCGCCAGAGTTACGGGAGTGAGGGGGGGGGGGTACAGTTGGGTATTGCCCGCTGCTCAGCGGCTGCCTCGGGCGGGGTGGGTTTGGGGAGGGGTGTCCCTCTCGGAATTGAGAAATTTTTTAAAACTTACGTTGTAAATGGTGTTCTCTGGAGCATTCTCAGACAATTAAATTAAAACAGTTTTATCCTTTTGAAACTTATTGGTTAGGTCTTTCAGTTATAGAAAACGTGGTACATAGTGACATTTTAACGGAAGAACGCTGTTTTAAAGTGCGAGCACAAAGCACCAAACGACACTCAAATCGAAAATGAAAGTAGGCTGTTTTCCAAACGGATGCGTTGCACGCTCTCGATTCTAGCATTCCTCGAATACTCTTAAGCGGGAAGTTTTAGACCGTTTGAATGCGGCACGCCTTGTTGCAATTTGGGCCCTCGACTCTTGTTTGTTGTTTGCAGCTAATGTGTTTAATGTGTGTGTGTGTGGGGGGGGGGGGGGGGGGGGGGGGGGCACACAAACATAATTTAAAAACTTCTCTGATTTAGTGCACTTGGGAATATGGAATTAAGCATACCCACCATTACACCGCAACGTTCAATACAAAAATTAAAATGATAGTATTTTTTTACTACGCTTGGCGAAAAAAGTGGAGGGGTATGTAAATCCCCCCCCCCCCCCCCGCCCATAGCGCCGCCACTGTCTACAGGTCGTATTTATGGCGGGGGGATTCCATTGTAACTTGGTAGGATGACTCTCCGTATAATGCCAAGATGAGGACATCCCCTTTTGATCGCGATCGGTCAACTGTGACGGCTACAGGGGCCCGAAGCCCGAAAACCTTTAGCACAGTCTACAGGTCGTATTTATGAAGGGGTTTCATGGTAACTTGGTAGAATGACTCAGATAATGTCTAGATGAGAGCGTCCCCTTTTGGTCGTGATTGTTCAACCGTGACTGCTTCCCGAACCCGAAAATCTTAAGCACAGACTATAGGTCGTATTTATGAAGGGATTTTATTATAACTTGGTAGGATGGCTCAGTATAATGTCTAGATAAGGATGTCCCCTTTTGGTTGCGATCGGTCAACCGTGATGGCTACACAGGCCCGAAGCCCGAAAACCTTTAGCACAGTCAGCAGGCCGTATGTATGAAGGGATTTCATTGTAACTTGGTACGAAGACTCGGTATAGTGTCTAGATGAGAACGTCCCCTTTGAGTCGTGATCGGTCGACCGTGACGGCGACGTGGGCCCGAAAACCTTCACCACATTCTACAGGTCGTATTTATGAAGGGATTTCTTTGTGACGTGGCACGATGACTCCGTATTATGTCTAGATTAGAACTTCCCCTTTTCACAGACTACAGGTCGTATTTATACAGGGATTTCATTGTAACTTGGTAGGATGACTCAGTATAATGTCTAGATGAGAACGTCCTATTTTGGCCGCGATCGGTCAACCGTGATGGCCGCAGAGGCCAATGACCTAGATTTGTTTAGCACAGTCTACAGTTCGTATTTATGAAGTGATTTCATTGTAACTTGGAAGGATAACTCGATATGGTGTCCAGATGAGATTTTCCTGTTTTGGTCACGATCATTCAGCCGTTACCGCCACCTGGTCACGCGGTCTGGATTCATTTAGTACTGTCTACAGGTTCTTTTTATTAAGGGATTTAATTGTAACTTGGAAGGATAATCTGGCATGATATCTAGATGAGACTGTCCTATTTTGGTCATGATTGGTCAACCGTGACTGCCGAGCCGTCATGTGACCAAGATTCCTTTTGCAAAGTCTACGAGTTATATTTACGAAGGGATTTCATTGTAACTTAATAGGATGATTCGTTTTGGAATACTTTCACTGTGACTTGGTAACTTTGGTTGACATACATTAACTGTGAGGGCCACATTAACCCACCCCTCAATTCTGTAGTACCGTCTACACCTCAAATTATTTTTATTGAAAACATAGCATACAGGGAAGAGAAATTAACATATTCTCAATTATCACAATTCTTGTCGTATGTCATAATCCTTTCATAAACATTGAACATTATCCTTTTCATCAAACACAACACACAGTCAAGTTAAGCTACAGTGTCATTGACACTTTCATTTTTACTATTATGCAGAATAGTGATTGAACTTTCAGTTCAGCCCGCTGTCAATGTAAAGATTATATTTTAACTCAGCCCGAGGTTACAAATAATGCCAATTTTGAAATCATCGGAATAAGTCCCATCCAATGACACAAAAATCATAAAGATTGGCTCAGTGCTTCCTGAGATATCGTCCCCTGAGTTCCAATTTGTTAGATGTGCCTGCTGGCACATAGAACACATTTTAACTCAGGGGACGATATGACAATTTGAAAATGACCTGTCTCGCCATTTAGGGTCAAACTTGCCAAAGTTTGCCGCGTCATATCTTAGGAACCGTTGGTCTGGTTTTATTAAAACTTAGTAAATTTACCATTGGTAGTAGAACAAGCACCTACACCTATTTTCATTAAAATCGGAAGAGGTGAAGCGACAAATCTATTTTTTGAGGGGTAACCTGACATGAAACTACACCTCTGTCTTTCCAACCACGATTAATACCTTACTTTTGTTTTCATTCAGTGCGTGTAGCCATTTTGTTCTTATATCTCACAATAGCCAGCATTTTCCCTGGCTCCTTCTTGCTTCCAGACATTTCACCACGTCATCTGTGACAAGTAAACCTAGTGAGTTGTATCTTTCCAATTGCTACCGTTTCCGTACTCTGCATTAATTATCCCCCAAGTCTTTGATGTATTATGCTGATAGGATTGACGGAAGGATTCACTGCTGTCTGCAGTCTATCTCCGTAAGGATCTGTTTTGTTGTAACATTAATAAGACCATTTATCTACGTCTCGAGACAGGAGCATAGACATGGCATTTTCTGTGTCTTATGACTATGAATTCTATGTCTTTGCTCCTGGCTCGAGACAAAGGCTTCTAAGACTGAGCGGGGCACATTTATGGAGAGGGCAAAGTGATAAACATAAAATAACTCTGTCAACACTGCCTACATTTCGGCAATATGTTGTGAGGTGACTTGGTACTAAATGGTTAATTCGAGGCTCTACATGTATGAAATGAAATGGAATTTACCTTATTAAAACAAAAGGATTTAAATCAAGTGTATTCATTTTGATGGCGCTTCATCTTATTTTATAAACTTTCTTGTTTAGGTTTTTCTTGTCTGTCGGAGGCAGTTCATAGAAATAGGCGTCCATCTAAATAGTATTCATTTCGATGGCGCTCCATCTTGTTTTATGAACTATCTTTATTGTTTAGAGCCAAAGGCGGCGGAACCGGGGGGGGGGGGCATGTTTTTTTGTATGCATATATTTTAACACAACCAACGACTGGTGAAACAAGGGACGGATCCAGAGCCTCTCTCATATTTTCGCCAGCTATGCTTCTCTCCTACTGGTTCAGTTTCGATGGATTACGGATCATTTTTTGCAGTAAGTGGCAGCAAATGCTAAAATGTATACAGTCTTTTAATAAATCGGTTAACTGAAATAGATCGTAATCTTACAGACATACAAGTACCAAATCCACCCCAGACAAGATAATCCACAGACAGTATAATTGCTGTTAACGTCTGGTAAAGCATACTGGTGAGGTATATTTATCAGCTTTGGTCGTTACGACCAAAGCTGATAAATAGACCTCACCTGTATGCTTTACCGACGTTTTTAACGGCTCTCAAAGTGTGAGATCTTTCAAAATCATCTCCTAAAAAATCTCAAAATATCCACTCAGATGCATGGAAATGGGAGCTTTGGGACCCTGGAATTTAAACTTTTCATACCGACGACCATCCATCGCCCGATCCAGCCCCCCACACCCCCCCCCCCCCCCCCCCCCCCACACACTTTAAAAATCGTTCCGCCGCCCCTGAGAGTGGAGGTTTTTCCTGTTTGTCGGAGGCAGTTCATATAAAAATAGCCATCCAGCTTTATAACAGAACCCCCAGAACCAGTATACAGAACCACCCAATCTCGATCCCCACACAAACTCGATCTAAATTATAAGTGAGCACAATTACATGTTTCAAATCAAATATATCTCTTTAATTTTGTTTGATCAGTTTAGTTCAAAATAAATTTCCAGAACCGGATCTTCAGACGCAACAACGGAAAGATAGGAACGAGTATTCAAGGGAGTGAACTCCAAAATGAAATCAGTTATATGATACAGAACGATTGCTCGTGGTCATAAAAAAACTGTTCCAAAGTGTGTCGTTGACGCGCAATAAGATTATGATATGTAGATTATAATTAGTAAATGGCAACAGACATTCTGTGGTTTCAAGCCCAAAATTTGTTTTTAAGATGCTATATACATGTAAGTAATGGAAATTTGTTCACTTTGAAATTCCCACTCTGATACTCCATAAATTCAAATTAATTACACACAAATTATACATCAAAATGAAGGTTGTGATGTATATAACACGACAAATATATGAAATCAGCTCACAGAGTTGACAGCAGGCACCAGTGGTTCCTGGATGTCTGCTACCGTATTCGTACTAGAACTGACAAGAAAATAATTTTTCAGGCAAACAACTCGTGGCCAAATGTGCTTCAGATATCCAAGAACAAAGCCAGGGCATCAAATTTTTTCAAAACGCGGCAACAGAGCTGCGTGGGGTAAATTCACAAACTCTCAGTTTTATGATTTTGTTTTTCTCAGGAAATATTTTTGTATTATCAGTTCTGGTACGAATACGGTAGCAGACTTCCAGGAACCAGTTGTGTCTGCTGTCAACTTTATGGGTTGTTGGCATATGTGTTTCGTGTTCTGTACATCGCAACCTTTATTTTGATGTATAATTTGTGTATATTTAATTTGAATTTAAGGAATATGAGAGGTGGAAATTTCAAAATAAACAAAATTCTATTACTTATATAGCATCTCAATAAGTGTCCAAATGTTCCCCCAAAAGCATGGTAAAAGTTGCACAAGAAAACACGTCACAATAATGGTATCACAAAACGCCTGAAAAACACTCTTCAATTGGAATGATGAAACAAATATAAATATGTTTGTTTACCATGTGGATGGGGAAAACGGCGATAATTTAGGAGGGAGCTGATGATGACAACATGCTTCGCCAGTCTAACCAAGGTCACATGTTTTGATCATTCAATCTGTTTAGACTGGCGAAGCATGCTGCCATAAAAAGCTCCGAATTAAATGGACGCCATTTTAATTATCCACATGGTACAACAGAAATATCGATTTTTTTTTCATCATTCAAATTGAATAATGTTCTAATGTGTTTTGTGACTCCATTATTGTAGTGTGTTTTTTGCGCAACTTTTACCAAACTTTTTGGAAACAATTAGACGTTTGTTAAGGGGCTATAAATAATGGAATTTTGTTTATTTTGAAATTCTCACCTCTGATATTCCTTAAATTCAGATTAAATATACACAAATTGTGCATCAAAATGGAGGTTGGGATATATAGAACACGCATCACATATGTAATCAACTCATAGAGTTGACAGCAGGCACCGCTGGTTCCTGGAAGTCTGCTATTGTATTCGTACCAGAACTGATAATAAAATAATATTTCGCAAGAACAACCCGTGGCCGAGTGTGCTTCAGATATTCAATGACAAAGCTAGACATTCAAAACACTTTCGAGTGCAGTGATAGGAGTGCATTTTGGAAAAGGACAACACTGTCTACATTTTTTTATTGAAGATGGTGTCCATGCTCATTTCGACAGACATGCGCAAATCACTCGATACCACGAATTTCCACCGAAAAACAAAATCGTAATTGTAAGAAATTTCAACAGGTATCATGATACCTTTCATTGAATATGGCAACTGTGCAGTCTCTATATAATAATAATATACTGTATTGAGACGATCTTTCTCATTATTTGATTTTAGACGGCGTTGTATATCGATGCTTTTTTCCGCCCGATGACGTCGACCGGAAATCGAAAGTACATTCAAACGTGAACAAAAGCGAAGGTTTTGGAATTACCTCCATGCAGCCCTGTCGCTGTCTTTTGAAGAATTTTGATACCCTAGCTTTGTTCTTGGATATGTAAAGCACATTTGGTCACAAGTTGTTCTCGTGAAATGTTCTTAAATTATCAGTTCTGGTACGAATACGGTAGCAGACTTCCAGGAACCAGTGGTGCCTACGGTCGACTCTATGAGTTGATTACACATGTGTTCGTGTTCTATACATATCAGTCTTCATTTTGATGTACAATTTGTGTATATTTTATTTGAATTTAAGGAATATCAGAGGTGAGAATTTTCAAAATAAATAAAATTTCATTACTTGTATAGCCCCTTAAAGTGCTATATAAGTAATGGAATTTTTTTTATTTTAAAATTTCCACCTCTTCAATCCAAATTAAATATACACATATTATACATCGGGATGAAGGTTGGAAGGTATAGAACACGAAAAATATACGAAATTAACTCATAGAGTTGACAGCAGGCACCACTGGTTCCCGGAAGTCTGCTACCGTATTCGTACCAGAACTGATAATACAATAATATTTCATGAGAACAACCTGTGGCCAAATGTGCTTCACATATCCAAGGGCAAAGCTAGGCATTCAACACACTTTAGGATGCAGCGATAGGACTTCATTTGGGAAAAGGACAACACTGTCTGCATTTTTATTGAAGATGAATTCCATGGTCGAGGGACATGCGCAAATCACTCGATATCACGAATTTCCATCAAAAAACAAAATCGTAATTCTAAGAAACTTCGCCAGGTGTCATGATACATTGCATAGCTTATGACAACTGTGCATTCTCTGTATAATAATAGTATACTGTATTGAGGCGATCTTTCTCATTATTTGATTTTAGATGCCGTTGTTTTGGATGCTTTTTCCGTCCGATGAGGTTGACCGGAAATCGAAAGTATTTTACAATGTAAACAAAGCCTCAGTTTTGGAATTTACCCACATGCAGCTCTGTCGCTGTGTTTTGGGGCATATTGATGCCCTAGCTTTGTTCTCGGATACTTGAAGCACATTTGGCCACAAGTTGTTCTCAGGACATTTATACTGTTATCAGTTTTGGTACGAATACGGCAGAAGACTTCCAGGAACCAGCGGTGTCTGATGTCAACTCTATACGGCAGAAGACTTCCAGGAACCAGCGGTGTCTGATGTCAACTCTATGAGTTGGTTTCATATATTGTTCGTGTTCTATACCTCCCAACATTCATTTTGATGTATACTTTGTGTATATTTATTTTTATTTTAAGGAATATCAGAGGTGGGAATTTCAAAATAAACAAAATTCCATTACTTCTATAGCACCTTAACCCTGTGCTGGAAAAGTTCTTTGGAAATAAAAAAAACACAATTTTCAGTGAGTTATACCTTTTTATTTATCATTATTTATTATATTATATTGTTCTTTCACAATTATAGCTGACACAGTCATGACTCATTACTTAAAAATAAAATGTATTTAATCCCTTAAAAAAGTATCCATATATCACTGAACACAAATCAAATCTTGAGCCATTTTTTGGCCATGTGATCATCACCTAAAGTTTAGTCCCTAAAGTTATCTCCCTGTGTTATCATTAATGCTTCTTCACTTTGTCAAAACATTTTTTTTTTTTTTTTGGGGGGGGGGGGGGGGGGAGGGGGGGAGTGGGGTGCATTTTTTATTTGTACATAAATAAAATAAACTAAAACTTAATTAATTTGTTCGATACAAATGTAAAACGGTGTTTCAAAGAGGAGGTATGTACATTTCTTAAACGTGTAGGTAGATGGACAGGCCTTTATATATAGTTGGACTTAAAAGGGGGCTATCACTAAAAAGTGAAGACCGAGTCCGAGTCGGGAGAAAGTGCCGACAGGAATTTAAAAATTCGATAGAAATTTAATGCGTCGTCCTTATGGACCAAATTCTCAGTATAAACTTTATGTAGCTTATGTTTGCGGGAGATAACAAAAATTGAATTATTTTGTATTTTAGGGGGTTTATTTTAGAAAAATCGTTTAAAAACTCACTAAAAATGTAGACAGAAAGCCAAGTTCGTCTGTTCAGTAAGTGGTGAACTCAATTAACACTCCAGAAATCCCTTGAAAGGCGATTTCAGTTAGATTACTTGACAATTACTTGTCCAGAAATCTGAGTTGAGACTTGAACAGAAAAGTAAAGTTAGTGATCCAGAAACTGTTTGCATGCCAACAAATGTGATTAGTCCCCTAAAGTGATTAACCCTTCAGAAGTAATATCTTTTTTGCGGGGGTGGGGGTGGGGGGGGGGGGGGTAAAAGAAAAACAATCCGATGATGGTTTAGGAAACATTCCGTTAAATTCAATTGCAGATAGTGAGAAGTGGTTTCAACTCTGCAAACAATAGTTCTTGACGCAATTAACCAAAGCAAAGTTGTTAACTGTGCTCAGGCTCCATACGCAAAAATGCAATGTGTCACAGGATGTGTGTGTGTGGGGGGGTGGGGGGTGCAGTACACGAGGCCGTTTTTTGCATTCCACTTTCCCGGACACCCACCCCCAAATCGCAAGATTTTTCTTATTTTCCGCATATTTTTTTCGGGCATTTTGAACAAAATTTCCAACAATTTTTGGACACCCACCCCTCTCAGCATTATACACCAATATTTTAGCACTTTTCTAGATATAATACATAAATTGTTATGTATTTAACTGGTAATATCCCGAATTATTAGGCATTATTCCTGATTTTTCCAATAAACCACATGCTAGGGCTTTGCGCCGGCGTAAGAACTGGTTTGTCATGGTACAGCTATGTTGCTGAAGTGACATAAAGCAAAGCCTGTTTACCACAAAAATAATCTCAAATAGTTTTTTGCGTGAGACCAAAAAGCTATTTGAGGCTTATATATATATTCATGTAGTAAGAAATGCGTTGTCGAGGACCATTTTCTAGTGTTTCTGGGCATTTCTTGTGTGACCCCGAAATTTTTCAGAGGAATGTCATGCGACTGGTTTTATAGAACCCATTTTTTGACACATGAACCTGCGTAGGACCTTTAAGTTGTGACTGTTTTATCCAAATGGGACATGAGAACTTTGTTTTAATTTTTTGTTAATTTTATTTTTTTATTTTAACACCTGTTGGTGCAATAGGGCTATATAATGTGTGTATATTGGTCTGCATCATTTTAAAGTGTTTTTAGTTTGGTATTAAATGGCACCAGGAAAGAATTTGCAATGGGTTGGAAAAATGTGTTTCTGAGCCGTTTGACCACCCATCCACCTCGGCATCGTGTACTGCAATTTTTTTCCGGACCCCCCCCCCCCCCCCTCCCCCGTGTATTACTCCTTTGTAAAGTTCGACACCAGTTATTTTAAACACAACGAGCGGTTTTTACACCCACTTCGGACAAAGCAAACAGAGCTATAAAAAGACTTAAATTCGATGGAAAAATGAAATAAAATTATTCGGGTCGCAAGGGATAGTTCAATCCCACACTGTTCCCTGGGCGTCTTTGGCGCGCTGAAACTTAGTTATTTATTTATTTATTTATTTATTTATTTATTTATTTATTTATTTATTTATTTATTTATTTATTTATCGAATCGAAGATGAGCCGTGATCTACCCTTGAAACCGAAGCGAGACTCCGATACATATTTTGGACATCCGCCGGGGGGGGGGAGGGGGGGGAGGGGGGGGCGGAAAGAAAATGCATGAACATTGGTGTGTGTGGGGGGGGGGGGGGCAAGTGCCAAAGAAATGTGTGAAAACAGTTGATGCATTTTTCCCCTTTTTCAATGTTATAGCATCTTTTGTGTCCCAACTGTAACAAAATGTCACCAGTTGATCATAAAAGCCCATTTAGAAGTATTATTAACAAAACTAACCCCTTAATATAAAAATATAGGAGAATTTCATCCAAAACTTACTTATGGATGGGGGTGGGTGCCCATATTAAGCGGAAAAAAGTTGCCTGACGGTTTTCTCCTGAAGTCAACAAAAAATTTCCATTCACAACATAATTCATTCATATCAAGTTTTTTTTTAATGGAACATTCTTTAAAATAAAGCATAGTATATATAATATTGTCTCATGAGCCATAATAGCTAGGTGGGACTGATTTTACAAAATGAGAAAAATGAAAATATTAATTTTTATTTCAGCACAGACAAAAAAGTCTGATTTAACAAAAACAAAAAAGTCTTTTTGATCACTATCCTGGTATGCAGATGCGATAACAAAAACAAAAACACAAGGTTTGCCATTCTTGAGCCAGAACAAAAACAAGTTCCCATTTACTCAACCAACATTTGCAACATATACACGGTTACATTATAAGCAGTAGTAAATTAATTATGGGCACAACAGGTGCAGTGCTCACATATGCCTGTATGTGTCATGATTTGCAGAAACTAAACTGCATATCACTTCATATCAGAGATAAAATTAGGAAAAGCTTATTTAAATGTGGTTTAAAATCAAAGGTTTCTGGGGAAAGAATAATTGAGTTTCATTTGCAAGGTAAACACCGAGAAACCAGATTGTAAGAATATTAAGCTACACATTTAGTTTGTCTCAATTGTCTGATCTGGTTTGATTGGGGTTTTACATCGCTTTCAACAACTATGGCTATATGATGCCTATAACACAATGTTATTAGTTCCCAAGATGAAGGCAGAATTATTCAAACAGATCCACTGTATGGCCTAAGGAATTCACCAACCATTGGACTCAGACTGGAGGAACTAACGAGTTCATACAGACAGACACCTCGATATAAGGATAAAACAAATTCCTTAGAATTTGCTACATCAATATAGTATTAAAATGTGTGTATGAACAGCCAGGCCATCGCTGCTGCGAGTTAACAACCTGGCTACCAAATGTGGACCTAATATACCTGGGGCCACATGGGGTTCAAGCTATACAGTAATGTGTCTTTGTGAACTGATGTGAATCTGGTAAGTCTTGAAAAATGCATCTGATAGAGTAACTGGAAACATGTTTGGACATATAAAAATATGCACTGAATCAGTGTGCATTACGCGTTTCGAGTCAGTGTTCGAGTGCCAAAGTTTCGTATATAAAATGTATGAGAAGGGGTGGGGCCCCCAAAATGTCATGGAAAAAAATATGCAGGAAATGGTGGGTGGGTCAAAAATCTGCAAAATATAAATGTCCACCTGTGTTCACGCATTTTTTTCCGCGCCCCCCCCCCCCCCCCCCCCCCACATAATTTTTTGCGAAGTGATTGTCAAGTAATCTAATTGGAATCGACATTCAAGGGATTTCTGTAGTGTTAATTGAGTTCACGGCTGACTGCACAGCTGAACTGGGCTTTCTGTCTCCACCTTTTAGTGAGTTTTTAAACGATTTTTCTAAAATAAACTCCACCCAAAAAACAAAACAATTTCATTTTTTTAATCTTCCACAAACATGACTAACATAAAGTTTATATTTATAATTTGGTCCACAAGGACGACGGCATTCAATTTTTTCGCACTTTTAAATTCCTGTCTACACTTTTTCCCGACTCGGTCTACACTTTTTGTGAGATCCTTAAAATGGTGGCTTCCTGTCTTGGGATAGGACCTTTCCGTTGTTGTGACGCCATACCATAAAAATGGGGTCATTGGAAGTCGCTGAAGAAAGGTTTGTGAAAATTATATTTTCTATCGAATTAGTTGTGCAAAAAAAATTTCTTCCAATAGTTTATGTAAAACGGAGCATCTGTAGATATAATGTCATCAAAACAACACAATCTCGATCTTTTACGATTTATGTTTCCAAAGCTTAACATCGACATCAACTTCCAGTGAGAAGCCTGTTTCACTTTCAGTTTGTTTTGTTTACATTAACTTCCGCTTCCGTTCAAATTTAGATATTTTAAGCCTTTTAACCCAGAAAATGTAACCGGGTTATCAACAACACTTCATTTGATTTCCCCAAACTGTGTCACAAGGAGTTCAAAAAAGGATGTGTATGAAGATTTTCTGCTTTTATGTGGGCACTCTCCTAAGAGTAGTGTGAGTAACTCTGTCCTTGGCGATTTGCTGAACTTGGTGAAGTTGGTCCGAGGCATTGAGATTGTTCAATTGTGAGGCAGAAATGACAGATTTTTAGTGAAAATGAAATATTTTCATTTCCTAGCCATGACTACTTGCTTGGGTGCAGATTGAAATCCGTTTTCCTAAACATCAGACCCCCCCCTCCCAAATTACACTTGTGCAGTTTTTTTTTGAGAAGTTATTTCAGTGCACTTCCAGTATGTGGTAAGCATTCAGAAGTTGGGTAAAAGTGAATTTAAACTTGAAGGGGTACGGGTTCAGTTGCCACCGGGCCACCAATGGCGAGTTGGCCCGATTTCTGATGGCGACTTAATTGGCCCACTTTGGTGACCACTATTATAGGTTGAATCCTAGTCAAAACGTCCCCAAACCAAAACGTCCCCAAATGTTTTGGTCGAAACGTCCCCAAATAGTTGGTCAAAACGTCCCCACTAGTTGGTCAAAACGTCCCCAATAATTGGTCAAAACGTCCCCTTCGTTTCTTATCAACCTACTCACAATTGTTTACTACAGGCTTGCACTACAGTGGAAGTCCCTAACTCGGATAAAATACTCTCTATTTTTGTCTTTCCCAAGCAAGTTGGGAAAGAAAAGTGGTGCAAAAGCACCAATAAAAATAAGCCAAAACTGGGTCGAGTGCAACCGGCGCAGACCCAGTACGGGACGCTCTCTCCCAAGTACAACTCCACGACTTCCGTTGCCAGTGCGCATATACCGTCTCTAAAGACTCATTCTTTTTATAATCCGCTTCGTGTCGAGATGTTTTTGCATGCTTATCAGTGTTCCACCAGCTCGATGTTTGGTGATTCCTGATTCATTATACCACAGTGTATCCTTTGTATTCTCAGGAACAGTGTTTTATATTCTCTTTTCTATTATATGTCCATAATGTATATTTATTTGCTCTCTCTCGAGTCGCGCACGATTTTCGTGTGCCACGCAGTTCGGACTTAGATTTTTCACAATTATTGTTAATACTTTTTTTGCAAAATTTTCTAATTGTGTTAGAGTTAGGTGTCAGCGGGGGTACCACTCCTACAGTGTTTCTTCTTTCTTTTGAGAGTAGTCTTCCTGTTGTGTGGTTCCCGGTCGACCGTCTGGGGTCTTTGTTTCTGTAACCTTTCTCTCTTCTTTGGGGGTGTTCTGTTTTCTGATCTCACCTTCTCTGCTCCTCTCACCTCTATCATGCCCAGGACAATTCCTTGTGGGCAATGTCTGCTGCCAAAGCATGTGGATGATGTACATTCGTCTTGTTCCTCCTGTAATGGGTGTTCGACCGAGCGGCCGGGTGTGGTGTCTGTGGAACATGGTCTTCCACCTTCTGGGCGTCAGTAAACCGTGTCGTTCGTTCTCGTGGCCGTGCCTCCCGCTCCCGCGGGAAAGGAGAACGTGGTCGTTCGGGGCCTCCCGAGCCGACTTTGTCTGGTGAGAGTTATTCCTCCTCCGTGGGGGATGTGCAGTCTTTTCCTGTGGTGGATACTGCGGGAGCCGTTGAGTGTTCTGGTGAAGAGATGTCTGGTTCCGGGACTACGGTCCCCCTCCAGTCGACATCTGAGGCTGTCACTAGGGTTGTGACTACTCCTTCGGAGCCGAGCCGGTGTGCTCTCTCCACTTTTTCACCAGCCTCAACGACTCTCGACGTATCTACTACTGCAGCTGGTCCATCTGCTTCGTTGTCTGTTTCAGCCGGCCTCGGCTTTTCGCTGCAGGGGACTGCAGGTATGTCCGATACTGTAGACGTGGGATATCGGCCTCAGCCTTCCCTTACTTCAACTCGGCGAAGTCGGAAGGGGCTGCCGGCCGAGCCCATCTCTGTGGTCTCTTCGCCGTCGAGCACCACAGTTGTGTCTTTGGATTCGGATGTTCGTAGTGGAAACACTATGAACTCCGTGGCGTTTCGTCTACTCACTCTGTCACACGACCAGTTTTGGGGGACCAACGCCTTTTGTGCAGCCTGGACCTTCTGCCCCGCAGAGGTCCGCGGTGACTCTCATGAATTCTCGCAATATTGATCCTCGGGGTGCATCGTACCCCTATACACGTCTGCCTTCAGATGTTTCGGCTGCCGCCTGTCGTCCCGCGTCGGGTGTTTTGGAGGATCGTGACCCTTCGCTGGTTAAGAGGGTCAGAGGTGAAGCCACTTTGCCGGTTCGCTCCCCTGTCGAACCGGTCGGTACGGGCAGTGAGCTTAGGGAGGCCCTCTCCTTACTCACTCAGGTTCTTTCTCAGAGCCTTCCTGTTGCTTCCAACGAGGCTATGGGTGGTTTCCAGGCGCCTCCTATGGCGCCGCCTCCCGGGATTGGAAACAGGCCGGTTTCCGATTCCTCTGGTGTCCCGACACCATGGGAGGCGTCGGCTGGTTTGCCCACAATGGGCTATGTGTCTTCCGACTCTGGGGAGGAGTCCGACATGCTTGAGGTCGAGGGCCAGCAGTCTTCGGACTTGGGGGCGGCTCTTGACTTTGTGTTTGGGTTTCTGCCTGAGCTCAAACCTGCTAACCAGCCGACAGTGTCAGCCTGGCCGCGATCATCGGTCGCGCGCCAACAGCCTATGGAGCAACCTGCTTCTGGGCGCCTTCGACCGTGCCAGTGGGTACAGGTGGTTGAAGCTTTTTCAGCATTGGATGCCAAGCTGAATTCCAAGGCTTTGAAGACTTCGTTCTTCACCAGGGTTGACACCTTTTTGCCTCCTGTGCGTTATCGTTCCTACGATTCCGCCAATCCGTCAGTCTGCCAGGCTTTGACGGTTCTGGATCAGGACTCCACTTCCCTCGGGCTTTCCAAGCCCAAGTCTGCCGTCATTCCAATGACGACTCTGGAGTCCACGTTGGGCTTATCTAGAGAGATGCTTGGCATGCTTTCTCTCTCAGATCACGTCGTCTCAGCTTTGGCTGCTTATCTGCCTCCAGATAAGTTTGACGAGGTTCAGGCTCCTTTGTGTGTGCTGTCCAAGGCGCTTATGCACCTTACTCACACGCATGCCTGTAACACGGCTAATTTGGAATTAGTTCGAAGGGACGCTGTGCTGGACATAGGACAATCCCTTCCCGAGGAGCAGCGTGCTACTCTTCGATCTGCTTCTTTGGCAGGTCCGCAACTTTTCCATGGTTCCGTGTCGACGGTCCGGGATGACTTCCTACGTCATTCCAAAGATCAGCTGCTGTTTCGTCAGCTTGATCAGCCTTCTCGGGGAGGCAAGGGCCGTTCCAAGCCTAACAAGTACCCTTCTGCTTCCTCTGTGAAGCAAAAGGCTGGTCCTTCTGCCGCCGCCTCTACTTCTTACTCAAGGGGTAAAGGTAGGGGTCGGCAGAATCGAGGGAAGTCTCAGGATTCTTCTTTTAGCAGAGGAGGTGGCTCCTCTCGCGGGCCTCGTCGGGGCTCGAAATGAAGGTCCTCACCTCGACTCGTCCCAGGTTGGAGGAAGGATAGCAGAGTTTGCAGACCATTGGACCACCATCACATCCGATCCATGGGTGTTAGATGTTGTTCGGTCCGGGCTGCGCATATCCTTCTGACGGCACCCCACTCTGTCAAGGGTGCCTCTTCCAACCACAGTTCCTTCAGACGTTTTACGTCGGGAACGTTTGTCCACGGAGATTGCCAATCTCCTGGCAAAGGGGGCGATCGAGGTCGTCAAGAACGTTCAGTCAGTGGGTTTCTATTCCCGCCTGTTCTTGGTGCCGAAGAAGGACGGCCGACTCCGACCGGTTATCGATCTGAGTATCCTGAACCAGTCTATCATTGCTCCCAAGTTCAGCATGGAGACTTTCAGGTCGGTCCGCCAATCAATTCACCAGCGAGACGCTTACTTCCACGTTCCGATGCATCGGGCGTCACGGAAGTATCTCAGGTTCCTTTTCTGGGGCGAGTTTACCAGTTCAAGGCCATGCCTTTCGGCCTCAACCTGGCTCCTTGGGCGTTCACCAGACTGATGTCGCATGTGATAGTGTTCCATCGCACACAGTCCAGGGTGACTACTTCGGCATATCTGGACGATATCCTCCAGAGGCATTCCAATGCTGCCTTACTGGAATCGGATGTCGCCACTCTGTTGAGCTTTCACGTCGCTAGGATTCAGAGTCAACGAGGAGAAGTCAGACCTGGTCCCTTCTCAGTCGTTTTGTCATCTGGGGATGTCTTTCCAAACCAAATTCAATTTGGTGGCTGTTCCCCAGGCCAAGGCTGTGATTCTCTCAGCTTTTTCTCTGACTCTGTCCCAGTCCAGGTCCACGACCGCTCGGAGTTTTCTCCGGCTGATCGGTCTCTGCGATTCGGTGACGGATCTCATTCCTCTAGGTCGGCTGCGTGTCAGACCTCTCCAACACTTTCTGCTCAGTCGTTGGAGGCCGAATGTAGATTCTCTGGATCAGGTGCTTCCGTTTCTGGACTCTCTGTATCCTCACCTTCTTCCCTGGACAGATGTTCAGTGGATTACGCAGGGTGTTCCACTGGACTTACCCACGTCCGATCACATTCTGACGGCAGATGCCAGCGATCTGGATGGGGTGCGACGTTGGATCCTCTCGGTCTTTCCCTACACGGGATGTGGGACCAGGATCAAGCAGCTCTACACATCAACCAGAAGGAGCTTCTTGCTCTTCTTCTGAGTTTCAGGCAGTGGATCCCTCACCTGTCGAATCGCCAGGTCCTTCTACTATCCGACAATTCGACAGTGGTTGCTTACATTCGGAACCAGGGCGGCACGCACTCGCTTCCGATGTACGAGTTAGCTCGGGATCTTCTACTGCTCGCTCAGGATGTTCACGCCGGAGTGGTTGTTCGTCACATTCCCGGTCGTCTGAACGTCCTAGCCGACTCCCTGTCCCGACAGGGCAGGGTTATTTCCACCGAGTGGATGCTTCACAGGGCAGTGTTCCAGTCGCTTTGCGATCTCTGGGGACGTCCCCACATCGACCTCTTTGCGACTCGTTGGAACCATCAGGTGGACACTTTCGTGTCCCCGTGTCCAGATCCTCTGGCTTTTGCCGTGGATGCTCTGTCACTCGATTGGAACGGTCTAGTCGGCTACGCCTTCCCGCCGGTTCCGATTCTTCCTCAGGTTCTCGCCAAAATTCGAACCTGCAGTTGTCGAATCATTCTGATCGCTCCCCTGTCGTGTGGATCAATCAGCTCCGCTCGCTGATGGCGGCGGTTCCGGCACGTCTCCCGCTACGTCGCGACCTTCTTTGTCAAGGTCGCCCAAGGAGGTTTCACGTCGACCCGACTTTCGTTGTGCCTTCACGCATATCTTTTGTCAGGTCCTGTCTCCCCCGTAGAGGTTTTTCGAGACGAGCAGTGGAGTGCATTTCTTCTTCAAGGAGGCACTCCACTGGTTTAGCTTATGCAGCTAAATGGAAGGTCTTCTGTCGATGGTGTGCTGATCACTCTGTTGATTATGCCAATCCTTCGATTTCACAGATTGCGGAGTTTCTGGTATATCTGTTTGATTCTCGGGGTCTCCAGCCTGTTACCATCAAGGGTTACAGGTCTATGCTTTCAGAGACTTTTTCTTATGTGGGGAAGCGTCGTATCGGCACTAATCCTTACCTCTCCAAGCTTGTTCGGCACTTTTCTTTGAAAAGGCCTCGGACTTTGCAGCTTACTCCACGATGGAATCCTTCGTGGGTGCTGCTTTGCTTGGGGGGGGGGGGGGGGGGGGGGGGGTCGTTCGAACCTTTATCCCAGGTGGATATGCATTTTCTCACATATAAGACAGCTTTTCTGATGGCATTTGCTTCGGCCAGACGGGTTAGTGAGCTTCACGCCCTCTCGGTTGACCCGGCCTTTTTTAGGAGCTCTCCCAACAGTGTTACTTTTACCACTGATTGCTCCTTTTTGGCTAAGAATCAGTTACCAGATACTACTTCTCCTCCTATCTGTATCAGGGCTCTTCCCTCTGTTGAGGGTACTCACCCTTTGCTCTGTCCGGTCCGTGCTATTCGGATTTATCTTGATCGGACACGCTTCATACGGAAAGGCAGAAAACGTTTTTTTCTGTCTCTCATTCCGGGTCGACAGAAGATCTCTCCTCAATCCATTTCTCGATGGATTTGTCTTGCTATTCGTACGGCTTATCGTTTAGCAGCTGGCGATTGTATTACCAATCGTATTTCTGCCCACGAGGTGCGGGCACTGTCTACCTCTTGGGCTTATTCTAACTCCGTCAAGTTGTCGGATGTTATGCAGGCAGCCTACTGGAGAAATGCTTCTACTTTCTCCACCTTTTATTTGCGCCAGTTGCAGGAGCAGTCGGAGGACCTTTTTGCCCTGGGTCCTCTTTCTTCTGCTCAGGCTGTTGTCTGCCATAGCCATTAGGCTTCTTGAAGGTCAGTTTCAGCCTTGTGCTGTTCCTGCCCTTTTTCTGTCTGTGTGTCACACAGGCTCATATGTCTCTTTTCATTGTCCTTTACCAATGATTGCGACATTATGGTTGATAAGCTTCGGGACCTCTTCCTTCTACTTCACGCTTCCAGTGCACTGGGGTTATGTGGGGGTTGGTTATGCGATTCCCTCCAGCCTTTTGTCTATTCAGCCTGTAGTAAACAATTGTGAGTAGGTTGATAAGAAATCTAAATTTTATAGTAAATTTCCTTTCTTATTATACCTACCACAATTGTTTACATGGAGGCCCTCCCGTCTTCTTTACGGGTAAAGAATCTTTCCTCCCCGCTGATCACATAACTCAAACGTTTACGGATTCAAAAAGAATGAGTCTTTAGAGACGGTATATGCGCACTGGCAACGGAAGTCGTGGAGTTGTACTTGGGAGAGAGCGTCCCGTACGGGGTCTGCGCCGGTTGCACTCGACCCAGTTTTGGCTTATTTTTATTGGTGCTTTTGCACCACTTTTCTTTCCCAACTTGCTTGGGAAAGACAAAAATAGAGAGTATTTTATCCGAGTTAGGGACTTCCACTGTAGTTCAAGCCTGTAGTAAACAATTGTGGTAGGTATAATAAGAAAGGAAATTTACTATAAAATTTAGATTTCTTGACTGAGTCCATTGAAAAAACATGCGATGTTATTTCAAAACAAATTTATTGTTTTACAAAACATGAATTATAAATATCCCCGCTTCTGTCAGGCCAATATTTATGCGTGCCTCCCCTAATTTTACGCGTGCCTTATGAATAGAAAACACTTATTAATACAGTGCCGGGGAAATGGAAATATGGACCCCAGGGTTAATTCTGTCACAGATCTCCTTTCAAAAGTGTTGGGATACTGATGCAGATGCTGATGGCAAGCACGAGCGTTCGATTGGGTAGGATGCAAGTAACGATCGATGATAGGTGTGGGGTGCCCCCCCCCCCCCAAAAAAAAAAAAAAAAAAAAATTAAATTAAATCAGTTATAAATGAAGACTTCTGCTGGCGAGTTTTGGTACCAAAAAATCACGTTATTTTTTTTTTTTTTGGTCGTTTTTAGCAGCATGTTTTGAATTCTCAAGTTCATTGGTGAGTATCCAGAGATCTAGAATAATAGCTTTTAACTGCACAATTCTTGAAGTGATAAATTTATTACGCCAAGTTGATTTAATAAAGTTATTACTTCAAGAATCATGCAGTCACAAATTACAACCGTTGGTCAAGTGCAGAGCTCCATTCACGATGCAGCCCCCTTCTTAACCGATAGCACAGTGGTCTGAAACTTGGAGGGGGGGGGGGGGGGGGGGGGGGCTAGTCGAAAATGGCCTGAAAGCCTGTATTTTAATTTTCGTTTGGTATGTCCTTTGAAAAACGTACCAAGTCCAAAAAATTTAAATACATTATTTGAGGTTATTTTTGGACTGGGGGAGGGGGCAGGCCTAAACCATTTGTAAATAGGGCATATTAGCATCTCAGTAAATTATTGCGAAATAATTCTAACACACGGCCTACTATGGCTTACACTATAAGCACAACCTGAAATTATTTCGCAAGTATTTACTGAAAAGCACTGCCCGTTTTTGCATAATTAACTCATTTTTTCGTCAGACTTGCGAATGCTGAAATGCTTAAAAGGGTCACTCACTAGAATTTATGTTGGTCATAATTTAATGAATTATATTCAACGAATTTTAAAGCACACACGTACAGTCACTCACCACATTTAATTGACCAACCCGGGTTTTAACACAATTTTTGACTTGAACCAATGAAATAATTGTATAGGAATTAAAGGAGGCACAGAAAAATAGACTACTATTATATGACAATCACATGACGCGTGGAATTGCCAATCGAAAATCAACATGATGAAACGTTTTATTGGATTATTGAGAAAAAGTTATGTCAAATAGGTGTATCGATACTTTTTTCTGGTTTGTGAATTTTATGCAGCGTTATCCAGTAATACTATTATGAAAAGGTAAACTGATTTTTCCAGCTTGTAGGAAATACTAGGAATATTTATATGAATTTTTCCCTGGATGAAATTTATTGCAAAAGGACTAAAAAATATCATCGGTTTACGTCACCGATATTGATTGGAAGTGGGAGTGGCCTGTTATTTTATTTATTCTGTCCAAATTACTTTATGGGCATCGTTAAAATGACATACATGAGTGGTAGTAGTATAATAACGTATCACGTATAAGACAATAACAGTGTAGTAATGCACATTTTTGCACAACAAATTACATCACACACAAGATACACAAAATATAGCCAGATAGCAGGGATTTTTCTAGGGGCATTGGGAATGGGGCCAGGGGCCCATACAATTGGGAAAAATACCATCTTATTGGACCAAATTGGGAATTCTGGTGACACTGCAGAGTGAAGAAAAATGCACATTTCTTCTCTACAGGCACATTAAAAATGAAGAAGTTGGGTTTATTATTTGAAATTATGGTTTTACAGTTCTTTTATCATCATAATAAGGCCTACTTTCACAGTAAATAATCACAATTATTATGATGAAGTTGACACTGGGTACCAATTGGGAATTTTATGTTAGAAATTGGGAAAAATCATGCCTAAATCTCATTGGGAATGGGGCCTATATTCGGCCCCTGTCGTCACCTAGAAAAATCCCTGGATAGGTATTATTATTACTATTATTATTACTAAAAAAGCAGAGAAATAAAAACAAAATATCCTAAAAAACAAGTTTATAATAAAATCTTGCAAATTATGTCAGAGGGTTCCAGTACTTTCTATGGGGAAAACAGTGGTAAAACGCGAAGGGAGTATGGTGAACTGAATTTTGTGGGTGTTTTCCCCTTTAATAATGTATGTTTTACTAAGCAACCACTTCATAGTGTAAAATGTTACACGTTTTACACTAGAGAGAATGATTAATAAGCATGCATTAATTTGACCAGTCCAGTTTTTATACGCCCGTTTGAAAAACGGGACGTATTATAGTATGGCGTTGTCCATCTGTCTGTCCGTCCATCCGTCCGTCCATTTGGTTTCCGAACAATAACTTTAGAATTAGTTTTCCGATCGGCTCCAAATGTGGTATGTGGTTTAATCACAACAAAATACAGGTCAAGTTCGAATATGGGGTCGGTCCGAACATTTTTCGCCTGAATTATGGCCCCAGTTGGACTTAGAATTCGTCAAATATTTGGTTTCCGGATGATAACTTTAGTATTTGTTTTCCGATCGGCTCCAAATGTGGTATGTGGTTTAATCACAACAAAATACAGGTGAAGTTCGAATATGGGGTCGGTCCGAACATTTTTCGCCTGAATTATGGCCCCAGTTGGACTTAGAATTCGTCAAATATTTGGTTTCCGGATGATAACTTTAGTATTTGTTTTCCGATCAGCTCCAAATTTGGTATGTGGTTTAATCACAACAAAATACAGGTCAAGTTCAAATATGGGGTCGGTCTGAACAATTTTTGCCTGAATTATGGCCCCTGTTGGACCTAGAATTCTTCGTCAAATATTTGGTTTCCGGATGATAACTTTAGTATTTGTTTTTCGATTGGCTTCAAACTTGTTAGTCTTTTTCTCAAATGACTGAAAAATTTAGTCATTTCACAAAATCACTGATTTCAAAGTCTGACCGTAACATATATATATATGCCAGTATAAATTTCTCGCACTCTAAAAAAATTGCAAATGTGTTAAAATGGTACAATTTGAACAGTTCACGGGCGTATGATGCAATGCCCAGCGGTGCTCTTGTTAACACTATTTTTGACATGAACCAATGAAATAATTATACAGGGATCAAAGAAGGCATAGAACAATAGACTACTATTATATGACAATCACATGGCTCATGGAATAGCCAATCGTAATCAACACAATGAAGCGTTTAATTAAATTATTAAGAAAAAGTTGTGACAAATAGGTGAAACGATAATTTTTTTCTTGTTTGTTTGTGGATTTTATGCAGCGTTATTTGGTGATACTATTATGAAAACGTTAACTGATTTTCCCAGCTTGTAGAAATATTTAGTTGAATTTTTCCCTGGATGAAATTTATTGCAAAAGGACGAAAAAATATCATTGGTTTATGTCCCCGATATTGTAAGTGGGAGTGGCCTCTTACTTTATTTATTCTGTCCAAATTTGTCATTTGTAAATTCTGAATAACTGTGGGATAATTCTGGCATGGTGGAAACACATCATAGTTTGTATGAATATTAGTGACTGTGGAAGTCACCAAAGTCTTTAAAGTAACAAAGGCTTACAGTAAAAAAACAAATGATATTTTAAATTATCGCAGTTCTCAGACGACAAACCCATGTGGAAAAATTTTGGGGATCTAATAAAAGTCACAGAAAATTAAAATTATACAATAGAATTAAAGTGCGTGGAGTCAGTGTGGATTGCCTCGCCATGCTGGAAATCATGCACCAAGAAAGGATTGAAACAAACTTGCCTGCCTAAAGCTCAAAACACGGCTATAACAGACGAGCCAGATTCACTTAGAATCATAGACGGTGACACCTGATGCCACTCCGCCCGAGAAGCTTGGGTGTGATGATTGGTTGATTACAACTTTACACAAACAAAAACACTAATGAACCCTTAAAGGGTAATGAGCCGGGAAATACTTCCTATCCAAACTGCCTTAAACGGCATGAATCATATAAGAAGAAGCCATAACAAGCTTCACCTGTGAATATTAATAACATCCTTCACAGGCACATGAACTTCTACGGGCAATAAATAAGTCCCAATAGAGAGCAAGCGGTATGTTCATGATCCTTGCCACCTCAATCCAATAAGGGGTCATAAGTAGAAATACTACACTATTGATACAACCCCTGGAAATTGCACATAATCGTGTCTACACATAACAGTCAATAATCAGATTAAATGATATTCTGTTCCGCACAATTATTAAAACAACAGGAGCTAACAAACATTGCAGACGTGTTCTCGGGCATTCCTGTTGAACTTCAACACTTGTATGCACCTGGCTAAGCGCCCAAGGACGCTAGGCCAATCCTGTACTGAGCACACTCATTATAAGCTTCCACTCCCAGGTCAAGTACAGGGAGACTTCAATCAAGTTCATATGTGCTCACTTTCATAAGCTTCCAGGCTGATCTGAGCTACTCGGTGGTTGAATGCCCTCCCCTATTTAATCAATCAATCAGCATTTTAAAAAAATAAACATATGAATAAAGATATAACAACCCTTTAAGCGTTTTTAAGTGTATGGATTTTTTGTCGTTATTGGGGGGGGGGGGAGGGGGGGCTGGGCTACTATCACCCCATCATCCGTTCCCCTGAAGGCAGACCAGATGGCCAGGGCTCAGCATCCACTCTACCTTATAGGCTGATGGGTGACTCCCATCTTTCAATAACGCATCTTGGTATAATTTTTCCTTTTTATAACCGTTATGGACAATAATTATGTGCTGGGGCTGCTCCCGAACACCTACTGTTTGGGTTTCTTTTTCTTTTCTTTTTTCTAAGACAACCATCAGAGTGCGGTTTCAGTATTACCATCCATATAAATATGCCCACGTTAATAAGTAAAATACAGAGTAGAATCTTGTAGTTATGCACAATTCCAAGTCACCTTCCAGTTCGAGGTTATTGGGAGGGAGGGGGGGGGGGGTCTAACCCCAATGCCTCTCTGTCCGTGTGCACACTCAAACCAAGAAGATTAGTGACCCTTGCATCCGACCCTTGTGGATCCATAAGCAAATAAAGTTATTCAGGTTGAAAGGGATTTCAATCCCACATCGTCCCTGTGCGCTTTCGGCGCCCTGAAACTTTTCATTCATTCGATAATTAATTCCAGTCTGCTGAAGTCCTGTTCATGCCCAGCCGACAGCAGAATATTGGTACAACTGACTTAGAATCCTAGATTTCGACCGAAAAATAGTATAAACATTGCTAAATTAAATATGAAACAACGAAAGAGGGATAAATGAGTTGGGGACGTTTTGACCAACTCTTGGGGACGTTTTGACCAATTGTTGGGGACGTTTTGACCAACTCTTTGGGATGTTTTGACCAACTCTTGGGGACGTTTTGACCAATTGTTGGGGATGTTTTGACCAACTCTTGGGGACGTTTTGACCAAAAAAATTACAGGACGTTTTGGTTTGGGGACGTTTTGACCAGCACCCTTATAGGTTTAGTACTCACGTTTTTTTTTTATAAATAATCCGAAAAAAACATTTACAGAATGAAGAATCCGTTCAAAATCCTCAAATACGATTTTGAATAGCTTTACACAAAAACTCCATAGTCTCATCACTACCTGATCACAGACAAAAATTATATTTTTCCTCTATTTATTGTTACTGGAATTTCAGAGTGAATGTCATTGAAGTGTGTTTGTTTGTACTGTTTGTTTGTACTGTATATTGTCTCCTGTATAAACAATAAGAACACGAAACAAGATAGTCAAAGCACTCCATTCTTTTTGTAACACTAAACACAATACATGAAACAAGGCAGTGTTTTTACTGACTGATGTCTTTTCACTGAGAACGTGTCGGGTGTTTAATTTTATACTTTTATACTTTGCAACTTTGATTGGCTTCATTCTTTTTTATGCCGCCCATGGACACTATATTTCGCCGGGTTACCATCATGATGTAGGGCTGTCACAATTTTTTAGCTCACCTGAGCGAAGCTCAAGGGGAGCTTAACTAATCACTTTCTGTCCGTCGTCCGTCGTCCGTCGTCCGGCGTCCGTCGTCCGTCGTCCGTCGTCCGTCGTCGTCCGTCCGGCGTTAACTTTACATTATCGACTTCTCCTCCTAAACCACTAGCCCAATTTTATTCAAATGTTGGCTAAATGTTTATTACCTAATGCCAATTCAGATTTGTTCAAATGAAGTTGCCCCTCCTCCTGGGTGGTGCCACACCCCCAAGGGGCACCAAAATCTTTGTAAATCTTCTTCTCATGAACCAGCAGTAGCAGAGACTTGATATTTGGTGTGCAGCTTCCTTTTGAGGTGTAGACTCAGATTTGTTCAAGAGAAGTTTGTGGGGCTATACTTGACGTTGTTATGAGAGGGGCAAAATTTTTTGCCCCGCCCAAAATTTCTATTTTCCAAACCGAGAGGCTGATTTGAACCAAATTTTATGTGAGGGCTTATTGGGTCATGGGTACTTGATTTATGCAAAAAAAAATTTTCCCGCAGCCCCGTGGGAACCACAGGAGCTAAAAATAGAAAAAATTTAAAACGCCCATATCTCCAAAACTGCACGGCACTGAGAATTTTTATTTGGTGTGCAGCTTCCTTAGGACCAACAGAAAGGATTGGTAAAAAAAAATTGCCATCGGTTTTATCATAGGGTACAGTTTCGGGACTTTGAAAAAGTGCTGAGTCAGCACTTTTTAACACTGTAGGCAATGGGAAAAACATTAAAAAATCTTCTTCTCCAGATCCAGCAGGCAGAATCTTTTGATATTTGGTATGCAACATTGTAGGGTGGATCTGATTCAAGTTTGTTCAAATCGGCCCCCTGGGTTCATATTTGGGCTCAGTATAGGAGCCCGATTTCGAACTTACTGCATTTCAGGCAAATTTCTTAAAAAATCTTCTTCTCCAGATCCAGCAGGCAGAATCTTTTGATATTTGGTATGCAACATTGTGGGGTGGATCTGATTCAAGTTTGTTCAAATCGGCCCCCTGGGTTTATATTTGGGTTCAGTATAGGAGCCCAAATTTGAACTTACTGCATTTCAGGCAAATTTCTTTGAAAATCTTCTTCTCCAGATCCAGCAGGCAGAATCTTTTGATATTTGGTATGCAACATTGTAGGGTGGATCTGATTCAAGTTTGTTCAAATCGGCTCCCTAGATTCATATTTGGGCTCACTATAGGAGCTCGAATTCGAATTTAGTGCATTTCAGGCAAATTTCTTCAAAAATCTTCTTCTCCAGATCCAGCAGGCAGAATCTTTTGATATTTGGTATGCAATGTTGCGGGGTAGATCTGATTCAAGTTTGTTCAAATCGGCCCCCTGGATACATATTTGGGCTTACTATAGAAGCCCGAATTCGAACTTAGTGCATTTCAGGCAAATTTCTTAAAAAATCTTCTTCTCCAGATCCAGCAGGCAGAATCTTTTCATATTTGGTAAGCAACATTGTGGGGTGGATCTGATTCAAGATTGTTCAAATCGGCCCCCTGGGTTAATATTTGGGCTCAGTATAGGAGCCCGATTTCGAACTTAGTGCATTTCAGGCAAATTTCTTAAAAAATCTTCTTCTCCAGATCCAGCAGGCAGAATCTTTTGATATTTGGTATGCAACATTGTAGGGTGGATCTGATTCAAGTTTGGTCAAATCGGCCCCCTGGGTTCATATTTGGGCTCAGTATAGGAGCCCGATTTCGAACTTAGTGCATTTAGGCAAATTTCTTAAAAAATCTTCTTCTCCAGATCCAGAAGGCAGAATCTTTTGATATTTGGTATGCAACATTGTGGGGTGGATCTGATTCAAGTTTGTTCAAATCGGCTTCCTAGATTCATATTTGGGCTCACTATAGAAGCTCGAATTTGAACTTAGTGCATTTCATGCAAATTTCTTAAAAAATCTTCTTCTCCAGATCCAGCAGGCAGAATCTTTTCATATTTGGTAAGCAACATTGTGGGGTGGATCTGATTCAAGTTTGTTCAAATCGGCCCCCTGGGTTTATATTTGGGCTCAGTATAGGAGCCCAAATTTGAACTTAGTGCATTTCAAGCAAATTTATTAAAAAATCTTCTTCTCCAGATCCAGCAGGCAGAATCTTTTGATATTTGGTATGCAACATTGTGGGGTGGATCTGATTCAAGTTTGTTCAAATCGGCTTCCTAGATTCATATTTGGGCTCACTATAGAAGCTCGAATTCGAACTTAGTGCATTTCAGGCAAATTTCTTAAAAAATCATCTTCTCCAGATCCAGCAGGCAGAATCTTTTGATATTTGGTATGCAACATTGCGGGGTGGATCTGATTCAAGTGTGTTCAAATCAGCCACCTGGATTCATATTTGGGCTCACTATAGAAGCTCGAATTCAAACTTAGTGCATTTCGGGCAAATTTCTTCAAAAATCTTCTTCTCCAGATCCAGCAGGCAGAATCTTTTAATATTTGGTATGCAACATTGCGGGGTGGATCTGATTCAAGTTTGTTCAAATCGGCCCCCTGGAGTCATATTTGGGCGTAATATAGAAGCCTGAATTCGCACTTAGTGCATTTCAGGCAAATTTCTTCAAAAATCTTCTTCTCCAGATCCAGCAGGCAGAATCTTTTGATATTTGGTATGCAACATTGCGGGGTGGATCTGATTCAAGTTTGTTCAAATCGGCCCCCTGGATTCATATTTGGGCTTAATATAGAAGCCCGAATTCGCACTTAGTGCATTTCGGGCAAATTTATTAAAAAATCTTCTTCTCCAGATCCAGCAGGCAGAATCTTTTGATATTTGGTATGCAACATTGTGGGGTGGATCTGATTCAAGTTTGTTCAAATCGGCTTCCTAGTTTCATATTTGGGCTCACTATAGAAGCTTGAATTCGAACTTAGTGCATTTCAGGCAAATTTCTTAAAAAATCTTCTTCTCCAGATCCAGCTTCAGAATCTTTTCATATTTGGTAAGCAACATTGTGGGGTGGATCTGATTCAAGTTTGTTCAAATCGGCCCCCTGGGTTTATATTTGGGCTCCGTATAGGAGCCCAAATTTTAACTTAGTGCGTTTCAGGCATATTTCTTAAAAAATCTTCTTCTCCAGATCCAGCAGGCAGAATCTTTTGATATTTGGTATGCAACATTGTAGGGTGGATCTGATTGTGATTCATGAACGTATTTATTTGTAAAGTTGATAGAATCTTAGACAAAATTTGCAGAAAAGATCTACTATAGAAGGGGTGGTATCCAGGGTGAACCGTTTACCCCAAATCTAGCAGTACTAATGCATTATTCACACAAATCTTCGTTCAAATTTTATGACCCCTCATTGGAACACACGCATTCAGCTCATTCCAACAAAGGTCATATGCCATGTTTTCGAGACAAAGGAATAAAAATTTTAGTTATTCATGAAATTTTTAGGCAACTGTTGTCTGTTATTCACATTGCTTCATGAAATTTCAGTACTTTTAGAAGTTACCTCAGTAATCAAGGGTTAATTCCCCTTAATTAAATGTCGCCTCTAAAAAACAACCACTTTGCATATCTTACCTTTTTACCAGCATAACTGCCAAAACTTGTCAGCATTCTTCGCAAAAATCGCTATTCAAATTTTAATTTTTGTCTCTTAAACATACATGTACTTATCGCTTGTAAATACCCCATTGGAATGAGCTTTTTGAGCTCATTCCAATGAGAGGTCGCACACCATGCTTTTTGAGTCAAAAAAGCAATTTTTTTAGTTATTCCAGAATTTCGTACGTAAAACACAGCTTTATGACTTCACATTAAAATGAGCTCTCTAAGCTTGTTCCAATCAACATTCACGCACTATGTCTTTCACACAAAAAATAAAATTTTCCATTTATTCAGGAATTTTGTTTGCAAGAACACTCTTACCCCCCCCCCCCCCCCCCCCCCCCCCCCCCCCCCACAAACACACACACACACAAACACAGACACACACATCTAAAAGTTCGTCAGCAAAAAAACAGTTACTTCAATTTTTAAATGCATTATAGGAACAACTTGCCTAATCAAATTTAAATACTTTTGCATCATTCTGTATCTAGAACAAACCATTTACCATATCTTTACGCAAAATTCTCCAGCATCATTCACAAAAAAACACCATTATTTATATATTCACATTTCTGTCTCAAAAATATACCTGATCTTCCCATACCCCTATTGGAATAAGCTGTTTGAGCTTGTTCCAATGATGATAAAAAAAAATAAAATTTGTGAAAATTTTTGTTTTCTTGCATGCAAATATATACATGTAGCACATGGAAGATATCCACAGTTGGGGAGAGATGTCCAAGGCTATCTCTTCACATTCCTTGTTTGTGCTTCATGCTAAACCAGTTTGTCTGCAGAGATAAATTTGCTTTATTAAAAATCATTGGAGATTGGCCACACACCAATGATTTTAAATAAAACTAATTTTAGGTAACAAATGTTGAACTTCAAACAAAATCTATCACTCAACCAGTTAATGTTGATGAGGCATGACATGGTGAAGGTGACCTAAAATACTTCTTAGAGTCACTTTGTCAGGTGAGCGATTAAGGCCACGTGGGGCCTCTTGTTAATTTAGGAATCGATTAATCCTCCAAATAACATTTGCGAACTTCGCAACTGCCGACCGGTCTTGATTATTACACCGACGGTTCAAAAGTTCAGAACATCAAAGCTTTGATGAATGTACCTGAAAGACAAATGCTTCCAATAGCTTCTTGGGGTTTAACATCGATGTTCTTAACTCTTTACCTTTAGAAACAATAGTTTTTTCAACATATTTTCTTTTAATTATTAAACGTCTAAAACAGGATATAATTTACCGACTATTCGAAAACGAAAAATACTAATCGATTTTGCCGTGGCCGATCATCAATCGATGAATCGTGACAGCACTATCATGATCAGTATCAACCCAACACCACTGACCTTCCAGCCTGGGACATCTGCCGAGTACTCCAATCCTTTTCCTCCTCTACCACGCCCTGACATGCTGCTACCTAATATTATAAATCACTGAGGGTTGAAAGGGGCTTGCTCCACAGCGTCCCTGCACGCCTTTGGCACACGAAACCATTCTTCTACCTATCAGTATCATCAGGGATCTCAACCCACTATCCTACTTCCAGTTGCCCGCTCCAACTTAATAAGATTAATCAAATAACATTTGCACACTGTTTTCAGAGAAAATATTCCATCTCCAGATTGTTTTTTTGTTCAGCAGAAAACTAAAATTTGATTTATTTTCAAATTCGCTCTAATTTCAGCTCAGTGACAAAATTTGAGATTTAGTGAAGGGAGTTAACTCAAGATTTTACTCTTAATTTTATGTTCATTAAGCCACCACCATTTGTTTTAACTGAACTCACAGAAAGATGTCATAAAATAATAGCATTTGAATGAATAATAATATTAGCATTTCAAAAGGTTGAATTGAAAAAGAGGAGGTATTATCTAGTAGTGTGTATATACATATTTAGTAGAGCACATTTTATATGATGCACCTACCTAAACCGTTGGGAATTTGAGTATGTGTATGAGTCAAATACAGGACGTGGTGGTGTAATTAGTTAAGTCGCAGTGGGGTAGATTTTTCGGGAACAGTCAATTCGTAACCAAGTCAATTCGTACTCAGTGAAACTGAGTCAATTCATAACCAAGTCAATTCGTACTCAATCAAACTGAGTCAATTCGTAACCATTTTTAGCTCAACTTTGGCGAAACCAAATTTGAGCTTTTGTCATGGCCTGCCGTCCGTCTGTCCATAGTCAACAATTGGATACGGCTCGGGCTAGAGGCCATATTTATGAACCAATCTTTACGAAACTTCTTGGATACCTTTGTTATGACCGTGGGACGAGAACGAGTGTTTTTGGGTGCGGTCCAAAATTCAAAATGGCTGCCAACCGCCATTTTGTACTGACGATGCAGAAATCTGTTTTTTGTACAGAAATTCCATATGAAAGCTCATATTTGAATAATTTTGTGTTTGAATGTTTAGTACCATGGGATACATCACATATAATACAGATTTTTTTCTTGTGCTTAAATTATGCAAATTAGACTAACTTTGATGTTTTTTTGTGTTACTTTCAGCACTGTAAGTGCAAATGCCAATACGGCTCGGGCTAGAGGCCGTATTTATGAACCGATCTTTATGAAACTTCTTGGGTACCTTTGTTATCACCGTGGGACGAGAACGAGTGTTTTTGGATCCGGTCCGAAATTCAGGATGGCCGATGGCAGCCATTTTGTACAAAATTAGGTGTAATCAGATTTTTGCACAGAACTTCCATATGAAAGCGCTGATTTGAATAATTTTTTGTATGAATGTTTAGTACCAAGGGATACTTCACATCACATATAATACAGGTTTTTTTTCTCATGCAGAAATTATGCAAATTAGATGAACTTTGATTTTTTCAGTGCTACTTACACACAGTAGGTAGGCATGTCAATACGGCTCGGGCTAGAGTCTATATTTATGAACCGATCTTCACGAAACATCTTGGGTACCGATGTTATCACCCCTTGGGACGAGAACGAGTGTTTCTGTGTGCGGTCTAAAATTCAAGATTGCTGCCAGTGGCAATTTTGTACCGAAATTAGGTCTAATCAGTTTTTTGTACACAACTTCTATATGGCTCAGGCTAGAGGCCGCATTTATGAACCGATCTTTACAAAACTTCTTGGGTACCTTTGTTATCACTGTGGGATGAGAACGAGTGTTTTTGGGTGTGGTCCGAAATTCAAGATGGCCACCAGCAGCAATTTTGTACCAAAATTAGTGCACTCAGTCTTTTGTACAGAACTTCTGTATGAAAGTTCTGATTTGAATAAATTTTTGTATGAATGTTTAGTAACATGGAATACATCACATATAGTACAGGTTTTTTTCTCGTGCAGTAATTATGCAAATTAGATGAACTTTGATTTATTCAGTGCTACTTATACACTGTAAATGCACATGTCAATACGCCTCGGGCTAGAGGCTGTATTTATGAAGCGATCTTCACAAAACTTCTTGGGTACCTTTGTTATCACCTTGGGACAAGAACGAGTGTTTCTGGGTGCGGTCGAAAATTCAAGATGGCTGCCAGTGGCCATTTTGTACCGAAATTAGGTCCTATCAGTTTTTTGTCACAACTTCTATACAGCTCGTATTTATGAACTGATCTTCACGAAACTTCTTGGGTACCTTTGTTTTCACCTTGGGACATGAACGAGTGTGTTTTGGGGTGCTTTTGTTATCATTGTGCTTTGAGAACACATATTTTGGGGTTCAGTCAGACCCACTCTGGGACTCAAAGATTTCTTTTCTAATTTAGCATCTGACTGTCACCCACTTTTACAATACTTTACCAATACGGTCAGTATTTATGTACAGACTGTTACAATACTTTATATGTACTTTTGTTATCAGGTCATTATCCAGATGTTTGTCATTGCTGTGTCACATACTATACATATACATGTCTTAACAAGTTGAGCTACAGTGTCATTGACACTTTCATTTTGAGTATGATTTGACCTGAACTGAAAAAAGCTGAGTCAATTCATAATCAGTTTGTTTTCAAGTCGGGTCAATTCGTACTAAAAAAAATGGTGACGAAACTGAAAAAAGCTAAGTCGTTTTGGAATATTACATAATGGATAATTGTCCTGAATTTTTACTAGACTACAACCTGTACATGTCCAGCTGCTTAACAGTGATTTCTAACCAAGTCTTAGCTGCCTTAACAGGCAGCCAAAACTGGACTAGAAATCACTGCCCAGGCGATTTGTTTATTGTCAACAGATACTCCTGAAGATGGAATTGTCAGGGCACATGCTCTGAGATTGCAAATGCTTCAAGTTGGCTTTTAAAGGTTAAAGTGTGTTTAGAAGAAGTCGCAAAATTACTGTAGGTATGATTTGTGTTCGTAAAAGAATGCCACAGTTGAGCTCATTGGCAGTGGCATTTGTGGAGCTGTGGTAGAATGATACAAGGACAACTTTTTCTGTATTTTCCTGATGTGAATTCCCCTTTGGTACTACAAGCGAATCCCAGTCATGTGAGATACTGAATACTGAACTGATACCAAGGTATACCCCCTTAAAAAGTCCGAAACTGATACCAAACTCAAAATTCCAATTCCGCCCATCTCAACTTACATGTATGACTGCACAGTTCAGGACATGAATTAAATGTTTGTTTGAGTTGGACTGAGATTGGGAAATTTTGTGTTGGAATTGGGAAAAAGAATGCCCATGTACATGTACCATTGCGAAAGGTGTTCCCATATTCAGTGTTCAAAATTTAACGTGAATGCTCATTTCATTCACTTGGTGGTTACGCAAATTTAAATCTATGCAAGCCGATGACCGGTTAGCTAAAAGTTGCATCTTGAATGGTAAAGTCTGAGTAACTTAACTGGTAGAGTGCTAAATTTTTTCTCAGCCTCAAGACTTGTTCACACATTTTTGTCTTGTTACAATTAATGGGAGAGTGCCTATACTAGTAGGCACTCTCCCATAAATTGCAACAATGCAATTCAATGGAGATGAAGTAATTTTACCTCCAAGATAATGTTAAGGACATCCACAGAATATGAAGCCTTTAGATTTTGGTACCTGCAGCTCAGAATAAAGCCCAAATATGGGCTTCTAGCACTCTCCCATTTAACCAGCCTTTCATGTGTGTTGATAGATTTTTAGACCTTTGCCTTGAGAGGCTATATATATTTCAATTCCTTGCAATATATCAATATTTGTAATGATAAAAAGGCAGTTTCCCAAGAATTTTTATGTAGCCGAGTGTTCGGTTAGCCATCTCCAAACCACGTGAATGGTCAGTCGGTTAGAGTCATTTTTAGCTCAACTTGACAAAGTCAAGCTGAGCTGTTGCCATCACTTCTCGTCCGTCACTGTATTTACGTATGCACGTTAGTATGTTAGTATGTACGTCCACAATTTCCTTTGGCACACCTCACAGGTCGCATTTATGATCAGATCACTTTGATGTTGCCACGGCAAATGTTCTTGGAACATTTTGTACCAAAATTAGTGCAATCAGGTTTTTGTACATGAAAGTTCTGATTTGAATAAATTTTTGTAGGAATGTTAAGTAACATGGAATACATCACATGTAATACGTTTTTTTTTCTCGTGCTGACATTATGCAAACTAGATGAACTTTGATTTGTTCACTGTTCAGTGCTACTTATACACAGTAAGTGATGATGTCAATATGGCTCGGGTTAGAGTCTGTATTTATGAACCTATCTTCACGAAACTTCTTGGGGTACCTTTGTTTTCACCTTGTGACAGGAACGAGTGTTTATGGGTGCCTTTGTTATCACTGTGCTATGAGAACAAATATTTTTGGGTTCAGTCAGACCCACTCTGGGACTCAAAGATTTTTTTCTAGTTTAGCATCTAATTGTCACCCCACCTTTACAATACTTTACCTATATATTTGTTACAGGCTACGATCAACATTTATGTACAGACCGTTACAATATTTTGCATGTACCTTTGTTATCAGGTCATTACCTAGATGTTTGTCATTGCTGTGTCACATACTATATATGTACATGTCTTAAACAAGTTGAGCTACAGTGTCATTGACACTTTCATTAAATTTTGCACACTGATATTCGGCCTCTATAGACACCCAAAAGAATCCCTGTGATGTAACATTGAACATTGGCAAAACAAATCTGAGAGTAAGATTTCCAAGCAGTGGATGGGAATGTGATCTGAGAGTTAATTCCATTAATCCTTTGCCTTACACAAAAGCCAAATGACATTGGAACAAGCTCAATGTACTCATTCCATTGATGAATCATAAGCTATGTTTTTCGGGAAAAAAATAATGAAAATTGAATGGTGATTTTTGTGAATAGTGCTGGCCAGTTTTGACTGTTATCTTGGGTAAAGGGCAAGCAAGCTCATTCTACTTCATCAAACCTAAATTAACGGATGTGAGAATTACCGATACTACTCCAGGCCTGACAGTCTAGAAAATCAAGGAGTTCAAAACAATTGCATTCCTCAGATTGCTTGGGAGTGCAGCTGCACCTGGAATTTTTTCAATACATATACTTGCATGCTGTTTTGGTTTCAGTATGTAGGGGGTGGAATGTCACCCAATCACCCATGGAGTGGAGGTTTCACCAAAGGTACTACTCTTAAATTTAGTACAGAAAAAAAGAAGCACAAGCCAAGTTTCAACCAATGGACCTCCACGTTAAACCCGAAGGTCCATTGGCTGAAAGTTTGCTTATGCTAATTACACTTTTTATCAAATTATCGTTTATTATCTTGAGAGAAATCAATATTCCACAGGTGATTAATTGACAACACAGTGAACACACACTCTATGTACTGTATATTCACTTCAAGGTATTGCTATTGTGACTGAAATATTGTACTACATTCAGCTACATAGTGGAAAAATTGGCATACACATATTCTCGTTATTCAAAATGTTATATTCAATTCTGATGTGACAGTCTTCTACAATCAAAATGTATCGAAATGCAACCTGGGTCATGAATTATTGCAAATCAATGCAATACTGTCAAATGATAATAGATTTTAAAGGCAGTCCCAAACAGGTCTGGCATTCCAGAAAATCAAGGGGTGCAAAAAATTGCCCTCCTCAATTTTTTCTAGGCGTGCAGTAGGCGTGTAGCACTCCTAAAGAATGCCAGGCCTGCTACTCTTGAGTTCCAAATAAAAGTACAGGGCGGAATAAAAGTACAGGGTGGAAAATCGGAGGAATACAAATAGAAGTTCAGGGTGGAAAATCATGATAGAGTTACTGTCATTTCTGTAATACCCCTAACCCATACAGGAGTGTTACCTGGTCTTTAACTCTGTGCATGCTGCTGGCAGACATTCCTACCCAGGACAAAATTTTGCTTGCCACTGAACTAAGTATAATTTAGGCACATTTAATAAAACTTTTCCCTTGTTATTTGAATGTATTTTTTTAACAAAGATTTCTTGAGTTAAATTTGGATGGATTTCATCAAATCTAGTTGTGCATACAGCAGCCATGACTAGATTAGATGAAAAATACCATGAAAATACTCAGTGAGTTAGGCGTTAAAGCCCAAGTAACAGTCCTGTGTGAGTTAAGAGTCTAAAATAGACTAAGGTACCCATAGTATGTCTCACTTGACACTGTTGGTGTTTTTTTTTAAAAGACATACACTCCCAAATAAACTTCATACAGGTTGGCAAATATTCCAAAAATTAATAAACATACGGGTATTTTTATTTGGAACCTGAGAGTAGGCTTTGCTGCACTGCTCTTGGCTAACTGACAGCAACATCCCCATCACCAACATTGTTTGAAAAATTCAAATTTGCTCTCTATGAGTCTGTTACTTGAAAATATATCCAGTTTTATTAGGATTTAGCAAATTGTTGACTTCAGCACTTATTGGAAAGAGCTTGTTACGGCGTGTCTCTTACATTGTGTAATACCAATAAGAAATCTGAGAATTTGAATTCAACTACTCTAAAATTTAATAACAAAAATAATTTAAAATGAAAATGATACACTATTTGGTTTACAGAAAATAAAATAGAAATACTTAACACTTAGTCCAAAATAAAGTTAATAGAATCCAGTAATCCAGTGATGAAGAAACTTTCCATCTGGTATTATAATGTCCAAGAATGTGTCTGTAGAAACAGTATCCAATAAACTATAATGAAATTTTTAGCAGTGTCTAATAAATTCCAATAAAGCACTCAGCAAAATTCAAATGAAATTAATATCCAACAAGTAGTGGCTCCACACCACAGGTAGTTTGAAAATAATCCAGTTGAAGTCTGTTTTTTTTTTCACAAGAATAAATCTTAGTTCACACAAGAAGACAAAATTCTCTTCAAGTTTTGGAAACACTTTTCCAATAGAAAATGACGCTCAGATCAAAAAATAATATTTTATTTAATATATATAAAACTCGGCTGCTCCAAAAATGTATAATAATGCACTGTCCTGTAATACATGTAGTAATCTACAATGTTCAGTGAAGGCTAAATAAACATGTCGCTTCTCAATGCTGTGTGAGGTGAATAGAATGAAGCAGTCTCTTGATGGAGGTTATTATATTGTCTTCAATTGAAAGTTGCAGAATGAGAAATTTCTCCAATATTCTATTGTTCCATTAATTCTGATTGGCTGAATTAAATCACCTCATTAAGTTTTTAGATGATTCTGTCTAATATAAGTAAACAAGTGTGACCCAAATAAACAATCAGTGAGCAAAAAAAGGATACTGAGTAACATTACAGTGGAACCTTGTTAATTGAATAGCCGCATTGTCAATGAAAATTATTCAATTAACAGGAGTATTGACTCAGTATTCAATTAATTGGGATTGTATCACTTTCCTGTATTCTAGAGATAAACTTTGCATTTATTCTAGTATATCTTGTTTGACAGAGCTCCATGAGCTCTGTCAAACACAATATAATAGATTAAATGCCTGTATTGGATGTACTGAGGCCAAATAGGTCTGTAAACAAAGGAAAATTGGGGAGAGTCAGGGTAATTTCTCGACAGGTTACACAATTTTTTATTCAATTAACAGGAGTTTACACTAACCTATATTCAATTAACAGTTCAAATTTGTACTGGAGGTATGGTAAATGGTTTTGTGTTGGGAAATTATATTCAATTAACAGGGTTATTCACTTAAGAGATATCCAGTTAAGTGGGCTCCTCTGAATCAAGAAACATGTTGATAGGTATAGTCAAAGGTCACTCCGAGTGCAAATAATTGATCTCACCAGCCACAGTCTGCTTTTTCTAACTCCAATTAATTTCCGAAAATATTAATTGTTTATAAGTAACCAAGGACATGTCAATTCTGATATCATAATAGGGGCCTATGACAAGCACATGCAGAGAGGTTTCAAATAAATGAACAGGACAAGATTAATTTATTGTTGTAATATCTACATTTAAAATTAATAGGTACATGGACATACTTGTATGCCTACTATAAACTTACATGTAACATGCTACCAGTACTGAATTCACCCTTAGAACAGGGTTGGCTTTTTTGAAAAATACGCGGTGGCAAAAAATCACTCTCCTACATGTACATGCACAACATGAAGGAGCTAATTACTTGAGAAAATTGCTCTCCTGAACTAGTTTTCTTTGTTTTGCTTAACAAACATCCTCTAAATGCCTCATAAATGGTGTGTGTTCTCCTTGGAATGCATCCAAGCCAATCAATTCCAATGAACTGTTGTTGAACCTGTGTTTGTTTTTTACACCCATTACCCCAGTATGGGTTGATTGAACAAGAAGATCTGTCTGACCAGACCAACTTCTTGCTCGATTGGCCCATATTTGGGTGGAGTGGTTTGTACAAATTTGAATAATTATCATCCCCGCAATGAGGTGGGTGAGGGAGAGGGAGGGATTTATTCTGGAATCACTTTGTCCGGCCATCTGTCCATCCATCCGTCCATAGACATAATTTTGTCCAGAGATTTTCTCAGATCTTTATATACCAATCTGCCGGAAACTTGGTATGAATGTTCACCATCAACAGGAACCTGTGCACCTGCAATTATAGGTCCAGTCGGATTATTTTTGCCAGAATTGTGTCCCATTTCATTTTGAAAAAGCAGGCCTAGAATTTTGTCTGGAGATTTTCTCAGATATTTATGGGTTGATTCCTTTGAAACTTGGTTTGGATGTTTATTACCATGAGAACCTGTGCACTAGCGATTATAGTTTTGATCGGACTTTTTTTTGCCAGAGTTATGCCCTCTTGTGTCTTAGAAATTAGAATGTCTAAATTTTGTCTTGAGATTTTCTCAGATGTTTATGGGTCGATTCCTTTGAAACTTGCCTGGTATGGCTGTTCACTGCCTGTACCATAGGATCCAGTTCACCTGTGATTATAGTTTCGATCAGACTTTTTTTTGCCAGAGTTATGCCCCTTTTACGTCTTAGAATGCCTGAATTGCCTAGAATTTTTTTTCGGAGATTTTCTGTCGTTTTTGAGTCGTTTTCTTTGAAACTTGTGTGAATGTGCAATACCATGGGAACCTGTGCACCTGCAATTATGGTCTTTCGATCAGATTTTTTCCCCAGAGTTATGCCCTTTTCGTCTTAGAATGCCTGAAGTTTGACCAGAGATTTTCTAAGATGTTTTTGGGTTGATTCCTTTGAAACTTGGTGTGGATGTTCACTACCATGGGAACCTCTGCACCTGCGATTATAGTTTTGATTTGACTTTTTTGCCAGAGTTGAGGCCCATTTCTTCTTAGAATAATCATGGCGGCGGGGTATGGACAGGCTATCTGGGTCAGTCACATCTCTAGTTGCATTTTTAGCTTAACTTGACAAAGTCAAGATAAGCTATTGCCATCACGCGTGCGGAAGTCTGTTAGTCTGTGAAGCTGTGAGCCTGTTCACATATTCCTTTAGCACAGGCTACACCCCGTAGTTCTTGTCTGATCTTCACGAAATTTTATATGCAGGTTTGGGGTCATGTCTAGATGAGAACATCCCCTTTTGGTCATGATCGGTCAACCGTTATGGCTGCCCGAGCCCAAAACCCGAAAACCATTAGCACAGTGTACAGGTCGTATTTATGAAGGGATTTCATTGTAACTTGGTAGGATGCCTCTGTATTTTGGTCATGATCTGTCAACTGTGATGGCTGCACAAGCACGAAACCCAAAAACTTTTAGCACAGTCTGCAGGTCATATTTAATATGTAGGGATTTCATTGTAACTTGGTAGGATGACTCTGGATGATGTCTAGATGAGAACTTCCCCATTTGGGCGCGATCCGTCAACCATGATGACTGCCCGAGCCCAAAACCCAAAAACCTTTAGCACAGTCTACAGGTCATATTTATGAAGGGATTTCATTGTAACCTGGTAGGTTGACTTCATATAATGTCTAGATGAGAACATCCCCTTTTGGACGTGATTGGGAAACTGTGATGGCTACAGGGGCCCGAAGCCCGAAAACCTTCAGCACAGTCTACAGGTCATATTTATGAAGGGATTTCATTATAACGTGGTAGGATGACTCCAAATAATGTCTAGATGAGAAAGTCCCCTTTTGGTCATGGTCATTCAGCCTTGATGGCTGCCCAAGCCCAAAAACCTTTAGCATAGTCTATAGGTCATATTTATGGAAGGATTTCATTGTAAGGTATTAGGTTGACTCCATATAATGCCTAGATGATGAAATCCCCTTCTGGTCGTGATTGGTCAACTGTGACGGCTTCAGGGGTCCGAAGCCTGAAAACCTTGAGCACAGTCTACAGGTCATATTTGTGAAGGGATTTCATTGTAACTTCGTAGGATCACTCCAGATGATGCCCAGATGACAACGTCCCCTTTTGGTCGCGATCATTCAACCATGATGGCTTCCTAAGCCCAAAACCTGAAAAACTTTAGTACAGACTACAGGTCGAATTTGTGAAGGGATTTCATTGTAACTTAGTAGAATGACTCAGTATAATGTCAAGATGAGGACGTCCCCTTTTAGTAGTAATTGGTCAACCGTATTGGCTACACAGGCCTGAAGCCCGAAAACCTTTAGCACAGTCCATAGGCCATATTTATGAAGGGATTTCAATGTAACTTGATAGGATGACTCGTTTTGGAATAATTTCGCTGTAACTTGGTAACTTTCGTTGACATACGTTAACTGTGAGGGCCACATACATTAACTGTGGGGTCATATTAACCCACCCCTCTGCCCTTTAGTACAGTGTACACCTCATATTATTTTTATTAAAAACATAGCATACAGGGAACAGAAATTAACATATTCCCAATTATCACAATTCTTGTCTTATTTCATAATCCTTTCATAAACATTGAACATTATCCTTTTCATCAAACACAACACACCGACAAGTTAAGCTACAGTGTCATTGACACTTTCATTTTTGTATACCTGCAAGCCTTCGAATCTGAGGCATGCAACTGCGCTTATGCTTCAGTGCATTTCTAAAAGGTTGGTTGGTACATTTTTAATACTGCATCATAGAAATTCTCTTTTTTGGGGAGCACTGCAAGCTTTTCTCAAACAGTGAGCAATGGGCTATTGTATTAAAACATGAAATCTACCGAGGGAAAGCAAATGTATGAAACTCCAATGGGAGTAATTTTCAGGAAAGCAGGGGCAGATGGGAGAGGAGAGTGATCACTCTCACTCGCCGTCACTCTCCTAAATGTTTCACTAGGGAGCAATTAATCACTCGCCTTCATGATGTGTAGAAATTATGTCCAAACATAAAGTTATATATTGCTTTTCAATCACCCCTAACCAGACCCAACTAGGAAACAATACTTGCAAAACATTATCTCCTTCATTTTTGGCTTTAAACATATCTTATGACACCTCAATGAGCTCGTTCCAATGAGGGGTGATAAGCTGTGTTTTTAAAGCAAAAATGAAAAAGATTTGTATCGTGATTTTCATGTATAAAACTGTTCAGTTTGGGCTGTCATCATAGCTAAGGGGTTAAATCACTCTCTTGAATTTTTCACACTTGCAAAATCAAAATGAAGAGAGTGATCATTCACTCACCTGCATTTTCTTCCCTGCGGTCACTGGGAAAGTAACATCTTTACATGTCTTTATCAATAACGATATGCTGAACATTATATATATTACTGTGCATCATCGACAGGCCTGGAAATATAGAGCTTACATCATAACCTACGTGTATTGGCAGGTTACGCTAAATAATGTGGTGGTAACCTACATGTACATGTACAGAAATAATGTAATGTGGTGCTTTTCTCAGTTTTCTGCCTTCTCAAGTTTACTATGCGCCAGCCATGCTGTTTAGGTCTTAACCCTTTACACAATGCAGACGATATCAAAATTTATTATTTCAATTACTTTTTTTTAAAATTAAAAAAAAAAAGTATCAACAAAACCATATCATGTGACCCCTCATTGGAATGAGCTTGATGAACTTGTTCCAATGAGGTGTCACATTTTCTCAATTTTCTGCCGTCTCAAGTTTACTATGCCAACTGTACTGTTTACATCTTTACCCTTTACCCAGTGCAGATGATATCAAAATTTATTATTTTAATGACTATTTTTAGCTCAACTTGACAAAGTCAAGCTGAGCTATTGCCATCATTTCTCGTCCGTCGACGTACGTACGTACGTACGTTAGTACGTACGTCCACAATTTCCTTTGGCACACCTCAAGTCGCATTTATGATCAGATTGCTTTGAAACTTGGTATGCTTGTTTGGGGCGACCTCTAGATGGGACCTATCGATTTTCTTCCATTTCCATCGAAAAATGTTGCTGCAGCCAATGTTCTTAGAACTTAGTTTAGTCAGACCTTAATATTTCCGTTTGGCACACCCTACAGGGCACATTTATGATTGGAATGCTTTGAAACCTGGCATGCTTGTTTAGGGTGACCTGTAGATGGGAGCTATCAATTTTCTTCAATTTCTTTCAAAAATTGTTGCCGCAGCCAACGTTCTTAGAACTTAGTTTAGTCAGACCACAATATTTCCCTTTGGCACACCCTACAGGGCACATTTATGATTGGATTGCTTTGAAACCTGGTATGCTTGTTTGGGCTGACCTCTAGGTGGGAGCTATCGATTTTTTTCCATTTCTGTCAAAAAAAGTTGTCGCGGCCAAAGTTCTTAGAACTTAGTTTAGTCAGCAGACCTCAATATTTCCGTTTGGCACACCCTACAAGTAGTGCTGGGCGGTTTCCCGATTAATCGGCAGTACCCGGTTAAAAATTCAATATCGTCAGTAATATCGTCTAAAAAAAAAAAAATTGTCATATCGTCAGTTATCAGCAGGCATCAACTTGCCATCAAGTAATCATACTTCGCATGTGTGTGTCCGTGTGTGTGAATAAAAGTGATTCTAATTTAACCCAGCTTGAGTTTTCCAAATCTTAAATTAAAGTTAAAATGCCCACGTTATATCTGCATACGCAATTTAATTTGTAAAACACACAGAGAAAGCGTCCATATTGGAAGTGAATCTGTTGAATCTGGGCATGTCTGGTGACTTCAGAACCAATTTTCATACAACATGATTGAGACAGTTAAGACGCAACTAGGTCATGGTTCATGAATCATGACGTGTAATTGTAGGCTGTAGCAAAATATCAAGCTCAAACGCCCTCTCGGCTCCTTCATATAATTAGTGCTGATCCCTCCCCCTCCCCCATATTTTATTGCACCTTCTGCCGCCCCGTGTGCCGCCTTCAAATCTTTTCAGCAGCGGGGAAATAAAATAAGGTGATCATGTTGCTTGTCGGCGTTGTATCAATTAAAAGAACAGCGATGCAAGGGAGCTAAGTGTTGTTCATTCTTGCATTGTTTTTACTAAGTGCATTTTTCGTTTGTGGAACGTTTTTATTTGGACACAACAAAAGAAGAATTATTGCTAACTGAATGAGTTGTCCTTAATTATGTGAATTCCTCCCCTTATCATCCTGCCAATCCACGAAAGGAATGTGTGGAATACTTATCAGAAACGTCTTTTATTCATCAATGCTGACTTCTTATTTACATGCTTATTCCATTTAAATAAACAGCCAGCATGGTTTTGAGAATGGGTTTTTCCAAATAATTTTGAACATCATGTCACACATTTAGGACAGTGAGGTTCAGTTTGGATCACATTCCCTGCAAATATAACTGGTAAGATACGATTTACGTTTTTTTTTTCAATGTCATTGACCAGTTGATAACTTGATGTCAATTGAAGCCTGTCAGTGTGACTCGCATGCCTTCAATGTATTCGTAATACGGGCGTCAGTCGACGGTATTAGACCCTCCCCACACAGTTTCACAGTTCGTGACATCTTGTGTCTTGGGTTTCTGAAAAAAATAATACACGCAGGCACATAAACAATTAAAATTCTTTCAATTTTATTCCAAATACAAATCATGTTATAAAACAAAGAACAACAGATGATACACAATACACAACTTGTACAGTTTGCTGGTTGTGAGTTGGGTGTTAAAAACCACGATAATATCGTTAACCACGATGTCAGTACTCAATAATCGCGTTTTTTATTTTTTTCAATATCGCCCAGCACTACCTACAAGGCACATTTATTATTGGATTGCTTTGAAACCTTGCATGCTTGTTTGGGGTGACCTCTAGATGGGAGCTATCGATTTTCTTCAATTTCCGGTAAAAAATGTTGCCACGGCCAACGTTCTTAGAACTCAGTTTAGTCAGACCTCAATATTTCCATTTGGCACACCCTACAGGGCACATTTATGATCAGATTGCTTTGAAACCTAGTATGCTTGTTTGGGGAGACCTCTAGATGGGAGCTATCGATTTTCTTCCATTTCTGTCGAAAAATCTTGCCACGACCAACGTTCTTAGAACTTAGTTTAGTCAGACCACAATATTTCCTTTTGGCACACCCTACAGGGCACATTTATGATTGGTTTGCTTTGAAACCGGGCATGCTTGTTTGGGGTGACTTCTAGATGGGAGCTATCAATTTTTTTCCATTTCCGTCAAAAAATGTTGCCACGGCCAACGTTCTTAGAACTTAGTTTAGTCAGACCTCAATATTTCCCTTTGGCACACCCTACAGTGCACATTTATGATCAGATTGCTTTGAAACCTGGTATGCTTGTTTGGGGAGACATCTAGATGGGAGCTATTGATTTTCTTCCATTTCCATCGAAAAATCTTGCCGCGTCAGACATCAATATTTCTCTTTGGCACACCCTACAGGGCACATTCGGATTGCTTTGAAACCTGGCATGCTTGTTTGGGGTGGCCTCTAGATGGGAGTTATCGATTTTCTTCCAATTCCATCCATCAGAAAATGTTGCCGCTGGCAACGGTTTTTGAACTTAGTTTAGTCAGACATCAATATATTCCTTTGGCATGCCCTACAGGGCACATTTATGATCAGATTGGTTTGAAACTTTGTATGCTTGTTTGGGGTTACCTCTAGATGGGAGCTATTGATTTTCTTCGATCCGTCAAAAAATGTTGCCACTGGCAATGACCTTCGATGAACTTAGTAAAAACTTAGTGCAGTTTGGCATCAATATTTCCATTTGACACACCCTGCAGGGCACATTTAAGATTGGATCGCTTTTAAACTTGGTGTGCTTGTGTGGGGTGACATCTATATGGGAGCTGTCGATTTTCTTCCATTTCTGTCAAAAAATTTTGCCGCTGACCTTTGAACTTAGTTTTGTCAGACCTCAATATTTCCCTTTAATACACCTTTAACACACCCTTCAGGGCACATTTATGATCGGATCACTTTGAAACTTGGTATGTGTGTTTGGGGTGACCTCTAGATGTGAGCTATTGATTTTTTTCATTTCCATAAAAAAATTATTGTCGTTAACACCAGCCTTTGAACTTACTGCATTTGTGCATCAACTTATCCCTTTTGCACTCTCTGCAGGGTTTATTTATGAATTTCCATAAAAAAAAACAAACAAAAAAACCATTGCCACAAAGCAATGACCTTCTACTTAGTGCATTTGTGCATTAACATCTTGCTTTGGCATGCCACAGAGGGCACCTTCATTATCAGGTTGTTTTTAAACTTTGTATGCTTATGCAGGGTGACAAAGATAGGAGCTATTGATTTTCTTTTCATTTCCATCAAAAACTGTTGCTGTTAGCAACAATCTTTGAATTTATTGCACATGTGCATCAACATTCTTTGACATGGCCTACAGGCCACATTTATCATATGATTGTTTTTGAACTTGGTGTGCTCATTAGGCAAGACCTTTAGATAGAGCTGTTGATTAGCCTTCATTTCTGTGAAAAAAGTTGCCATTTACAATAACCTCTGAACATACTGCATTTGTGTATCAACATTCTTCCTTTAGCCAGTCTTACAGTTTACATTTAAAAATGCATACTCTGACGTTGTGCACACATAATGCTGTTATGTTGAAATTTCATCAAATAACATTGGTACCAATGATCTTCAATTTTGCCATTTCATTTATAACTTACCAAGTTCAAGTTTGTCAATTTGAGCTACAGTGTCATTGACACTTTCATTTAAAAATTAAAAAAAAGTATCAACCAAACCATATCATGTGACCCATCTTTGGAACGAGCCTGATGAGTTCGTTCCAATGAGGTGTCACATGATATGGTTCTGTTGAAATATTTTGAAAAATTTCTTTCTTTCAACTGCTCAATTTGCAAATTATGTTGGCAAATGCTCTGACTCGTTAGGTAAAGGGTTAAAAGAACTTCCACCACAATAAGTAGCAACTAATGCGTGATCTTGTGATCTGATCAGAATTTTCTACTTTTATGATTACAGCAGAGTAAAGTTTAATACAATGGAGCACTGTTATTTGAATAACCACTTTTCCAGTGAAAATTATTCAATTAACCCTTTCCCTAACATGAAAAGCAGACGACACATGCAAAAAAAAATTCTTATCAACCTACCTCAATTGTTTACTACAGGCTTGCACTTCAGTGGAAGAACCTAACACGGATAAAATACTCTCTATTTTAATCTTTCCCAAGATTTGGGAAAGAAAAGTGGTGTAAAAACACCACGAAAAAATAAGCCAAAACTGGGTCGAGCGCCATCGGCACACACCCAGTATGGGACGCTTTTCCATAGTACAAATCCACGACTTCCGTAAAACAGTGCGCAATGCATCAATTCGTCATTCTTTTGATTATCGGCACACGTGAGGGATGTGTGCTATCTTTGCTGCAGTAACAGTGATATTTTAACTCATCGATAATGGTTTTCCTGTGACTGGCTTTATGGATCTGAAGATCGTATAATAACAGGACTGTGTTTTATATATTCTCGTTTATATTTTCAACCACATTCTCATTGTATATTATTTACTATTCCGTTTTCGCGAATGTTTTGTTTTCGACATCACGCGATTCGACAATGAATTTTTCGGTTGATGAATTAATTTTTGGAGTTAGGTGTCAATCTGGGACTGTCTCACTCTGTTGAGGGCTGAATTTCTGTTTTTTCGGTCTCTGTCGACCGTCTGGGTTCTGTCATGTACCCACCGGTTTTTTTCTGCCACCTTCTCTCATAGTTGAGGGTGATCTTCTACTTTCTGTTTCTGTTGAGTTCACCTTTTTCTTCTACTGCTCTCCCCTCTGTTATTTCCAGTTCGGTTCCTTTAGGGCAATTCCTTTTGCCCTCGCCATGGTGTGTTCTCGTGGCCATTTCTTCCGCACCCGTGGGTGGTGTGGAACGCTGTCGTTTCGGGAGCCTCCCGACTCGACCACGTCTGGTGTGAGTTTACCCCCTCCATTGGGGATGTGTGGCTCCTCCCACTCCCACGGGGGTGGGGAACGCTATCATTTTGGGGTCGCCCGATTTGACCACGTCTGGTGAGAATTGCTCCCCCTCCGTGGGGGATGTGCAGCTCCTCCCGCACCAGCGGGGGGTGGAGAACGCTGTCGTTTCGGGGTCTTCTCGACTCGACCATGTCTGGTGAGAGTTATTCCCCTTCCGTGGGGAATGTGCAGTTTTTTACCGTGGTGAATTCTGCGGGAGCTGTTGGATTTCTGGTGAAGAGATGCCTGGTTCCGGGACTATGCGCCCTCTCCAGTCGACATCTGAGGCTGTCACTAGGGTTGTGATTCCTCCTTTGGAGGCCGAGCTTGGTGGCTCTCTCCGCTTTTCCGCCAGTTCCAACAGCTCCCGTCGTATCTGCTGCTACTGCTGTTCCGTCTACAACATCATTGGGCACCATTTTTAGCCGGCCTCGGCTTATCCCTGCCAGGGTCTGCAGGGATATCTGTAGTGTGGTTGTGGGGTATCGGCCTCAGCCTTCCCCGACTTCCACTCGGCGAAGTCGGATGGGGCTGCCGACTGAACCCCCTACTGTGTCCTCTCAGCCATTGAGCACAGTTGTTTTATACCTGCAGTAGTCTGCTGCGGTGTCTGGTTGTGTAGACGTGGGGGTATCGGCCTCAGCCTTCCCTGACTTCAACTCGGCGAAGTTGGAAGTGGCTGCCGGCCGGACCCTCTACTGTGGTCTCTGCGCCGTCGAGCACCACAGTTGTCATTGGATTCGGACGTTCTTAGTGGGACATTATGAACTCCGTGGCGTTTCCGTCCACTCATTCTGGCCACACGTCCAGTTTTGGGGGACCAACGTCTTTTGTGCAGCCTGCACCTTCTGCCCTGCAGAGGTCCGCGGTGACTCTCATGAGTTCCTGCTTTGTTGATCCTCAGGGTGTGTCACACCCCTATACACGTCTACCTTCAGACGTTTCGGCTGCCGCCCGTCGTCCCATGTCAGGTGTTTTGGAGGATCGTGACCCTTCGCTGGTTAAGAGGGTCAGAGGTGAAGCCACTTTGCCGGTTCGTTCCCCTGTCTAACCGGCCAGTACAGACAGTGAGCTTAAAGAGGCCCTCTCCTTACTCACTCAGGTTCTGTCAAAGAGCCTTCCCGTTGCTTCCAGCAAGGCAGCGAGTGGTTTCCAGGCGCCCCCTATGGCGCCGCCTCCCGGGATTGGAAACAGGCCGCTTTCTCATCCCCCTGGTGTTCCGACACCATGGGAGGCATCGGCTGGTTTGCCCATGATGCTTGATGTAGAGAGCCAGCAGTCTTCGGACTTGGGGGCAGCTCTTGATTTCGTGTTTGGGTTCCTTCCGGATCTCAAACCATCTAACCAGTCGACAGTGTCAGCCAGGCCGCGATCATCGGTCGCGCGCCAACAGCCTATGGAGCAACCCGCTTCTGGGCGTCTTCGACCATGCCAGTCGGTACAGTTGGTTGAAACATTTTCAGCCTTGGACTCTAAGCTACGTTCCAAGGCTATGAAGGCTCCGTTCTTCACCAGGGTTGACACCTTTTTGCCTCCAGCGCATTATCGTTCCTACGATTCCGCCAATCCGTCCATATACCAGACTTTGACGGTTTTGGATCAGGACTCCAATTCCCTTGGGCTTTCCAAGTTCAAGCCTGCCGTCATTCCAATGACGACTCTGGAGTCCACATTGGGCTTATCGAGAGAGATGCTTGGTATGCTTTCTCTCTCCAATCACATCGTCTCAGCTTTAGCTGCTTATCTGCCCCCAGATAAGTTTGACGAGGTACAGGCTTCTTTGCGTGTGCTGTCCAAGGCGCTCATGCATCTTACTCACCACCTGCATGCCTGTAACACGGCTAATCTGGAATTAGTTCGAAGGGACTCTGTGCTGGAGACAGGCTGATCCCTTCCTGAGGTGCAGTGCGCTACTCTTCAATCTGCTTCTTCCGCAACTTTTCCATGGTTCTGTGTTGATGGTCCGGGATGACGTCCTACGTCATTCCAACGATCAGCTGCTGTTTCTTCAGCTTGATCAGCCTTCTAGGGTAGGCACGGGCCGTTCCAAGCCTAACAAGTCCCCTCTGCTTCCTCTGCGAAGCAAAGGGGCTGATCCTTCTGCCTCCGCTTCTACTTCTTAGAAAGGGGTAAGGGTAAGCGTCGGCAGTCTTGAGGGAAGTCCCAGGATTCTTCATTCCGTAGAGGAGGTGTTTTCTCCTCTCGCGAACCTCGTCGGGGTTCGAAATGAAGGTCCTCACCTCGACTCGTTCCAGGTTGGAAGAAGGATAACAGAGTTCGCAGACCGTTGGGTCACCATCACATCCGATCCTTGGGTGTTAGATGTTGTTTGGTCCGGGCTGCGAATATCCTTCCGAAGGCACCCCACTCTGTCCAGGTGCCTCTTCCAACCACAGTTCCTTCAGACATTTGACGTTGGGAACTTTTGTCCACGGAGATAGACAATCTCCTGACAAAGGGGGCGATTGAGGTCATCAAGAACATTAGGTCAGTGGATTTCTATTCCCGCCTGTTCTTGGTGCCGAAGAAGGACGGCCGACTCCGACCGGTAATCGATCTGAGTTTCCTTAACCAGTCTATCATTGCACCCAAGTTCAGCATGGAAACTTTCAGGTCGGTCCTCTGTTCAATTCACCAGGGAGATTTCGCTTCCAGCTTTGACCTGCGAGATGCTTACTTTCATGTTCTGATTCTTTGGGCGTTACGGAAGTATCTCAGGTTCGTTTTTCTGGAGCGAGTTTACCAGTTTAAGGCCATGCCTTTCGGCCTCAACCTGGTTCCTTGGGCCTTCACCAGACTGATGTCGCATGTGATAGCTTTCCATCGCACACAGTCAAGGGTGACTACTTCGGCATATCTGGACGATATCCTCCAGGGGCATTCCAATGCTGCCTTACTGGAGTCGGATGTCGCCACTCTGTTGAGCTTGCTCACGTCGCTAGGTTTCAGAGTCAACGAGGAGAAGTCAGACCTGGTCCCTTCTCAGTCGTTTTATCATCTGGGGATGGCTTTCCGCACACAATTCAATTTGGTGGCGGTTCCCCAGGCCAAGGCTGTGATTCTCTCAGCTTTTGCTCTGACTCTGTCCCAGTCCACTTCCGCGATGACTCGGAGTATTCTCCGGCTAATCGGTCTCTGCTGTTCGGTGACGGATCTCATTCTTCTAGGTCGGCTGCGTTTCAGACCTCTCCAACACTTTCTGCTCAGTCGTTGGAGGCCGAATGTAGATTTTGTGGATCTGGTGCTTCAGTTTCCAGAATATCTTTATCCTCACCTTCTCCTCTGGGCGGATGTCCAGTGGCTTTCGCAGGGTGTTCCGTTGGACTTATCCACGTCCAATTGCATTCTGACGGCAGATGCCAGCGATCTCAGATGGGGTGCGACGTTGGATCCTCTAGGTCTTTCCATTCAAGGGATGTGGGACCAAGATCATGCAGCTCTACACATCATCCAGAAGGAGCTTCTTTCTCTTCTTCTGAGTTTCAGGCAGTGGATCCCTCACCTGTCGAATCGCCAGGTCCTTCTGTTGTCCGACCATTCGACGGTGGTTGCTTACATTCGGAACCAGGGCGACACGCACTCTGTTCCAATGTACGAATTGGCTTGGGATCTTCTACTGCTCGCTCAGGATGTCCATGCCGGGGTGGCTGTTCGCCACATTCCCGGTCGTCTGAACGTCCTAGCCGACTCCCTGTCCCGTCGGGACAGGGTCATTTCCACCAGGTGGATGCTCCACATGGCGGGTTCCATCGATCTCTTGCGACTCGTTGGAACCATCCGGTGGACACTTTTGTGTCTCCATGTCCAGATGCTCTGGCTTTCGCCGTGGATGCTCTGGCCCTCCTTTGGGATGGTCTTGTCGGCCACACCTTCCTACCGGTTCCGATTCCGCCTCAGGTTCTCGCCAAGATATGAACCTGCAGTCTTCGAATCCTTTCGATCATACCCGTCGCCTCGGTGGGTGTGGATCAATCTGCTCCACTCTCTGTTAGCGGCGGTTCCGGCATGTCTCCCTCTACCTCGCGACTTTCTTTGCCAAAGTCGCCCGAGGAGGTTTTATGTTGACCCGACTTCATTGTGCCTTCGCACATGTCTTTTATCGGGTCCTGTCCCCTCCGTAGTAGTTTTTCGAGACACGCAGTGGAGTTGCTTTTCTTCTTCAAGGAGGCACTCACTCCACTGGTTTAGCCTCTGTGGCTAAGTGGAAGGTTCTTCTGTCGATGGTGTATGATCACTCTGTTGCTTCTGTCACTCCTTCGATCACACCGTTTGCGGAGTTTCTGGTATATGTTTGTTTCTGGGGGTCTCCAGCAGTGGGTACATGTCCATGCTTCAGAGACATTTTTTCATATGTGATACCGCATTGTTTCGACACTCATCCTTGCCTCTCCAAGCTTGTTCAGCTCTTTTCCTTGAAAAGCCCTAGGACTTTGCAGTTTCCTCCAAGATGGCCACTTTCTTGGGCGCTGCTCTGCTTGGGGGTGGGGGGGGGGGGGCATTCACGCCTTTATCCTGGATGAATATGCATTCTCTCACATGCCAGATCTCTCCTGCATCCATTTCTTGATGGATTTGTCTTGCTATTCGTGCAGCTACCGCTCGTCTAGCTACTGGTGATTGTATTACCAATTGTTTTTTCTGCCACGAAGTGCGTGCATTGTCTTCCTCTTTTAATAACTCTTGTCATGTTGTCGGATGACGGATGTTATTCTGGCAGCCTTCTGAAGAAATGCTACATTCTCCTTTTATCTGCGACAGTTGCAGGTGCCGACAGAGAACCTTGGGTCCCTCTTTCTTCGGCTCAGGCTGTTGTCTATCTCAGCCTTTCAGCTTTTTTCAGGGTCAGTTACAGCTTAGTGCTGTTACTGCCCTTTCTGTCTGTGCGTCGCACTTCACCATATGCCTCATCTTTCATTGTCTTTTCTAATGTTTGTGATGCTATGGTTTGATAGGCCTAGGGATCTCTTCCTCTGTCCACGGTCCCAGTGCTATTGAGTTATGGGTGGGTTGGTTATGTGATTCCCTCCAGCCTTTTGTCTATTCAGCCTGTAGTAAACAATTGAGGTAGGTTGATAAGAAGTATAAATTTTATAGTAAATTTCCTTTCTTATTATACCAACCGAAATTGTTTACATGGAGGCCCTCCCGTCTTCTATTCGGGTAAGAATCCTTCCTCCCCGCTGATCACATAACTCCTGTGTTGTTCGGAATCAAAAGAATGACGAATTGACGCATTGCACACTGTTTTACGGAAGTCGTGGATTTGTACTATGGAAGAACGTCCCATACTGGGTGTGCGCCAATGGCGCTCGACCCAGTTTTGGCTTATTTTTTCGTGTTTTTACACCACTTTTCATTCCCAAATCTTGGGAAAGATTAAAGTAGAGAGTATTTTATCCGAGTTAGGTTCTTCCACTGTAGTGCAAGCCTGTAGTAAACAATTTCGGTAGGTATAATGAGAAAGGAAATTTACTATAAAATTTATACTTCTTGAATAACTATTAGTTTTATTTTTTGTCCCAAAAACATAGGTTATGACCCCTCATTGGAACGAGCTCATCGAACTCGTTCCAATGAGGGGGTCATAGCCTATGTTTTAGAGACAAAAAATGAAAAAATAATGAAAATTAATTGGCGATTTTTGAGAATAGCGCTGGCCAGTTTTGGTCATTACGTTAGGTAAAGGGTTAAATGGAGTTTTCAATTCAACAATATGGTCATTTTTTTTGTTTTCTTGAGATAAATGAGCATCTATTCAATTTTTATCCCCGCATTTGAAAAAATGCAGGGATATATTGGTCGTCTCCGTCCGTCCGTCCATCCGTCCAGGAATGGTTTTTGGCGAAAAACTCCTAGGGGTTTCAATTCGAAACATTGAAAGTGTGTTCATGTTCATTCATAGGGTCTGTAGATGTGCATAAAGGTTTTGGATTTTTTATTTGGCCCTCGGGGGCGTAAGGGGCACCACTTTTGTCGTTAGAGGAATGGTTTCCGGCGATAAACTCGTAGGGGTTTTAATTCGAAGCATTGAAAGTGTGTTCATGTTCATTCATAGGGTCTGTAGATGTGCATAAACGTTTTGGATTTTTGATTTGGCCCTCGGGGGGGGGGGGGGGGGGGGGAGGGGGAGGGGGGGGTATGGGACACCATTTTTGTCGTTAGAGGAATGGTTTCCAGCGAAAAACTCCTAGGGATTTCAATTCGAAACATTGAAAGTGTGTTCATGTTCATTCATAGGGTCTGTAGATGCGCCCTTGGGGGCGTAAGGGGCACCACTTTTGTCGTTAGAGGAATGGTTTCCGGTGAAAAACTCCTAGGGGTTTCAATTCAAAACATTGAAAGTGTGTTCATGTTCATTCATAGGGTCTGTAGATGTGCATAAAGGTTTTGGATTTTTGATTCGGCCCTCGGGGGCGTAAGGGGCACCACTTTTGTCGTTAGGGGAATGGTTTCCCGCGAAAAACTCGTAGGGATTTCAATTCGAAACATTGAAAGTGTGTTCATGTTCATTCATAGGGTCTGTAGATGTGCATAAACGTTTTGGATTTTTGATTCGGCCCATAGGGTCTGTAGATGTGCATAAAGGTTTTGGATTTTTGATTCGGCCCTCGGGGGCGTAAGGCGCACCACTTTTGTCGTTAGAGGAATGGTTTCCAGAGAAAAACTCCTAGGGGTTTCAATTCAAAACACTAAAAGTGTGTTCATGTTAATCAATAGGGTCTGTAGATGAGCATAAAGGTTTTGGAGTTTTGATTCGGCCCTCGGGGGCGTAAGGGGCACCACTTTTGTCGTTAGAGGAATGGTTTCTGGCGAAAAATTCCTAGGGATTTCAATTCGAAACATTGAAAGTGTGTTCATGTTCATTCATAGGGTCTGTAGATGTGCATAAAGGTTTGGGATTTTTGATTCGGCCCCGAGGGGTGCAAGGGGTACCATTTTTGTTGTTAGAGGAATGGTTTCTGGCGAAAAACTGCTAGGAGTTTCAATTCAAAACACTGAAAGTGTGTTCATGTTCATTAGGAGGGTCTGTAGATGTGCATAAAGGTTTTGGATTTTTGATTCGGCCCCGAGGAGCGCAAGGGGCACCTTTTTGTCATTAGAGGAATGGTTTCCGGAGAAAAACTCCTAGGGGTTTCAATTCGAAACACTAAAAGTGTGTTCATGTTAATCAATAGGGTCTGTAGATGTGCATAAAGGTTTTGGATTTTTGATTTGGCCCCGAGGGGCGCAAGGGGCACCACTTTTGTCATTAAAGGAATGGTTTCCGGCGAAAAACTCCTAGGGATTTCAATTCGAAACATTGAAAGTGTGTTCATGTTCATTCATAGGGTCTGTAGATGTGCATAAAGGTTTTGGATTTTTGATTCGGCCGCGACAATAATCTCAAATGCAAATGTGGGGATATACTATAGTGTTATGCACACAAATGACACCCCTCTAGTTTATTTCTTTTTGTTGTTTTTGTTTGATGGGTTTAATGCCTCTTGTGGCAGCCAGGGTCACCTTGTGTGGGCAGGGCCATTTCCAGGAATAATTTGGGGACATCTGTCCATATATGCTGCAAGCATAACTGAAGGCTGTAGAGACGGAAACTGAAAGTAGGATTACCGTACTGAATGCAACATTTTTAAAAGACACAGAAGTTGAAATTACCATAATACCTCCACGTGCTTTCTGCATACCTGTTCTCTGCATTTTTTTTGTGCAATTGCCTCAGGTGTATTTTTAGTCACTTAAAGTATCCTAGTTCGGGATTCAACGGATTAGCTTCGGGTTGGTTTTAGTCATGTATAATTTTTGCTGAAATCCGACTATATTAGCTATATCTATGGGATGGAGAATATACATGTTCACAAATACAATGAGTTTTGGAGCCTGGAGCTTGGGCACCCAAACCTGTATTACAAGTACCAAAAAACATCCTGGATATGGCCCTGGCGGGGCCGTTTCACAGGAATCCAGAGTGCTCAGAGAGAATCATCAAGCAGCAACTGTCAGACTCCCCTGAGCATACAAACTTTGCACAAGTGCGCCATTGACATGCAGTACATGTACATATGTTTTAGTACACAGTTCCAACGTGCCCCCACAGGCATTCGCAACCTACTTTGTTGCATGTATTTCCTGTTTGACAGAGTTTATTGGGCTCTATCAAACAAGATATAATAGATTAAAGGCCTGTGTTAGATGTATAGAGGCCAGCCAAATGTTTTTTTTAGAAAGAAAATTTGGTGATCGTCAGATTAATTTCTTGACATATTACAACATTTGTTATTCAGTTTACAGGAGTTTACTCTCTAACTTACTAGTATATGCAATTAACAGGAAAAATTTGTATTGAAGGTATGGGAAATGGTTCTGTGATTGGAAATTATATTCAGTTAACAGGGATATTCAATTAAGAGATATACATTTAAGTGAGCTGCACTGCATTTCATCAGTGTGAACAAAACATGACGTTTTGGTACATGTATTTTTTTCTCACATTTTGAAACTTCTTTAACGTTCAGCTGAACTGAACTACTTGTACATTTGTCCCCCGAAAAAAATTTGGGGGGAACTATTAAAATAAATACCCTGTGTCCATCCATCCGTCCATCTGCCTGTCCATCCCACTTTGGTTTCCCGATGATAACTTTGGTTATAGTTGACTAAATCAAATGAAATTTGGTATATCAACATAAAATACAGGTCATGTTCGAATTGGGGTGCGGTCCGACAAATGTTGCCAGAGTTATGCCCCTTTTTGGCTTTGAAAACTCTCTTTTTTTTAGTTTCCAACCAATAACTTTATCTGTAATTGACTAAATCAAATAAAATTTGTTGTGTAGGTGTATCAACATAAAATACATGTCAAGCTCAAATCGGGCTTTGGCCCAACATTTTTTGCAATAGTTATGACCCTTTTTTCGACTTCGAAAATTTAAAAAAAAATTTTCTGGGGTACGTATGGTCAAGCGGTTTTTTATTAAAAATTAGCACCTGTTGCAATAATGGTGCATGCAAATTAGTTCTAGAGGTGTGGGTTACTGTGTGTCTAGGTTTCTCAAATCTGAAGACATGGACCAGATCATTCAATTGAATGGTCAAAAGTTGTTTTTTTTCTATTTTTATCCCCGCATTTTTTAAAATGCGGGGATATAGTGATGGTCTCATCTGTACTTCGGTTCATTATTTGTCCATGTTTTTGAGCTATAATTTTGAAAATTACCATACTCCTTAAGCATGGTATAGAGATGACAAAAATAGGTTTAGTTTGAATTTTTGTAACCAGGTGGTGCCAGTGGTGTCACTTAAAGAATGAGCTAAAATACTGTTTTTCGACGAAATTCTCCTAGGATATGTAATTTTGACAGTTGAAACTGTGTTCATAGGTTCCAGTATGATGTCTGGATGTGCATAAAGGTTTTGGAATTTTGCTTTGGCCCCCTTTGGCGCCCAGAGCTCCACTTCTGTCATTAGAGAATCGGTTTCCGGCGAAAGGCTCCTAAAGGTTTTAATTCGAAATGTTGAAAGTGTGTTCTTATGTTCAGGTAAGGTCTCTAAATGTGCATAAAGGTTTCAGATTTTTTATTTGCCCCCATGTGGCACACGTAGCACCACTTTTGTCATTAGAGAATCAGTTTCCAGCAAAAGGTCCCTTGGGGTTTCATTTTGAAATGTTGATAGTGTGTTCATATGTTCCGGTAGTCTAGATGTTCATAAAGGTTTTGGAATTTTGATTCATCCCTACATGTATGTGGCACCCATGTGATGACTTTTGTCTTTCGAGAATTGGTTTCCCGCAAAAGGCTTCTGGGGGTTTTAATTTGAATCGCTGAAAGTGTCTCCATATGTTCAGGTAGGGCTGAGTCAGCACTTTTTAACACTGTAGGCAACGGGAAAAAGATTAAAAAAATCTTCTCCAGATCCAGCAGGCAGAATCTTTTGATATTTTGTATGCAACATTGTAGGGTGGATCTGATTCAAGTTTGTTCAAATCGGCCCCCTGGATTCATATTTGGGCTCACTATAGAAGCTCGAATTCGAACTTAGTGCATTTCAGGCAAATTTCTTAAAAATCTTCTTCTCCAGATCCAGCAGGCAGAATCTTTTAATATTTGGTATGCAGCATTGTGGGGTGGATCTGATTCAAGTTTGTTCAAATCAGCCCCCTGGATTCATATTTGGGCTCACTATAGAAGCTCGAATTCGAACTTAGTTTCAGGCAAATTTCTTTGAAAATATTCTTCTCAAGATCCAGCAGGCAGAATCTTTTGATATTGGGTATGCACCATGCTTAGGGGGGTGAGATTCAAGTTTGTTCAAGCCAAGTCCCTGGGTTCATATTTGGGCTCACTGTGGTAGCCTGAATTATAACTTAGTTCAAAATGAGGAATTTTCTTTAAAAATCTTCTTCAGATCCAGCAGTTGGAATGTTTTGATATTTGATATGCAGCATCCTTAGTGGGGTGAGATTTAAGTTTGTTCAAGCCATGTCCCTAGGTCCATATTTGGACTCACTGTGGGAGCTTGAATTGTAACTTAGTTCAAAATGAGGAATTTTCTTTAAAAATCTTCTTCTTCAGATCCAGCTGTCGGAATGTTTTGATATTTGGTGTGCAGCATCCTTAGGGGGGGGGGGGGGGGGGGGGGGGGGGGTGAGATTTAGGTTTGTTAAAGCCAAGTCCCTGGGTTCATATATGGGTTCCCTGTGGGAGCCCGAATTATAACTTAGTTCCATATGAGGAATATTCTTTAAAAATCTTCTTTTTTTTTAGATCCACTGGTCAGAATCTTTGGATATTTGGTGTAAGCTTTTCTTAGGAGGAGCAGATGCAACTTGTTGAAATCAATTCTCTGGGTTGATATTTAGGCTACCATGTCAGGTGAGCGTCCTCAGGCCCCTTGGGGCCTCTTGTTTTCTTTTCATATTAGGTTTGTTTTTTTTTTATTAAATTTCAGAATAGTTAAATCTGAGTTATTGTTGCTGATTCTCAGATTTCTTTCTGTTACCATTGTTATTTTCACATCATCACAGAGCTTAATGACCAAAAGATCTCAGCACTACTGCTACATTGGACTATATGGCTTTTGTTGTCACTGTGTAACCATGGTTGTCAACATGACTTTTACTATTTTCGTGCTGCAGATTTTCCTATCTAGATTTACTTAATGCACACGATATCAAAATTTATTTTAATTATTTTTTTCCCAAAATTTCATCAAAACTATACCATGTGAGACATCATTGGAATGACCTCCATGAGCTCGTTCCAGTGAGAGGTCACATGATATGTTGTGTTGAATATTTTTTTCAACTACGCAATTTGTTGCAGTCATACCTTGAAAATGTTGTTCTCCATGTAGTTCCCCATGAGAACCCTAACAAATGGAGCAGTGCTTGCTTACTGAGATATTTCAATTCAGTGCAGTTGAAACTAGAAGTTCTGTCACAATTAATGCAGAAAATCCTTGTTAGATAATGCGCTCTTTACTGCAGAAGAATGAAGTAGTCTGAAATACACAAGAGTGTTTATGCTGTGCAATGCAAAATGCAATACGCTGTTAGCGCAGACATTAGTGAAATCATGAACTGAACCGATTGAGCAGAAAGAAAATATTGAGACTACAGTATGTGGAGGGTGGATTACTACTAAATGGCTGTGGGATAGGTTTTTCACTTAGTAATTATTTACAGTTTCTAAGGACAAAGCACAAGAACACTTGCAAACCTTCCATCACCCGGTGATCTATGTGATGAAGTTTGCAAGTGTTTCAGCAACCCGGTGGTCCATGTGGTGAAAGTTTGCTTGGGTTTCTTGTGCTGTTAAGGACATTTATAAATACTTTTCGAGTGGAGAATATATGGCACTACGATCAAGTAGTAATCCACTCTCTTTATTCTGTATATTAGTGTTCAACCGATGATTGGAACCTGCCACCACACTTGGACGATTGTAGGCAATCGGATGACAACAGCAACGACTCCTGGAACATCGATTCAACCGATTGTTGGCAGGCATTTTGTGATGATTCATAAACTGCATTTTATAATCTTCTGCAATTGTTCAATTGTTAATGTAAAATGATGTCAATGATATCGTTCAATAAAGTTTAGAAACAACCACAGTGTGTATTCTTAATCTCTATAGATGGCCCTTGATGGGATTTACAAGTTAAACAACTTGTAATGCTTACAATTGAGCGTACTTGCAGCAATCGCCAGTTCATACAGGAAATGTGAAGGCTGCTCTCCATTGACTAAGTTCTCAGTAAAATTCTGAGAGCCACATGTACCGCCCAAGTGTGTACAACTGGTAAAGTGGCTTGTGAAAGTATTTACAGCTAAAAGAGCAACAGTAGTGTCTATTTCTTTCGAACAATGTCAATTTCTGATTGACGCCAAGATCAAAAGCGATGTTGCTGATTAGGATGAACAGACTGCAGCTCGGATTACAAACACTATGAAATATGTTCAATTTAATGTAGTTCTTTCGTGCCTCGACTTATCTAGTAGAAAATGACTGTCAATATGTTCAATTTAATGTATTTCTTTTGAGCCTTGACTTGTCTAGTAGTGCACAGTATTACAATCATAATTGGGATGAGAATCAGCCGATTGTGAACTAAAATAACTGGTAAATGGTCCTCGGCTATTTTTAGTAATCAGTTGAATGCTACTGTATATGCAGTGGAATTTTACTATCGATTTATGTCATTACATATACATGTATCACAATAGAGGTTAGGAATGATGTTAATTTTTCTGCGGGAATTGAGTTACACTAATGGTGTGGTTTGACAGGAACAAAAGCGCCCTTATGCTATTACTTCAAAATAGTGCACAATACAGTCACATGACTTCTAGTTTCAACTGTACCTGGGTTGGAAGTCTTTTAAAGCGGGCTATGTCCGAATGATTGGCTAAACTTAACTTCATACAGTTCCTGCAATATATAGCCATAGATACTGAAAGCAACCTTAAACACCAATAAATAAATACAAAGTGTTGTTTTTATTTTGCCCAACATTATGGTCAAAACTGGCCAGTGTGATTCACAATTTTTATATTTTTAATTTTTGTCTCAAAAACATAGCTTGTGACCCCTTATTGAAATGAATATGGTTGTAAACTAAAATTGCCTGTCTTAACCCATAGGCCTTCATATTCATTTTATGTTAATAACTACTTCACATGTACATGGATATACAAGTGCACAGCTTCAGGTGATGTAACAGTGTTTTTAGCTCGCCTGACTTTTTCACCCCATGGGAACCACATGAGCTAAAATTAGAAAAAAATATTTAAAACACCCATATCTCCAAAATTAAATGGCACTGAGAATTCTTATTTGGTGTGAAGCTTCCTTAGGACCAACAGAATGGAATCGTCCAAAAAAATTGCTATCGGTTTTATCATAGGGTACTTTTTCGGGACTTTGAAAAAGTGCTGAGTAGAATTTTTATTATTACCTGTGTCGCCAGCATCAGAGCAGGTCTAGTAACTGCTCGACTCCGTCCGTCCGAAACACTTCTTCCATCAAAGTTTTCTTGGCTTCTATGAAAGGGAATGATTTTATATTTGGTCTGCTGCTTCATAATGATGAGTTGTATTGTGTGTCTAATTTTCAGATCTGCCGTGCAGCCACTTCCTGTTTGCCGATACTTTGAAGTCTGTTCATCTCTGTAATCAATTGCATGCAGCGACGCAGGTCCAGACCCGGTATTGGTCTTGGCTTGTTTAACACTGTGGGTAATGGGAAAAACATTTTAAGACTACTCTTCTCCTAAACCACTGCTCCAAAAGGTTTCAAATTTCACATTTTACATCTTTGGAAGATTGTTTCACATGTTTGTTGAAATCAACTTAGAAATATTTTTTAAAAATCTTCTTCTTCGAACCACCAATCAGAATCTTTTGATATTTGGTATGCAGCATTTTTAAGGGGGGGATATTCAAGTTTGTTCAAACTAAGTCCCTGGGTTCATATTTGGGCTCACTGTGGGAACCCGAATTATAACTTGGTTCAAAATGAGGAATTTTCCTTGAAAAACTCATCTTCTTCAGATTCAGCTGTCGAAATGTTTTGCTATTTGATATGCAGTACCCTTAGGGGGGTGAGATTCAAATTTGTTCAAGCCAAGTCTCTGGGTTCAAATTTGGGAGCCCGAATTGTACCAAAATTTCTATCTTCCGAACTGAGGGGCCGACTTGAACCAAATTTGATATGAGGGCTTATTGGGTCATAACTACCTAATTTATGCAAAAAAAAATTTCCTGTCGCGCAATGGGAACCGCAGGACCAAAAAATAGAAAAAAATTAAAACGCCCTATCTTCAAAAACAACACGACACTGAGAACTTTTTATTTTGTGTGAAGCTTTCTGAGGAACAGCAGAAAGGAATGGTCAAAAAAAAAATTGCCATCGGTTTTATCATAGGGTACTTTTCCAGGCCTTTGAAAAAAGTGGTGACCTTACTGTGAGTAATGGGAAAAAAACACATAAAACTCTTCTTCTCCCAAAACCACTGCTCCAAAAAGCTTTCAAATTTCACATATAACATCTTTGGAAGATTGTTTCACATGTTTTTTTTAAATCAACTTCGAAATATTCTTTAAAAATCTTCTTCTTCAGGTCCACTAATCAGAATCTTTTGATATTTGGTATGCAGCATGCTTAGGGGGTGAGATTCAAGTTTGTTCAAGCCAAGTCCCTGGGTTCATATTTGGGCTCACTGTAGGAGCCCAAATTATAACTTAGTCCAAAATGAGGAATTTTCTTTAAAATCTTCTTCAGATACAACAGTCGGAATGTTTTGATATTTGGTATGCAGCATCCTTAGGGGGTTGAGATTCAAGTTTGTTCAAGCCACGTGTTATAGCCCCCATATTATATTGAGATTGATATATCCTTAAGTTGATAATTATGTGAGAAAGATTTTTTTTTTATTTCTGCATTTTCTGACTGGTCTAACTCTTTTGCACTCAGTGACAATGTTTACATCTTTGTTACACTGATATATTGTACATATAGCTGTTGATTGTTTAATTGTTTAAATAGGTCAATGACCTTGTTTACTTGAACTTTAACAGAATCCCCCAGAAACTAATAGAACATTGCAGAAACTTCCTCTTCTGGGACATTCTATCTGGTTACTATATAAAGGTTTGTCAACAGAATTCAAAAACTCATTTTAGAAAGCCATTTCAGAACTTATTTTCACAGCAGTTGTTTCCATTGGAGATTATTATTGTTTCAGAACAGTGCATTTATTATAGAAGCAGTGCTTCTTTGTGATTTTGGAAGATTGATTCCAAAAGAGAATTTTGAAGAGAATCTATTCGTCTTGGAAAAGAGAATTTATACTTTCTGTGAAACAGAATAATATTATTTTGTGAAAAGCCAGGATTCTACTGGATTATTTGGAAAATACCTGTGGCGCCAAAACTTCTTGGATTTTTACTCCATTTGAATTTTACAGAGCATTTTATTATATTTTATTGGAGACTGCTGAAATTTACAAAGTGAAAATTTTATTACCAATCTACGGGATACTTTTATTGAAGAGACATTCTTGGATTTAATACTACATGTACCAGCTGGTAACTTTCTTTGCAAGATTCTTCACCACTGGATTACTGGATTCTGTCAAACTGTACTTTGGACTAATTCAATAATTGATAAGTACCACTGTTTTTATTTTCTGTAAACCAATTAGTGTAAAAGATCTGTGTATCATTTTTTTTTTATTAATTTTTTTAAATTAAATTTCAGAATAGTTAAATTCATAGTTATTGTTGCTGATTCTCAGATTTCTTTCTGTTACCAATATAATTAATAATTCCATACCGTAACAGAAATTGGGGGCTCGTTGCCGAGATTGAATATAAGATAACGAGAAAGCTTTATTTGCATATTGCAATTATTAGTTTGGCTCATAGTCGAAACATCTAAATTTTCTTAGAAAATTTCAGTATTATTATTTATATAATCTGAGAGCCAGCAAACCTTTTCATCATGGTATTTATTGTGACAGAATTTTTTTCTGAATTTGAAAGATCTCCTAGTTTGGCCCTTTTAGAATCTCTTAAGAAGGAGGATTTATTTCAACTTGCTCAGTATCTAAAATTACCTGCCACCCCTGGTCTGAACAAGCATAAACTTAAACAGCTCATTGTTAATCATTATATTGAGGAGGGTCTTTTGCCTCAGTCTGGGTCACCTGTCGCTGAACCACAACCTACTGATGCTCTTGAACTTAAAAAGTTAGAATTCGAACTAAAGAGATTAGAAATGCAACAAGAAATGAAAAGGGAACAAATTCAGGCTCAAAAAAAAAAAGAGGACAGGGAATTAAAATTAAAAGAATTAGAAGCTCAAAAAGAAAGGGAACAAATTCAGGCTCAAAAAGAAAATGAGGATAGGGAATTAAAATTAAGGGAAATAGAAACTCAAAAAGAAATGCACTTAAAAGAATTAGAAATTCAAAAGGAAATAAAAATAAAAGAATTAGAATCACAGCGTCAAGGCTCAAATGTAATTTCCCCAAGTAGATTTGATGCAACTAAACATGTTAGGCTAGTTCCCCCCTTTCAAGAAAAAGAAGTTGATAAATATTTTTTACATTTTGAAAAAGTGGCAACAAGTTTAGAATGGCCAAGGGATGTCTGGACTTTGCTATTGCCAAGTGTTTTAAAAGGGAAGGCCCAAGAAATCTATTCCGCTCTATCTTCTGAGCAAAGTAATAATTATGATACTGTTAAAGAGGCTATACTCAAGGCATATGAACTTGTTCCAGAGGCCTATAGGCAGAAGTTCAGAAATTATTATAAAAATGAAAATCAAACTCATGTGGAATTTGCCAGAGAAAAGCAAAATTTATTTGACAGGTGGTGCCATTCCAAAGAAATTGGGAAAGATTTCTCGAAATTAAAAGAAATGATGCTGATTGAAGAGTTTAAAGGAAAGATACATTCAGATATAAAGGCCCACCTGGATGAACAAAAAGTTGACACATTAAATAGAGCAGCAGTACTAGCAGATGACTATGCCTTAACTCATAAAATGAGTCGTAACTCTACAAATTTTTGGCTTCACAAGAATTCTTTCCAAAGTGGACCTAGACCTACTTCAGATAAAACTCATCCTTCTAATCATCCTTCCAATCCTCCAAACTTTTCACCACCCAAATTTAATAGGAAGCCTAATGAGAATAAGTCATCTAATGCCAGTCCCACACCATTACGACCCAACAGTTCAAGTAAAACTTGTAATTATTGTAAGAAACCAGGTTATTTATTATCTGATTGCTGGCTGTTAAAAAGGAAAAAATGTGTCCTCAACTTCACAGAATGCACTAGCATGTGCTCCATGCCCTGAAAATTATGTTATAAAGCAAGATGCTTTAGAAAATTATATGCCATTCATTTCTGAAGGCTTTGTTTCCCTTGAGGGGGATAAGCACTGTTCCTTACCAATAAAAATACTGAGAGACACAGGGGCTACTCAGTCATTAATGTTAGAAGGCATTTTGCCATTTTCTGAAGAAAGTGCTACAGGGGCACAAGTTCTAATATCAGGTATTGAGTCAAACTCTTTAAAGGTCCCACTTCATAAAATAAATTTAAGAAGTAGCTTAGTAAATGGGACTGTGACAGTAGGAATCAGACCTACTCTACCTGTAGAAGGTATTTCTTTATTATTGAGAAATGACTTAGCTGGTGACAAAGTCACTGTAGAACCTCATGTGGTGGATAAGCCGAGCACAGATGAAAGTATTATTAATTTGAAGGAATGTTTTCCTTTTGCCTTTCCAGCATGTGCTGTGACTCGGTCCATGGCAAAGAAAACTGAGGTTGATAACAACCTCAATTGTGTTGATTTAAACAGCAAAGCTGAGGATAAGAACTGTCACAGAATTACGGATTCTGAAGACATTGATTTGTCTCAGACATTTTTGAGTCAGTGTGATGACTCGTCCAGACATTGTAAAGAGGCCACTACACCTGAGAGTGATAGGGGGACCTCCTTGAATGTCATTTCCCGGACATCTTTAATTCAGGAACAGGAAAGTGATCCTGACCTTGCCGAGCCACGTGAAAAGGCTCTAACACAGGCTGAAGCCCAAAACTCCCCTGTTGGTTATTTCAGAAAATCTGGTGTACTTATGAGGAAATGGCGACCACCAGAAGACCCTCCAATAGTGATTGGGAGGACAGGTTATTTATCAAATAGTTGTCCCCACTAAATACCGGAATGAAATAATAAGCCTGGCTCATGAAAATCCAATGGCTGGACATTTGGGAGTTAGGAAAACCTACTCTCGTATTCAACAATGTTTTTACTGGCCCAAGCTTCGACAGGATGTTGTCGAATTTTGTAAAACCTGCCACACCTGTCAAATTGTAGGAAAACCCAACCAGAAGATTCCTCCTGCTCCCCTTCAACCAATCCCTGCTTTTGAGGAGCCATTTAGTAGAATTATTATTGATTGTGTTGGCCCATTGCCTAGAACAAGATCTGGAAATGAATATCTTCTTACCATCATGTGTGCTTCTACACGATTTCCTGAGGCTATTCCTCTAAGAAATATTAAAACTAAGACTATAGTTAAGGCCTTGATAAAATTTTTCACGACTTTCGGACTACCCAGGTCAGTGCAATCAGACCAGGGCTCAAATTTTATGTCAAACATTTTTCAGCAGGTGATGTATGAGCTCAAAGTTAAGCAGTACACATCAAGTGCCTACCATCCCGAAAGTCCAGGAGCTCTAGAACGCTTTCATCAAACACTGAAGACCATGATAAAGGCCTATGTGGAGAATAATGAGAAGGATTGGGATGAAGGAGTACATCTCCTTTTATTTGCAGTCCGTGAAACTGTACAGGAATCTCTGGGGTTCAGCCCTTTTGAATTAGTGTTTGGACACTCAGTGAGGGGTCCACTCACTGCTCTGAAGGAGAAATGGCTCGAGGAAGAGCCACCTGAAATTTCTCTCCTGGACTATGTGTCCACTTTTAAGGAAAAATTGCACCAGGCCAGAGAAATGGCAAATAAACATTTACAGAAAGCCCAGAGTCATATGAAGACCTGTTATGACAAAAAGGCGAAATTTCGCACCTTTAAACCTGGGGACAAGGTGCTAGTATTATTCCCTTTAAAGGGCAATGCTTTACAAGCAAGATATTCAGGCCCTTATTTTGTTAAGCACAAGATCAGTGATACTGATTATGTTGTTGAGACTCCTGATAGACTCAAAAATACTCAGCTATGTCATATAAATATGTTGAAATCATATTATGAGAGAGAACCAAACTCTCTACCAGTCTCAACAGTCACCCACATGGATGAGCTGGAAAATCCTGTAGAGGATATTCATGAAGGCGGCGAAAATGTACCTCTGAAGTTACAGAACTCAGATATCCTGAGAGATCTACAAAATAAAACTGATTATTTACTGCCTGACCAAAGAAAGGATTTAGTTGATTTAATTTTCAAATATCAACACTTATTTCCAGATGTGCTCAGTAGGACATCTGTTATTTTTCATGATGTTGATGTAGGAGAGGCAAATCCCATCAAACAGCATCCATATAGATTGAACCCTTTCAAAGCTGAGATCATGCGAAAGGAAATACAGTATATGCTGGACAATGATATCATAGAACCTAGCCATAGCAACTGGAGTTCGCCCTGTATACTCGTCCCAAAACCTGATGGCAGTTACCGATTTTGTACGGATTACCGAAAGGTGAACAGCCTCACCAAAACAGACAATTATCTAATTCCAAGAATTGATGACTGCATTGACAAACTTGGCCATGCTAAATTTGTGACAAAATTTGACTTGTTAAAGGGTTATTGGCAAGTCCCTTTAACAGAAAAAGCAAAAGAAAAATCTGCTTTTGTTACCCCATTTGGGTTGTATCAATATAAAGTAACCCCTTTTGGCATGAAAAACTCTCCGGCAACGTTCCAGCGCATGGTTAACCACTTAATTGCAGACCTAGATCACAGTGAAGCTTATATTGATGATGTTATTATACACACAGATACAAATTGGGCTGATCATCTAAAGCATATTCAAGAATTTTTTGACAAAGTGACCCAAGCCAACCTAACTATTAACTTGGTAAAATCAGAATTTGGCAAAGCAACTGTAAATTATTTAGGTCATGTTGTGGGACAGGGGCAGGTGAGGCCGATTGCGGCTAAAGTTGATGCCATTGTAAATTTTCCAGTACCAAACTCTAAAAAAGAGCTCATGAGATTCTTAGGCATGGCTGGATATTATAGAAAATTTTGTTTAAATTTTTCAGATGTTGTTTCCCCTTTGACCACTTTATTGAGCAAAAGAGTTGAGTTTGTTTGGACTGAGGAATGTCAGAAATCCTTTAACAGAATAAAAACTTTATTAAATAATTCCCCTGTCCTGGCCAGTCCCAGTTATGAAAAGCCCTTCAAATTATTCATAGATGCAAGTGACAATGGAGCAGGTGGGTATATTGCCCAGGAAGATTCCCAAGGTATTGATCACCCTGTATGTTATTTTTCCAGAAAATTTCTCAAACATCAAAAGAATTACTCTACAGTAGAAAAAGAAACGTTGGCTCTAATTTTGGCATTAACCCATTTTGATGTGTATCTAGGAACCACCCAATGCCCAATTACAGTTTACACCGATCATAACCCCTTAACATTTATCAATAAAATGAAAAACAAGAATCAAAGATTATTGCAGTGGAGTTTAGCCCTTCAAGAATATAATTTGGAGATTAGGCATATTTCGGGAAGAGATAATGTTGTAGCTGATGCTCTTTCCAGAATATCCTAATTTAAAATGATATGATCGGTCCCTATTCACTTCAAGTGTATATATGTTTATTAAAAAAAAAAAAAAAATTATGAAGATTATGGTGTGTGTGTATTGTAAACCAGTCAGAGTCTGCTAAAATTATGTAAAAAGTTTTCAGTACCTTCAAACTTTTTCTTTTAAGGCGGGGTGTGTTATAGCCCCCATATTATATTGAGATTGATATATCCTTAAGTTGATAATTATGTGAGAAAGATTTTTTTTTTATTTCTGCATTTTCTGACTGGTCTAACTCTTGCACTCAGTGACCTTGTTTACATCTTTGTTACACTGATATATTGTACATATAGCTGTTGATTGTTCAATTGTTTAAATAGGTCAATGACCTTGTTTACTTGAACTTTAACAGAATCCCCCAGAAACTAATAGAACATTGCAGAAACTTCCTCTTCTGGGACATTCTATCTGGTTACTATATAAAGGTTTGTCAACAGAATTCAAAAACTCATTTTAGAAAGCCATTTCAGAACTTATTTTCACAGCAGTTGTTTCCATTGGAGATTATTATTGTTTCAGAACAGTGCATTTATTATAGAAGCAGTGCTTCTTTGTGATTTTGGAAGATTGATTCCAAAAGAGAATTTTGAAGAGAATCTATTCGTCTTGGAAAAGAGAATTTATACTTTCTGTGAAACAGAATAATATTATTTTGTGAAAAGCCAGGATTCTACTGGATTATTTGGAAAATACCTGTGGCGCCAATACTTCTTGGATTTTTACTCCATTTGAATTTTACAGAGCATTTTATTATATTTTATTGGAGACTGCTGAAATTTTCAAAGTGAAAATTTTATTACATATCTACGGGATACTTTTATTGAAGAGACATTCTTGGATTTAATACTACATGTACCAGCTGGTAACTTTCTTCGCAAGATTCTTCACCACTGGATTACTGGATTCTGTCAAACTGTACTTTGGACTAATTCAATAATTGATAAGTACCACTGTTTTTATTTTCTGTAAACCAATTAGTGTAAAAGATCTGTGTATCATTTTTTTTTTTTATTAATTTTTTTAAATTAAATTTCAGAATAGTTAAATTCATAGTTATTGTTGCTGATTCTCAGATTTCTTTCTGTTACCAATATCATTAATAATTCCATACCATAACACACGTCCCTGGGTTTATATTTGGGCTCCCTATGGGAGCCCAAATTATAACTTAGTTCAATATGAGGAATATTCTTAAACTAGAGGGATGTCATTTGTGTGCAAAGCACACTATAGTATATCCCTGCATTCGCATTTGTGATTATTGTTGGGGCCGAATCAAAAATACAAAACCTTTATGCACATCTACAGACGCTATTGATTAACATGAACACACTTTTAGTGTTTTGAATTGAAACCCCTAGGAGTTTTTCTCTGGAAACCATTCCTAAACGACAAAAATGGTGCCCCTTGCACCCCTCGGGGCCAAATAAAAAATCCAAAACCTTTAAGCACATCTGCAGACCCTATTGATTAACATGAACACACTTTCAGTGTTTCGAATTGAAACCCCTAGGAGTTTTTCTCTGGAAACCATTCCTCTAACGACAAATATGGTGCCCCTTGCACCCCTCGTGGCCGAATCAGAAATCCAAAGCCTTTATGCACATCTACAGACCCTATGAATGAACATGAACACACTTCCAATGTTTCGAATTGAAATCCCTAGGAGTTTTTCGCCAGAAACCATTCCTCTAACGACAAAAGTGGTGCCCCTTGCACCCCTTGGGAGCCGAATCAAAAATCCAAAACCTTTATGCACATCTACAGACCCTATTGATTAACATGAACACACTTTTAGTGTTTCAAATTGAAACCCCTAGGAGTTTTTGTCTGGAAACCATTCCTCTAATGACAAAAATGGTGCCCCTTGTACCCCTTGAGGCCGAATCAAAAATCCAAAATGTTTATGCACATCTACACACCCTACTAATGAACATGAACACACTTTCAGTGTTTCGAATTGAAACCCCCTAGGAGTTTTTCACCGGAAACCATTCCTCTAATGACAAAAGTGGTGCCCCTTATGCCCCCGAGGGCCAACTCAAAAATCCAAAACCTTTATGCACATCTACAGACCCTATGAATGAACATGAACACACTTTCAATGTTTCGAATTGAAACCCTAGGAGTTTTTTGCGGGAAACCATTCCTCTAACGACAAAAGTGGTGCCCTTTACGCCCCCGAGGGCCGAATCAAAAATCCAAAACCTTTATGCACATCTACAGACCCTATGAATGAACATGAACACACTTTCAATGTTTCGAATTGAAACCCCTAGGAGTTTTTCGCCGGAAACCATTCCTCTAACGACAAAAGTGGTGCCCCTTATGCCCCCGAGGGCCGAATCAAAAATCCAAAACCTTTATGCACATCTATAGACCCTATGAATGAACAGGAACACACTTTCAATGTTTTGAATTGAAACCCCTAGGAGTTTTTCGCCGGAAACCATTCCTCTAACAACAAAAGTGGTGCCCCTTACGCCCCCGAGGGCCAAATAAAAAATCTAAAACCTTTATGCACATCTACAGACCCAATGAATGAACAGGAACACACTTTCAATGTTTCGAATTGAAACCCCTAGGAGTTTTTCGCCGGAAACCATTCCTCTAACGACAAAAGTGGTGCCCCTTATGCCCCCGAGGGCCGAATCAAAAATCCAAAACCTTTATGCACATCTACAGACCCTATGAATGAACATGAACACACTTTCAATGTTTTGAATTGAAACCCCTAGGAGTTTTTCGCCGGAAACCATTCCTCCAACGACAAAAGTGGTGCCCCTTACGCCCCCGAGGGCCGAATCAAAAATCCAAAACCTTTATGCACATCTACAGACCCTATGAATGAACATGAACACACTTTCAATGTTTCGAATTGAAACCCCTAGGAGTTTTTCACCGGAAACCATTCCTCTAACGACAAAGGTGGTGCCCCTTACGCCCCCAAAGGCCGAATCAAAAATCCAAAACCTTTATGCACATCTGCAGACCCTATGAATGAACATGAACACACTTTCAATGTTTCGAATTGAAACCCCTAGGAGTTTTTTGCCGGAAACCATTCCTCTAACGACAAAAGTGGTGCCCCTTATGCCCCCGAGGGCCGAATCAAAAATCCAAAACCTTTATGCACATCTACAGACCCTATGAATAAACATGAACACACTTTCAATGTTTCGAATTGAAACCCCTAGGAGTTTTTTCATTCCTCTAACGACAAAAGTGGTGCCACTTACGCCCCCGAGGGCCGAATCAAAAATCCAAAACCTTTATGCACATCTACAGACCCTATGAATGAACATGAACACACTTTCAATGGTTCGAATTGAAACCCCTAGGAGTTTTTCGCCGAATCAAAAATCCAAAACCTTTATGCACATCTACAGACCCTGTGAATGAACATGAACACACTTTCAATGTTTCGAATTGAAACCCCTAGGAGTTTTTCGCCGGAAACCATTCCTCTAACGACAAAAGTGGTGCTCCTTATGCCCCCGAGGGCCAAATCAAAAATCCAAAACCTTTATGCACATCTACAGACCCTATGAATAAACATGAACACACTTTCAGTGTTTCGAATTGAAACCCCCAGGAGTTTTTCTCCGGAAACCATTCCTCTAACGACAAAAGTGGTGCCACTTACGCCCCCGAGGGCCGAATCAAAAATCCAAAACCTTTATGCACATCTACAGACCCTATGAATGAACATGAACACACTTTCAATGGTTCGAATTGAAACCCCTAGGAGTTTTTCGCCAAATCAAAAATCCAAAACCTTTATGCACATCTACAGACCCTGTGAATGAACATGAACACACTTTCAATGTTTCGAATTGAAACCCCTAGGAGTTTTTCGCCGGAAACCATTCCTCTAACGACAAAAGTGGTGCCACTTACGCCCCCGAGAGCCGAATCAAAAATCCAAAACCTTTATGCACATCTATAGACCCTATGAATGAACATGAACACACTTTCAATGTTTCGAATTGAAACCCCTAGGAGTTTTTCGCCGGAAACCATTCCCTGACGTACGGACAGACGGATGGACGGACAGACAGACGGACGGACGGACAAAGACGACCAATATATCCCCGCATTTTTTCAAATGCGGGGATAAAAAATCTTCTTCACATCCACCAGTCAGAATCTTTTGATATTTGGTAACAGCATCCTTAGGAAGGTGAAATTCAAGTTTGTTCACGCCAAGTCCCTGGGTTCATATTTGGGCTCCCTGTGGGAGCCTGAATTATTACTTAGTTCAATATGAGGAATATTCTTTAAAAATCTTTTTTTTTTTAGATCCACTGGTCAAAATCTTTGGATATTTGGTATAAGCTTTTCTTAGGAGGGGCAGATGCAACTTGTTCAAATCAATTTCCCTGGTTGATATTTAGGCTACCATGTCAGGTGAGCGCCCTCAGGCCCCCTGGGGGGGCCTCTTGTTGAAGCTCAAGGTGAGCTTTACTAATCGCTTTCCGTCCGGCGTTGTCCGGCGTAAACTTTACAAAACCAACTTCTCCGAAGAAACCACTGGCCCAATATTTTTCAAATGTTGGGTAAATGTTTATTACCTAATGTCAATTCAGATTTGTTCAAATGAAGTTGCCCCTCCTCCTGGGTGGGGCCACGCCCCCAATGGGCACCAAAATCTTTGAAAATCTTCTTCTCATGAACCAGCAGTAGCAGAGACTTGATATTGGGTATGCAGCTTCCTTTTGAGGTGTAGAATCAAGTTGGTTCAAGAGAAGTTTGTCGGGCATTATTTGCCTTCGTTATGGGAGGGGCAAAAATTTTGGCCACGCCTAAAATTTCTATTTTCTGAACTGTTAGGTCGATTTGAACCAAATTTGATATGAGATGATAATGGGTCATAAGTAGTTGATTGATGCAAAAAAAAATTTTTTCATTGCCCCGTGGGAACCTCAGGAGCCAAAAATAGGAAAAACCTTAAAACTACCATATCTCCAAAACTACACGGCACAGAGAATTCTTATTTTGTATAAAGCTTACTTTTATCCAGTAGAATAGAATGGTTAAAAAAAAATCCCTATCGGTTTGATCACAAGGTACTTTTTTCAGGACTTCGAAAAAGTGCTGAGTCAGCACTTTTTAACACTGTAGGCAATGGGAAAAACATTAAAAAATCTTTTTCTCCAGATCCAGGAGGCAGAATCTTTTGATATTTGGTATGCAACATTGTAGGGAGGATCTGATTCAAGTTTGTTCAAATCGGCCCCCTGGGTTCATATTTGGGCTCAGTATAGGAGCCCGATTTCGAACTTATTGCATTTCAGTCAAATTTCTTAAAAACATCTTCTTCTCCAGATCCAGGAGGCAGAATCTTTTGATATTTGGTATGCAACATTGTGGGGTGGATCTGATTCAAGTTTGTTCAAATCGGCTCCCTAAATTCATATTTGGGCTCACTATAGAAGCTCGAATTCGAACTTAGTGCATTTCAGGCAAATTTCTTCAAAAATCTTCTTCTCCAGATCCAGCAGGCAGAATCTTTTGATATTTGGTATGCAACATTGTGGGGTGGATCTGATTCAAGTTTGTTCAAATCGGTCCCCTGGGTTTATATTTGGGCTCAGTATAGGAGCCCAAATTTGAACTTAGTGCATTTCAGGCAAATTTCTTAAAAAATCTTCTTCTCCAGATCCAGCAGGCAAAATCTTTTGATATTGGGTATGCACCATGCTTAGGGGGGTAAGATTCAAGTCTGTTCAAGCCAAGTCCCTGGGTTCATATTTGGGTTCAATGTGGTAGCCCGAATTATAACTTAGTTCAAAATGAGGAATTTTCTTTAAAAATCTTCTTCAGATCCAGCAGTCGGAATGTTTTGATATTTGGTATGCAGCATCCTTAGGGGGTTGAGATTTAAGTTTGTTCAAGCCATGTCCCTAGGTCTATATACTCACTGTGGGAGCTCGAATTGTAACGTTAGTTCAAAATGAGGAATTTTCTTCTTCTTCAGATCCAGCAGTCGGAATGTTTTGATATTTGGTGTGCAGCATCCTTAGGGGGGGTGAGATTCAAGTTTGTTAAAGCCAAGTTCCTGGGTTCATATATGGGCTCCCTGTGGGAATCTTTGGATATTTGGTATAAGCTTTTCTTAGGAGGAGCAGATGCAACTTGTTGAAATCAATTCTCTGGGTTGATATTTAGGCTACCATGTCAGGTGAGCACCCTTAGGCCCCTTGGAGCCTCTTGTTTACATTATTGTTGGCTGCCTATACAGGCAGCCAACAATAATGTAAAAACACTCTGACAGACCTGGCATTCTTTAGGAGCAGAGGAGTGCTGCATGCCTAGAAAAAATTGAGGAGGGCACTTTTTTTGCACCCCTTGATTTTTTGGAAAGCCAGACCTGTTTGGGACTGCCTTTAAAATGTATTATCATTTGTCAATGTTGCATTGATTCGCAATACTTCACGAGCCATTCTGTGTTGCTTTTCGATACATTTTGAGTGTAGAAGACAGTCACATAAGAATTGAATATAAAATTTTGAATAATGAGAAGATGTATGTACCAATTTTTCCACCATGTAGCTGAATGTAGTACAATTCTTCAGTCACAATATTAATACCTTGAAGTGAATATAACCAATATAGCATACAAGTTTTTGCATTGAAAATTTCAGGTGCAATTGCACTCCTGAGCAATCTGAGGAGGGCAATTGTTTTGCACTCATTGATTTTCTCGATTGCCAGGTCTACTGTGAAGATAAATTATGCATCCTACATGTACTAGTGGAGTTATCTAGGAAGAATTCACTTGGGACAGCTTTTTCAGAGCAATACAGAAGGGGCTGTTTGTGGCTGTATGGGAACTTACAGGTGAAGAAGTGTGACTTAGGTACATTCATACTGATATTTACATAACATTAACTCACATTCTATTTTTAGACATGCACAATCAATACCAACATAAAATTGGATCTCATCTCAACAATGAATAAGCATTTTGATGAACATAACCAACTCAGTAAATGAAAGCTTTAACATGATAGAAATCTTTGTTACAAATTATGACTTGGCCAATTTTATCGACATTAATTCAAAGATAATACTATTTCATCAGATTTTCTGAAAAATTTAAAAACATTAAGAAGCACATGACTTTAATATCAGTCAGTTATATACACAGTGCTGAAAAGTGACATTATAAAATACTTACCTGCACTGTGAGAAACAGATTTTGGACATCATCATTGTTTTGTACAGTGAAAGAAAACATTTCTTCCATAGTTAACAAATAGTGGGAGAAAATAATGGGAGAAACTCTAGCAGTTGATCCGATGTGGAATGATAGGAGGTAGGTACTTTACTATAGTGGCTGATTTGGGGCACAGGAAAAATTTATTTTGTTTTGAACCCCTGGAATGTGAAGTAATGCTTGTTCAGAAAACTTAAAATTCAAAGATCTTTTCCAAGACTGTGGAATGAAATTGAACCACTTTGTTCTGTTCCACCAAATCTGACTGTACATGTAAAAGAATTCTTATGGATGGAATGCTCAGCTCATTAGGGCTGCATGGTATATCAATAAGCCAATACATGCAGGTATTCAAACCAGTATCGGTTAAATACCGGTGTAATTACAAAAATATCGGTTTAACGTCATTATTTATTTAGGCTACCCAGAATTTAATTTTCAAGATGGCTTGAGTTTTTTAAACTGCAGTCCCGAATGAATAATATTATCCATTTACCTATCAAATCATCTGCATCCATTCAGGTAATATATTAATTGAGCAGATAAAAAAATATTATTTTTCAAAAAAATTAACAAATCCAGTTCACATGACCCCTCAAAGGGGTCACATGATATGGTTTTGTTTAAATTTTTGGAAAAATTCGATAAACTAATATTTAAAATAATAAATAATAAGCCTTTGTGTACGTGTAGGTGTATGAAGCCAAGCCAGAAAATAAGCAGACTGTCATCTGCAAAATGAGGGTGAATTTAGTGATGCTACCCTGCATAGCAGGGTAGCATCACTAAATTTACCCTCTGTGAACCTCAATTTGAATCAGGGTCTCAAAACTAAACAGAAAGAGGTACCCAGAGGATAAATTGGCCCACTGTATGGGATAGCATCATCAAATTCACCCTCTGGGGACCTCATTCTGCAAATGTCAGACTGCTTATTTTCAGGCTTGTATGAAGCAACATTATGCTATTGGGCAGTTGACCCTGTATGAGGTATGGGCTTTTTAACTGGTGGAGTGCTTGAAGCCCATATTTGGGGTTTATGGTGAGGTGCAAGTACCACAACTTAAAGACTTCATATTCTGTGGATGTCTTTCATATTGTATTTGAAGTGAAATTATTTGCTCTGCATGGATTTGCTTTTACAAGGCAAAGACATGTGAACATAGTTTTATAACCAGAAATATTTTAGCCCTCTACCAGTTAACTAGTAGAGTGCTAAATTATTTTTGACCATCAAAATTTGTTCACATGTCTTTGCCTTGTTACAATTTATGGTAGAGAGCCTAAAGGCACTCTCCCATAAATTGTAACAAGGCAAATCTATACAGACTAAATAATTTCACTTAAAAGATAATATGAAGCATATCCACTGAACATGAGGCCTTTACATTATGGTCCCTGCACATCAGAGTAAAGCCCAAATATGGGCTTCCAGCTCTCTACCAGTTAATGATGAATGATTGATTCCATGAGGTCTAGAAATATTTAGTGGTTTTTTTTAACTCACCAGACTGTCAGGGTAAGCTTTCCTGTAAATGATAATAAATTAATAATTTAGAGAAGTCATAAAACAGTATATTTTTAAATGAGAAATCACAAATAAAATGGTTTCAGCATCAGTGAAATATGCAACATATGGACAAACCTGTAAAAATTTCAACGAAGTATACTGGTCATTTTGTCAGGCACAATAAAATTAGTGCCTGTCAAATGTGCAAATTATGGTTGTCATTGGTCATAACAGGCCACTTTTTCAGGGGGGGGGGACATATTATTTACCATTGTCTGTCCGCCCGTTTGTTTGATCTTCCATTAGTCCATCGACATACATGTATAAGGTACAAGATTTGTCTGCCTCACTCCTCTTAGAGTTTTCAACCTAGGGCCTATTTATTTTATACATGTAGGGTGTTTATACATATACCAAAGATATGATAATGCCAAAAATTTGATTTTGTTCCAATTTTCACAAAGTTACAGATGTTGAACTTAGTAACTTTTTGTGAAATTTCAAATATGGGGTATAAGGTTTGTCTGCCGAACTCCCTCCACAGTTTTCAAGCTAAAACCGTTTTTATTTCACAGGGTGTTTATACATATACCTGAGGTGTGCGTATTGCCAGAAATTTGATTTTGTTCCATTTTACACAAAATCACGGTTAGCTGAACTTATGAACTTAGTAAATTTCTGTGATATTTTGAATATAGGGTACACGATTTGTCCAGCTAAATCTTCCCGCAATACATATGTACCGGTAAATTAATTCCTTGCATGCTGCTGGCAGATATTCCTGCCCAAGACAGGATTTCTCCTGCTTCTGAAATATGTATAATTTAGACATATTTAATCCAATTTCCACCCTGTAATTGAATGGATTTTTTCACCAATGATTTCTTGAGTTAAATTTGGATGAATTTTACATCAAATCTCGCCATGGCTGCTTGACAGCAGCCATGACTAGATTTGATGAAAAACATCTTAAAATAGTGTGTTTGGAGTTAAAGAACATGGTAGAACTCATAGGGGCATCATAATTGTGTCTTACAGACAGAGCGCATGTACGAGTAAGAAATCACTGTTTTCTCTTCAACCTCCTGTGTACATGTGCAGTTTGAGGACATGCTTTAGTCTAGTTTTTTATATTTTCAAAATATGCATCATAAATAATGCTTATTTTCTGTTTTACCACAGGTTTAGCTGGCTAAATCCTAGATCATATCTTAAGTGGTGTCCAACATCCATGGCTCAGTTAATACAGGCAGAACAGAAGATTTTCAAGTGTGAGTACATGTAGTTAAATAGAGTGTAACCACTTTGCTTTGCATATTTCGTGGTAGAATAACCCTGTTAATGGCATATAAATATCAAATCATTTACCATACCTTTAGTATAAATTTGCCCTGTTAAATTTATGCCAGTTGGCACTTTCCAATAAATTGTAACAAAACAATTTGATGTAAATATTTGTTTTTACTACATAGGAAACAAATAAATGCAGTGTAAAGCCATTAACCCTTTAACCCTTTAATGCAGTGTAAAGCCATTAACCCAATGCAGACTATATCAAAAATGTATTATTTAGAGATGGGCGGTATTGGAATTTTTAGTTTGGTATTGGTGTCGGTATTTGTAGCGGGTATACCTCTGTATTGATCATATCTACAGTAATTTTGTGTCTTCGTTCTAAATGCAACTTAATGTTTAAAGACCTATTTCAGGCTTTTGCGATCTCAGAGCATGTGCCCTGACCATGCCATCTTTAGGAGGCCCTGCTGACAATAAACAGAACACATGGAAAGTGATTTCTAGTCAATTCTTGGCTGCCAAGTTAACCAAGATTTGGCAAGAAATCACTGCCGAACAATTGGACATGTACACGTTGTAGTCTAGTGGGAATTCAGGACAGTTGCCCAGTCCATTTAGGGTTAACAAAACTGAAAATAAAAACAGTCACTTCTTTCATGAAAAAAAACCTTTCAACTGTTATCAAGCCTCAACGGGGTTATAAATAGTGAATGTAGGACAATTCGAAAATTCAGACAATTCAAAAAGTTGGTTTGGTTTTTCAGTATGCCCATGATATTGGTATCGGTTTGGTTTTTAGCTCACCTAAGCAAAGCTCAAGGGGAGCTTTACTGATCACTTTCCGTCCGTCGTCCATCGTAAACTTTACAAAACCGACTACTCCTCCAAAATCACTAGCCCAATTTTATTCAAATGTTGGGCAATATATTTATTACCTAATGCAAATTCGGATTTGTTCAAATGAAGTTGCCCCTCTCCCTGGGTGGTGCCACGCACCCAAGGGGAACCAAAATCTTTAAAAATCTTCTTCTCATGAACCAGCAGTAGCAGAGACCTGATATTTGGTATGCAGCTTCCTTTTGAGTTGTTTGAGATTTGTGCAAGAGAAGTTTGAGGAGCTATATTTGCCTTCGTTATGGGAGGGGCAAGAATTTTCGCCCCGCCCAAAATTTCTATTTTCCAAACCGAGAGGCAGATTTGAACCAAATTTGATATGAGGGCATATTGGGTCAAAAGTACTTAATTTATGCCTAAAAATTTTTCCTGTCACCCCATGGGAACCGCAGGAGCTAAAAATAGAAAAAAATTAAAACGCCCATATCTCCAAAACTACACGGCACTGAGAATGCTTATTGGGGGTGAAGCTTGCTTAGGACCAACAGAATGGAATGGTAAAAAAAAATGCTATCGGTTTTATCATGGGGTACTTTTTTGGGACTTTGAAAAAATGCTGAGTCAGCATTTTTTAACACTGTGTGTAATAGGAAAGGCTACTTTTCTCCCAAACCACTGTTCCAAAAGCTTTCAAATTTCACATATAACATCTTTGGAAGATTGTTTCACATGTTTATTGAAATCAATTCCCTGGATCCATATTTGGGCTCTCTATGGCAGCCCAAATGTTTAAATTAGTGCAGTATGAGGAATATTTTTAAAAAATCTTCTTCAGATCTACCAATAAGAATCTTTTGATATTTGGTATGCAGCATGCTTATGGGGGGGGGGGGAGATTCAAGTTTGTTCAAGCCATGTCCCTAGGTCCATATTTGGGCTCACTGTGGGAGCTCGAATTGTAACTTAGTTCAAAATGAGGAATTTTCTTTAAAAATCTTCTTCTTCAGATCCAGCAGTCTGAATGTTTTGATAGTTTTGGTGTGCAGCATCCTTAGGGGTGTGTGATTCAAGTTTGTTAAATCCAAGTCCCTGGGTTCATATTTGGGCTCCCTGTGGGAGTCTGAATTTTAACTTAGTTCAATATGAGGAATATTCTTCAAAAATTTTCTTCTTCACATCCACCAGTCAGAATCTTTTGATATTTGGAAAACGGCATCCCACTGGAGGTGAGATTCAAGTTTGTTCACGCCGAGTCCCTGGGTTCATATTTGGGCTTCCTATGGGAGCCTGAGTTATAACTTAGTTCAATATGAGGAATAATCTTTAAATTTTTAGATCCACTGGTATGAATCTTTGGATATTTGTTATAAGCTTTTCTAAGGAAGGGCAGATGCAACTTGTTGAAATCAATTCCTTAGGTTTTATATTTAGGCTACCATGTCAGGTGGGCGCCCGCAGACCCCCTGGGGCCTCTTGTTCTGTATATTGCCCATCTAGAGTATTATTTTAAATACTATCCTTTCAAATATTTCTAAAAATTTAAACAAAACCATATTATTGGAATGACCTTGATGAGCTTGTTACAATGCTTGGTCATAAGATATGATTTTGTGGATATTTTTTTAACAATAATATTTTTTTCAACTGCTGAATTGACATATTACGGGGGCAAATGCAGCTGATTTGTTAGATAAAGTGTAAAAGTGACAATCAGCACTATTCAATAGAGTCATTGACTTCTAGCACCCAACCAGTTAAAGCAAAAGTCTGTCATGTATTTATTTATTAAGGTTTAATGACATTTTAACAGCCTAGGTCATATCATGTTGATGACAGTTTTACAGGTGGAGGAAGCCGGAGTACCCAGAGAGAACCACCGAGCAACAATGAGCAGCTGTCAGCTCACCAACAACGGAACTCCCCACTCCAGCACAGGCAGGGTTAGATTGGTTAAAGACATGTGCACCATCGGCTTGCAGTACTCCTTAGTACATGGCATCATCATGCCTCTGTGTGGACAGTCAGCATTAAGTACCTTGCGCAAAGTTGCAATGCGGGAGTCCGAATTGATTGCTCAGATGGTCACCCATCCAAGGACTAACCAGACTTGATGATGCTTAACTTTGATGATCAGATGAGAACCAGTTACCGCAACACCAGGTCCATCATGTAAAATGTTTGATAGAAACTCAAATCAAGAGGAAGAATGATTGACCTATATATTTATATTTGACCGAAGTTAACTGGTTGAGGGCTTTATTACTTTTGGTGGTCTGAATTTGTTCATTAAAATTTGTTATTATTACAAATTATTGAAGAGTGCACACAGGCACTCCTCAATAATTTGTGATAAAACAAATTTATATAAACAAAATATTATTTGTTTGGTGACAGAATATGAAACGTGTAAGGAATATATTGGCTTTTGCTCTGTTACACTCATTTTTTTGAAAGCCCTGATAGTGGCTTCTACCACTCATCTGGTTAACAAAGAAGAAGAATTCCTGAGAATATTGCGATTTTATTGACAATTTATTTTCTGAAGAATTTAAACTGAAATAAAATGACATCACTTTTCCAAGTAAAAAAGTGTGACTTATACACGGAAATATAGTAATGAAACTCTGCTATCTTAACTATTTGGTAAATCTCCCTGACAGCTGATGGTGTAAATTAATATTCCATAATATTTGGAATTTAAACATAAAGACAGAGTGGCTAGACCAAGTGAGGAAGTTAATAGAGAACTCTTCAATGGAGCTCTCGCTTTTAGCAGTGTCCAAAACCCAGGTTAAAATAATCGTCAAAGAAAGAATTATTGCAGATTGTAATCTGAATTGGCGAGAGGGAGACAAAGCAAAGAGGTCTTTGGGTGGCCTGCGTGATAAAGAGAATCCAGGTTTTGAAGAGTACTCTGATGTCACATTTGGTGGGTCGCTGTTGTTCAAGATGAGGTCACAGTTGCAGCAGAGTTGCTGGAGCTTGGGGAAAAACTAGGAAAGACAATGAAAATGAATGCCAGATGTGTAATTCAGGTGTAGTGGAGACCCTAGAACACTGTCTGTTAGACTGTCCAAAATTCCTGTTCAACAGAATAAGATTCACCAGGAGTATGATAGGGAAGTCGAATGGCAGAATGAATCACTTGTGGTTAGTGGGCGATACAAAGGTGAAGGTTAACTAGTATGCTTATTGGAGAGATTGGGAAGAGTTGGTTTTGGGATGTCATCAAGCAGTTCGTCTCAGAGTGTTGGGAGGAGAGAAGAGGCATGGGAATAAGGAGGCATTTGGGAGGACAAGGCAATTCAAGGTCTTCTCACCTGAGAATCGTGACAAATCAGCGGCTGGCCAAAGTGTTATTATTATGTAACCCAAACTTTAGTGATTCATTTCTAAGGCACACTACTGCATAGGTGTACATACAGCCTGCCCTGTTCACTTTTTTGCATACCTGAAATGACAAGAATGATTTACAGTCAGTGCTTTTTATCTCACTTAACTGAATTGGTTATTTGGTATACAGCCTCCTTAGGACCAGTAGAATCTATTTTGCCCCCCAAAATCTCAGTCGGTTATGTCATGGGGTGTTATGGAAAAATGCTGACTCAGCACTTTTCAAAAATGAAAATTGGTATACGACATTTAGTGGTATCTGATTCAAGTTTGCACAATTCGAGTTCTTGAGTTCTTATTTGGGTTTCCTATGTGAGCCCAAATTTTAATTTAGTGCAATATGAGGAAAATTCTTTAAAATCTTCTTCGGATTTACCAGTCAGAATCGTTTGATATTTTATATACAGCATCTTTATGGGGGTCAAATTCAAGTTTGTTCAAATTAAGTCCCCTGGTTCATATTTGGTCTCCTTATGAGAATCACAATTTTAACTTAGTTCAATCTGAGGAAAATCCTTTAAAATTCTTATCCAGAACCACTAGTCAGAATCTTTTCGTATTTGGTATTCAGCATCTCTAAGGTGGTCAGATTCAAGTTTGTTCAATCAAGTCCATGCTTTCTCTGTGAGAATTGTAACCTAAAGCAATATGAGGAACATTCTTTAAAATCTTCTGACAGTTGATCTACAGCTTCCTCATAGGGGCCAGATTCATGTGTTAAAACCAAGTCCTTAAGGAAACTCCAAATTTCAGCTCCATAAATTATGAAGAAAATGCTTTGAAAATCTTATTGAGATCCACCTAACAGAAACTTTTAATATTTGGTATACACCATAGTTGTGAGGGAGATTCAAGTATGTTCAAATCAAGTCCATGGCTTCATATTTCGGCTCCCTGTGGACCCTAAATTTTAACTTACTGCAATATGAGGAATGTTATTCTTCAGATCCACCAGACAGAATCTTGATATTTGGTAAGAAAACAAATTTTATTTCAATCAAATATTATATTTTCATTAACCCTTTACCCAAACGTAACAGCCAAAACCAGTCAGCGCTATTCATAAAAATCGCCATCCAATTTTCATTTCAATTTTGTCTCAAAAACATAGCTTTTGACCCCTCATTGCAATGAGCTTACTCCAATGAGGGGTCATAAGCTATGTTTTTGACACAAAAAATGAAAAAAATTAGTTATTGAAGAATTTTATTTGCAAGTGTTGTCTGCCTTTTGTGTTAGGTAAAGGGTTAATGATTGAGGTAAAGGGTCAATGATTGCATCTGTTTGTGAGTGTGTGTGGACACACAACCAGGAATCCCTAATTTGTTTAAAAAAAACCCTTCTCAATGATGTTCTTGTATGCTGCCACTTCCCTTTCTTCACTCACATGAAGGCTTCTAGGAATATCTCACTGAATTTCAACCCAAAAGTTTAACAAGGTGGTCTTTTCAGAGGGAAGATCTTTTGTCATTTTTCAACATTATCTCAAGCCTAATGTAGGGTGTGTTCTGTAAGTGGAGAGTTAGGGTTGAAAAGCAAACATAATTTTTCACAGCTTTTTTGGTGGCAGTCATTGCAGTATGCACACATGTACAAGGTGACATTTCCTTTTTTGCCTCAGTCTGTCTCATCCCTCAACACTAATACCCTTATTCCATGTGGACAATTTGATCCAGGTTAGTGTGTTAGGACCATTTGAGCCTCTGGTTAAACATATTTTTGCATTTTATGTTTTCATGTTTATTCATATGAATGAGATATGGCTCCAGAAATTAATTTTGCTGATGTGCTTGATATTTTGATTGTTCACTGTTTTCACAAAAAAGAGATTTCTACCATTTGTCATCAGTGAAACAGGTACCATTTGTCACCTTTTGAAACAAAACAAAACCAGTCTGTTCATCTGACAAGCATTCATTAACTGGTTGAGGGCTAGATTATTTTTGGTGGTCTGAATTTTTCTATTACAAATGCTCACAGGCACTCTCCAATAATTTTTAATAAAACAAATTTATATTAAAATATTATTTGTGTTTGACTTACAGGTGAGTCGGTGGTGAATTTTCAAGTCGGTGTATTTTAAGAAGTAAAACCGCGGTTGCTGTGCAGTTTTCGGTGGTGGAACAGGCCAAGTTTATTCATCGAATTTACGTTGATTTTGCAAACTTGCTTACCGGGTGCAGTGTGTGAACAACGTCAAAACATCGTCAATCTTTGACAAAGTTAAATTAATAGAACTGAAAAGAATGTTTGGCTTATTGATATATATTGTAAAGTTCAAATTATGCTTAAATTTGTAGAGTTCAGGTTGGGTTTTAACTTTCCGTTCGGCGAAAAAGTAGACTTTCCTTTGAGTGTCTTTCCGCTCCGGAAATGGAAGAAGGTATAAAACAGTGGCAAATTTAATATTATTCAAAGTGAATTTGGAAAGTGGCAGTTATGGGAAAAAGTATTCTGCTGTGTACGGAATGAATTTCCTTAACAATCAAGGTTTTAAATAGAGTAAATAATTTTTAGCTTAACTTGACAAAGTCAAGATAAGCTATTGCCATCACGCGTGCGGAAGTCTGTGAGTCTGTTCACATTTTCCTTTAGCACAGGCTACACCCTGCAGTTCTTGTCTGATCGTCACGAAATTTCATACAGGGGCCCGAAGCCCAAAAACCTTTAGCACAGTCTACAGGTCATATTTATGAAGGGATTTCATTGTAACTTGGTAGGATGACTCCAAATAATGTCTAGATGAGAACGTCCCATTTTGATCGCGATCATTCAGCCTTGATGGGTGCCTGAGCCCAAAAACCTTTAGCATAGGCAAAAGGTCATATTTAAGCAAGGATTTCATTGTAACCTGTTAGGTTGACTCCATATAATGCCTAGATGATAACATCCCCTTTTGGTCTTGATTGGTCAACTGTGATGGCTACAGATGCCCGAAGCCCAAAAACCTTGAGCACAGTCTACAGGTCATATTTATGAAGGGATTTCATTGTAACTTTGTAGGATCACTCCAGATGATGCCCCGATGAGATTGTCCTCTTTGGTTGCGATCATTCAACCATGATGGCTGCCCGAGTCCAAAGCCCGAAAACCTTTAGTTCAGTCTACAGGTCATATTTATGAAGGGATTTCATTGTAACTTGGTAGGTTGCCTTCATATAATGTCTAGATGAGAACGTCCCCTTTTGGACATGATTGGGCGACTGTGACGGCTACAGGGGCCCGAAGCCTGAAAACCTTTAGAAGAGTCTACAGGTCATAATTATGAAGGGGCTTCATTGTAGCTTGGTAGGATGACTCCAAATAATGTTTAGATGAGAACATCCCCTTTTGGTCACGATCATTCAGCCTTTATGGCTGCCCGAGCCCAAAGACCTTTAGCATAGTCTATAGGTCGTATTTATGGAAGGATTTCATTGTAACTTGTTAGGTTGACTCCATATAATGCCTAGATGATGACATCCCCTTTTGGTCGTGATTGGTCGACTATGATGGCTACAGGTGCCCGAAGCCCGAAAATCTTGAGCACAGTCTACAGGTCATATTTATGAAGGGATTTCATTGTAACTTCGTAGGATCACTCCAGATGATGCCCAGATGAGAATGTCCCCTTTTGGTTGCTATCATTCAACCATTATGGCTGCCCAAGCCTGAAGCCCGTATACCTTTAGCACAGTCTACAGGTCATATTTATGAAGGGATTTCATTGTAACTTCGTAGGATCACTCCAGATGATGCCCAGATGAGAATGTCCCCTTTTGGTTGCGATCATTCAACCATGATGGCTGCCCGAGCCCAAAGCCTGAAAACCTTTAGCACAGTCTTCAGTTCATATTTATGAAGGGATTTCATTGTAACTTGGTAGGTTGACTTCATATAATGTCTAGATGAGAACAGCCCCTTTTGGACACCATCAGGCAAGAGTGATGGCTACAGGGGCCTGAAGCCCGAAAACCTTTAGCACAGTCTATAGGTGATATTTATGAAGGGATTTCATTGTACCTTGGAAGGATGACTCCAAATAATGTCTAGATGAGAACGTCCCCTTTTGGTCGCGATCATTCAGTCTTGATGGCTGCTCGAGCCCAAAACCTTTAGCATAGTCTATAGGTCATATTTATGGAAGGATTTCATTGTAACCTGTTAGTTTGACTCCATGTAATGCCTATGTGATGACATCCCCGTTTGGTCGTGATTGGTCAACTATGACGGCTTCAAGGGCCCGAAGCCCAAAAACCTTGAGCACAGTCTACAGATCATATTTATGAAGGGATTTCATTGTAACTTCGTAAGATCACTCCAGATGATGCCCAGATGAGAATGTCCCCTTTTGGTTGCGATCATTCAACCATGATGGCTGCCCGAGCCCAAAGCCCAAAAACCTTTAGCACAGTCTACAGGTCATATTTATGAAGGGATTTCATTGTAACCTGGTAGGTTGACTTCATATAATGTCTAGATGAGAATGTCCCCTTTGGATGCAATTGCGAAACTGACGGCTACAGGGGCCCAAAGCCTGAAAACCTTTAGCACAGTCTACAGGCCATATTTATGAAGGGATTTCAATGTAACTTGATAGGATGACTCGTTTTGGAATAATTTCACTGTAACTTGGTAACTTTCGTTGATATACGTTAACTGTGAGGGCCACATACATTAATTGTGAGGTCATATTAACCCACCCCTCAGCTCTTTAGTACAGTGTACACCTCGTATTATTTTTATCAAAACCATAGCATACAGGAAACAGAAATGAACAATGAACATTTTCCCAATTATCACAATTCTTATCTTATTTCATAATCCTTTCATAAACATTGGACATTATCCTTTTCCTCAAATGCAACACACAAGTTAAGCTACAATGTCATTGACACTTTCATTTAATTAATTAATATGGAGTGGGAGACAGTGGGAGAAGGAAAAAAAGTTCCCAATAATATTTCGCTGGGAGTTGGACGTTTCGTACACGGGTGATTCGTACACAGCTATTTAGGGCGTTTCGTACACAAACTTTTAGGACGTTTCGTACACAAGCTTTTAGGACGTTTCGTACACAAGCTTTTAGGACGTTTCATACACAAGCTAGGACGTTTCGTATACAGGGCTATGACTGTCTTGGGCCAAGTAAAGATAACCCATATGTAAAAATAACAAATTTATTGCAATGACATATTTATATAAAAACAAAACATACTGGAGTGATATAAATATAAAGTTTTACAAAGATAAGTTTGACATTGTTTGTGCAGTATGTAAATAGAACATACCAGAAAATATTTATTATAATTATAAGTAGGCCTAAGTGTGTGGGAATTAGCTCTTAAAACGTAATTATATGCATTCTATAGGATTCCATAGCGTGCAGCAGTGCATCCACTGGTGTTAAAAACTACATTTTCAGTGCTGAAGACACATTGAGTGACATTATATATTTAACATTGCATTGTGTAACCCGACATGATGATATACTGGTGTCATACACTGGATTTATGAGCCAAATAATGATAACATAGAATATTCTTCCACGAAGACCCCCCCCACCCCCCCCCCCCCCTCCCATCATAGATTAAGTAAGACAAATTACTGAGACGTCATGTAAGGATTACACCACGTATGCTAAGGATGGGGCTTAGGACTTTGAATTTCCAAGTCTCCTCCATAGCGTAGGTGGTGTAATGCTCACATGACACCTCAGTAAGTTGTCGTACTTAAACTAGGGGTGAGGTGGGGGGGGGGGGGGGAGAAATCTCTACATGATGATAATGATGTACTGTGTATTTAACATTGCAGTAACAAAAGAATGTGTTGTACATGTACTGAAAATTAATCATTTTAATGTGTTCAATGTGCTAATTATGACTCCAGTGTAATAACAATGCTATGATTACCTATAAGAACTGATCAAAGCTGATTAATCATCAATGAGCTCACATCATATGTTTTGATTTTTCATCAAAGAAACATATTTTTACAGTCTTCGGTTCATTTTATTTCCTAACAATATTTTCAAATGTACGACATACTGTGGTGGTGTTGGACGCATTAAATTCTGTTCTGTGACATTTCAAATGTGGATTTTTTTTATATTGGTTTATAATATCTCACAAAAGTAAGTAGTCTATTATTTCATAGAAAAAAAATGCTGATAGGATCACCGATCCAGTGTCGAGTTGTGACAGCACAAAAGTGGGTTTAATCATTTTATCAACTTATCGTCCGGAAACCAATTGTTTACAATTTACTATGTGAAGGGTCACGGTGACCTTACCCTTTGACCTAGTGATTCCGAAATAAATAGGGCTCTTTCTTGCACCAGTGCCAACCTACCTATGAAGTCTCATGAACAAAGGTGGAACCGTTGTCAAATTATCATCTGGAAACCAATTGTTTATGATTTATTATGTTCAAGGTCACTGTGACCTTGGCCTTTGACCTAGTTAGTCCAAAATAAATAGGGGTCTTCCACTCACTTAGGCCAACCTACCTATGAAGTTTCATGAATGTGAGTCAAACCATTATCAAGTTATCGTCCGGAAACCAATTGTTTACAATTTACTATGTTGAAGGTCACTGTGACCTTGACCTTTCACCTAGCAAATCCAAAATAAACAGGGTTCTTCCTCTCACTGATGCCAACCTACCTATAAAGTTTCATGAACGTGGGTCGAAACATTATCAAGTTATCATCCGGAAACCAATTGTTTACGATTTACTAAGTTGAAGGTCACTGTGACTTGACCTTTCACCTAGTGAGTCCAAAATAAATAGTGTTCTTCCTCTCACTGATGCCAACCTATGAAGTTTCATGAACATGGGTCGAACCATTATCAAGTTATCATCTGGAAACCAATTGTTTTGATTTACTATGTTCACGGTCACTGTGTCCTTGACCTTTGACCTAGTTAGTCCAAAATAAATAGCGTTCTTCCTCTCATGAAGGCCAACCTACATATGAAGTTTCTTGAACATGGGTTGAACCATTATCAAGTTATCATCCAGAAACCAATTGTTTACGCCTGCCCGCTTGCCCGCCATTCATCAAACTATAAGTCGGGTTTGCCTTCGTCACAACTCGACTAAAAATACTTAAAAACCCTATAAAATTTGCTTGTGTATGAAACGTCTTTTGAGATATGTAAAAAATGTCTTCTTTGTATACGGAACAGCAAGTGTAATAAAACGCCTGTGCACGAAACGGCACTAATCCTGTTTCGCTGACGTTTCGTCCTCTCTTTAAACTCAAGCGTCTCAGAGTCGGAAATCCGGTGAAATTGTTTTCACGGAGTTATTGGAAACAATGCCAAACAGTAACCCACAAACTTTTAGCTTGTTCCGCCATTGATTAATATCGAAACTATAAAATTGCCGAATGGAGAACAGATTTTACCTGCCACCAAAAATGTTGGTGTTTTCAAACTGATGAGATGCGGTTTTTTGGTGGTGGTCCAAAACCAAAACCACACCAAAATTACCGACACCGACCCAACTCTAGTTTGACTGAATATGAAACGTGAGCAAGGAAAATGTTGGCATTTGATCTCATACCCTCACTTTTAGCTTAACTTGACAGAGTCAAGATAAGTTATTGCCATCACGTGTGTGGAAGTCTGTTAGTCTGTTCACATTTTCTTTAGCACAGGCTACACCCCGTAGTTCTTGTCCAATCGTCACAAAAATTCCATATGCAGGTTCAAGGTCATGTCTTCATGACAATGTCCCCTTTTGGTCATGATCGGTCAACTTTGATGGCAACATGGGCCCGAAACTTAAAAACATTTAGCACAGTCTACAGGTCATATTTTGAAGGGAGTTCATTGTAACTTTGGTGGGATGACTCCGTATAATGTCTAGATGAGAATGTTGTATTTTTGTCGGGTTTAGTCAACCGTGACAGCCTCAGTGGCACGTTACCTAGATTCCTTTAGCAGTCTACAGGTTGAATTTATGATGGGATTTCATTGGAAATTGGTAGGATGACTCGGTATAATGTCTAGATGAGAATGCCCCATTTTGGCTGTGATCGATCAACTATGATGGCCGCTTTGGCATGTGACCTTCATTTGTTCAGCACAGTCTACAGTTTATATTTATGAAGAAATTTCATTGTAACTTTTAAGGATAACTTGGTATGATGTCTAGATGAGACTGTCATATTGTGGTCACGATCTGTTGGCCATTACCGATGCTTGGGCACATGACCTAGATACCTTTAGCAAAGTCTACCTGCATATTTCTGAAGGGATTTCTTTGTACCTGGGTAGGATGACTCGTTTTGGAATGAATTTACTGTAACTTGGTAACTTTGGTTGACATACGTTAACTGTGAGGGCCACATCAACTCGGGCCTCAATTCTTTAGTACAGCCTACACCTCAAATTATTCTTGTTGAAAACATAGCATGTAGGGTACAGAACTTACATATTCTCATTTATCACAATTCTTGTCTTATTTCATAATCCTTTCATAAACATTGAACTTTATCCTTTTCATCAAACAATTACATACAGTTATGTTAAGCTGCGGTGTCATTGACACTTTCATTGTGAATGGTCTTATGGCCATTGCAATGAGTGAAGGGCTAAGTAAACAGTTTTAACAGTGACAGTAGAACTAAAATAAAAATGGGCGTGGGAACTAAGTATTTTTTCCTAAAAGATTTAAAGTCATGATTAACCATTTATTAGGTAGGAGGTAAATATTACTTATAATTAAATGTATCTCCTTACATGCTGCTGGCAGATATTCCTGCCCAGGACAGGATTTCTCTTGCCACTGAAATATGTATAATGTGGGCACATTTAATGTAATTTCCACCCTGCAAATCCAATGAATTTTTAGACCAATGAATTGTTGAGTTAATTTGGGGTAATTTTTCATCAGATCTAGTCATGGCTGCTTCATAGCAGCCAAGAATAGATTTGGTGAAAAATATCTTAAAAATACTTAGCGGGTAAAGAGTTAACATAAAATTAATCTAAGGGCTTAACGGTTAAAAAGTATCCATGTATAACATTTTTTATGTGGCCTAGGATATATGATCTGAAAAAGTGGAGGGTCATACCTATCTCCCTTGGCCCCTGTTTCCACCACTGCTGGAGTCTTTCTGAGTCCATCTTTTCACCACAGCAGGAGTTTTATAACACATTTTTTTTTGTATTTCAGTTTTGAAAAGTGCCATTGAAACAAAGTTTGTGCCTGTGTCTAAAGGAGAAAACAGATTATGGACACTTAGTGCTAATGCACATCTCACTAGAACTCCTGTTGTTTTAGTTCATGGAATGGGTGGTGGCATAGGATTGTTTGCACTAAACATTGATGTTCTTGCACAAAATAGACCTGTTTACGCATTTGATTTATTGGGCTTTGGTCGGAGTTCTCGACCAAAATTCAGCCGTGATCCAATGATTGTGGAAAAAGAGTTTGTGGATTCTTTAGAGGACTGGAGAAAAGAGATGAAATTAGACAAGTTCATTTTGGTTGGACACTCGCTGGGAGGTTTTATTTCATCTTCTTATGTTATGAAACATCCAGAAAATGTGGAGCATTTGGTTTTGTTAGATCCTTGGGGGTTTCAAGAAAGTCCTTCAGAAGATTCTCGAAGACAAGTGCCAATGTGGATAAGAGCCATAGTAACAGTATTATCACCATTTAATCCACTTTCTGGATTGAGAGCAGCAGGACCTTTAGGTTGGTATTCAAGCCTCTAGTGAAATCTAAAACATTTTAACTGTTGACCGAATATAAGAACCAAAAACTCATAGTGCAATTCACAAAAATCACCATTCAAAATTTTCTTTTTTAAATTTTTGCATCAAAAATATAGCTTGTTACCCTCATTGAAACAAAAAAAACTGTTAAGTCGCCTGCTATTGTGTACTTGTACATACAGTAGTTACTAACTCCTTACATGCTGCTGGCAGATATTCCTGCCCAGGACAGGATTTCTCTTGCCACTGAAATATGTATAATGTGGGCACATTTAATCCAATTTCCACCCTGAAAATCCAGTGAATTTTTACACCAATGAATTCTTGAGTTAAATTTGGGGTAATTTTTCATCAGATCTAGTCATGGCTGCTATGAAGCATCCATGATTAGATTTGATGAAAAATATCTCAAAAATACTCAGCGGGTATAGTAACAGAATTATCACCATTTAGTCCTCTTTCTGGATTGAGAGCTCCAGGACCTTTAGGTTGGTATTCAAGCCTCTAGTGAAATCTAAAACGTTTTAGGCCATACAAAGTTGATTGTCTGTTTCTCAGGCCATTTTTCATCAAAAAGGATGCGGGCAGGCAGCTTTTTTTTTTTTTTTTTTTTTAGCTTAACTTTGGCGAAGCCAAATTTGAGCTTATGCCATGGCCCGTCGTCCGTCAACAATTGGATGCGGCTCGGGCTAGAGGCCGTATTTATGAACCGATCTTTATGAAACTTCTTGGGTACCTTTGTTATGACCATGGGACGAGTACAAGTGTTTTTGGGTGCGGTCCAAAATTCAAGATGGCTGCCAGCCGCCATTTTGTACCAACGATGCAGAAATCTGTATTTTTATACTGTACCAATGACCCAGACTTAGCTGCTTAGCTGGTGCTAACTCCAACAAAACCAGGGCCAAACACAAATTTTGCCCCCCAATCCCCAAAATTTGCATCCAAAACAAAAAGAAATCATGTCCTAAAGGACCTCCATAGTACGCCTCTACTGCGCATGCGCAGTGACGCAGTCGTCCCGAAATTGGCGCCAATTATCATTTCTCTGCTTGGCCCTTCATCAGTCAACATCTCACTGATCTTTGTGCTTGTAAATCTCAGTTTAAAGGATGCCAGACACGTAATTTTTGGAGAAAATGTGATTCTAAGGAGGATAGAAGGAGGAGAGGAAAAAGAAGTGGCAAAAAATAATCAGGGCTGTACTTAAAATTTTTTGATGAAATTATGTTAAGTTGCCTATTTTCGAGGCATGGGCCTCTTGTTGTCATTCTTGCTAATTGTTGCACTGCTTATTCAGTGTTTCCTCTCCCCTAGCCTTCTAAAGTCCCCCCTGGCAATTCTCCCATGCTTTTGGCATATTTTTGAGAAGTTTCATTTCTAAAATTTCCTGGGAGAGTTGCTTGGTTACAGAATGTTTTCTGTTATTTTCCCCATAGTTACGTTTTCACCCATGGGTGTATAACGTTTGTGTTCTGCATCTTCCATCTGATGTTCTACAGATTCTCCCCTGGGAGTCTCTGTTTTGCATCAGATAGAGTGTAATTGATGACTGATTCCGGGCCAGTTTTTTCAGTGCCTGGAGTCATGTTTTCTAGTGTGTTTACACTGTTTGTTTTCATTGGCAACAGCCTTTTTTGAGGGGGGCTGTTTGCCTTTGTGGTAGTTTATCTCATTATAAGATACATTTATGTTATCCGAAAGTGTCTCATTAATTATTTTATATAAATTTAAAATTTTTGACCACACTTTGCCATCGGATCCATCGGGGCTCAACGTTACTTTTCAGCAACTTGGGCTTCTCTGAAAAAATATTTTTTCAAAATTATTTTGTTTTGCAATTGTTTTTTCATTTATTAATGGATCATGTTATTATGTATCTTTGTGTCAGGGGTTTTTGCGAGTAACTAGGACTTATTGTTGTTCTTTCACAATGAAGGGACATTGTTCAAATTGTAATAGGAAGAAATCTTCCTCTGACTGTCATGATCATTGTATTAATTGTAGTCAGTGTTCTCGCATTAATCCCTGTCCTATATGTGAACATTGGGATGAGAAACATTGGAAACGTGTGTCACGATATGTTGTTTCTGGAGAAAGAGCGATGCCGGCTCTTTCTCCACAAGGTCACTCTACTCTCTCAGTTTCTATTTCAGAGGAACCAGAACAGGGTGATGTTTCCATGTTATCTTCTACAAGTGTGCGTCCGTCGTCACAAATGAATTCAGAGCTAGCGGCAAAAGTGCTCATGGAGATTAGACAAATGTCGTCCGCTAGCTCGCCCGGTGTAGCGTCCATTCACCGAATGGTTCGGCAGCCGGGTTCGTCCGATGCGGTCCAAGAGGAAATTTTGGGTGATGCGAGCACTATAAACATAATAGATGCACACCCAGTGACGGCGGATAGTAAACGAGAACGGAGGAAGCCTTTTAGTCCGGTTCCTAGCTCGTCCAGGTCCAGCCGGGCCGCGAGCGAGAGAGGTCCCTCTCTCGTACAACAACATCTGGGACCAGATGTTGTGGTACAAAATGTGTCTTTAGCGGAGCATACGTCCGTCGCTCGGGACGCTCCGTTGTATAAGCAGTCCACAGAGACTGTTAAGGCTTCCTCTTCTCGTCAGCGCACACGACCGCACCTTGGCTGCGTGACCTCCGATATTTTACCAGCTTCACTGATGAAGGATTCTTCGGCGACCAGGTCACATCATCCGGCAGCCAGGGATTCGAGACCGATGGACTCCGGACGTTCGCATAGGAAAAGTATGCGGGAGCCATCTGATGCGGAGCTGCCCTCGGCGAAGCAGCGAAAGACTGCGCCTCCGCAGGTCTCGACGTCGGACATTCTTGTGCAGATAGCACAGCTTATCGCAGCATCCCAGCAGCTGACAGAAACGGTGTCGGATCGAGAATTATCCGACGACGCTGGGTCGGTACGCTCCGCCGAAGCATCGGGGGCGTACGACCGGGAACATCGGGAGGTCCGACCGGATGGTGAAAGGGATATGGATGAATTGGAGCTATCCCTTTCGGAACAACATAAAGCTGCCGTGGACTTCATCCAGCACTTTCTCCCTCAAGTTGTTCCGTCGGGCCAGACTGCTGCGCTTCCGGACAAGAGAATTATAGCGTCATTGGACTCTGAATTTTTTGAGCGGTTCAAGGACATCGCTCCCGAGTTTCCGTCGCAGTCCAATAATGTTGCAAGAACATTTGAATTATTGAACGACGCTATATTTAAACTTGCTTCCAGGACGGGGAAAGCAGGTTTCTTGTCCGCTAATACTCTTAACCTGCCTTTCATTAATGCAAGGAATAAATTCGATACGGCAGGACAGGGTATACCGAGAGTTCCTCTGCGTATGGACGACGAGGCGGAAGACTTAGAGCTATCATTACCGTCGTCAGCTTCTATTCCAACCGCGGTGTTGGAAACAGCTATTGCGTCTAACAGAGCCAATTTAGATGCCTTATCTTACGCAGATCACCTTACTAAGGCGTTATCACTGCGCCTTCAAGGGGAAGAGTTTCAGGATATACAATCCTCTTTAAGACTTCTTTCAAGGGCAGTAGCTTATTCCACGTGTAACTCCGCCCTTTCAGTGGCAAATCTGGAGTTGGTTAGACGTGACGCAGCCCTAGCTACATCCACACTAGTGGATTCTAAGGTGAAGAACTCTCTTAGAGTCGCTTCGGTCTCAGGAGAACTTCTCTTTGACGGCAAGCTTTCCGCTATTTATGATAAAATTAAAAAGAAAGCTAATGATTCTCTGTTGTTCAGATCGGCTCCTAAAAAGTCGGATACAGCAGACACGAATAAGACAGGCACTTCTGGGTCTAATGCGCCCAAGAGAGGTTCCTATAGAGGTTCCGGTACGTCCTCTTGGTCTTATTCGAGAGACCGCCAGGATAGCGACTCTCGTTCGGGACGTCCTTCAGGCCGGGACAATCGGTTGGACGCCCCGAGGTCGACGAGGCGAGGTGCGGGTCGTGGAAGACGTGGTTTCTCCTACCACAGGCCTCGCAGGTCCAGGAGGTGATGGCTTAAACCTCTATCGCGTTCCGGTTGGCGGAAGGTTGTCAAGTTTTTCACAAGAGTGGGCGTCGATTACGGACGACCCTTGGGTGAGAGGAGTGACTTCGGAAGGTCTAAAGATATCCTTCAAACGAAAGCTTCCATTAACTCGAAGTCCAAAGTGGACTCATCTTCCGTCAAATCCACAGAAAAGAGACGCTCTGTTATCAGAGGTGCAGTCTCTTTTAATGAAGAACGCTGTAGAGGTCGTAGAAAACCAGGAATCTCTGGGATTCTACAGCCATCTGTTTCTGGTTCCAAAACCAGACGGCTCGTTCCGTCCAGTCATAGATTTGAGCTGGATAAACAAGCTGATCGTCGCTCCGAAGTTTTATATGGAGACGATTCGATCGGTCAGAGCGAGTATTCGGGTGAACGATTATGCAACGAGCATAGATCTCAAAGATGCGTACTTTCACGTCATGGTACATCCGACATTCCGAAAGTATCTACGCTTCGCAGTCCTAGGAGTGGTGTATCAGTTCCGGGCCATGTGCTTCGGATTGAATCTAGCACCCTGGGCTTTCACTCGGGTAATGAACTCGGTAATGATCTACTTCCGAGCTCATTCGTCTGCGGTAACGTCGGCCTACCTGGACGACATTCTTCAGAGGTACGGCAACGAGTTAACGCTTCAGAACGATGTTCAGAATCTTCTTCTATTGCTCCGACGTCTCGGTTTTATAGTAAACGAGGAGAAGTCGGATCTGGTGCCGTCCAAGTCATTCACTCATCTGGGAATGAGCTTCAAGACGCACAACAATCTCGTTCGTCTGCCGTTAACCAGAGCGAAATTAGTCAGTTGTTACGCTCGCTATTGTCTGCACGCAGGCAAAGTCACGGCGAGAGAATTTATGAGACTGATAGGTCTGTGCGGAGCCGCCGCGGATCTCATTCCGATGGGGCGGCTACGCACAGGTCCTCTTCAAATTTTCCTGACTCAGAATTGGAGTGTGAAAATTCATTCGCTCGATGTAGACGTTCTCTTGTCAGATCAAGTGAAACAAGAGATTCAGACTTGGGCAAACATTCAGTGGTTAACTCAAGGAGTTCCGCTGCAGTTGCCGGATCCGAGTTTTACCGTTATGACGGATGCCAGTCAAACAGGTTGGGGTGCATCATTAATCCCAATGGATTCGAGATGCCAGGGTCTTTGGGATCCGCAATTCCTGTGCAAGCACATAAACATCAAGGAAATGATGTCAATTTGGCTTGCGTTACGTCACTGGATGGACATTATTCACGATGCTCATGTCCAAATCCTCGTTCTTCTTTCGGTCCGTCACATACCGGGTCGTCTGAATGTGCTAGCAGACTCCCTTTCACGAAAGGGTCGCTTGTTGCCGTCGGAGTGGACTCTCAACAAACAAGTATTCAATCAGATTTGCTACCAATGGGAACGGCCAATGATAGACTTATTTGCGACACATCTCAACAATCAGTTGCAGACGTATGTGTCGCCGTGTCCGGATCCAAGAGCATTTGCAGTAGACGCTCTGTCGATCCCTTGGGACGGAATGATAGGATATGCGTATCCTCCAGCGCCGTTAATTCAACAAGTATTGCTAAAGATAAAACAATCTCAATGCAAGATTCTGTTGGTAGCATCTCTGTCGCCACAGAGACCGTGGATAAATCTACTCAGGTGTCTGTTGTGGGACCTACCGCGGAAGCTTCCTCCACGAGAGGATCTTCTTTCGCAGGGGAAATCGCGCCAACTCCATCACAACCCGCAAGGTCTCAACCTTCACGTTTTTCCGTTGTGCGGTCCTTCTTGCATGGCAAGCACTTTACAGGACGAGCAGTGGACGCGATTTCTAACTGTAGGAGGACCTCCTCTTCGCTAAACTATGCGGCTAAGTGGAAGGTTTTTCGTCATTGGTGTAGGGATCATTCTGTAGATATATTTGATCCCTCTATACCAGACATTGCAAACTTTCTAGTATACTTGTTTGACGAAATCAAACTGCAGCCTGTTACTATAAAGGGTTATAGATCTATGTTATCTGATACCTATGCACATCATGATAGTTTACAAATTGGATCTAATGTCTCTTTATCGAAATTGGTTAGAAACTTTTCGATAAATAGACCCAGAACTCTTAGATTAATTCCTAAGTGGAATTTAGCTTGGGTTCTCCTTAAATTGAAGGAAAAGCCATTTGAACCTCTTGGGACAGTAGATTTCAAATTCTTATCTTATAAGACAGCTTTTCTCTTAGCTTTCTCTTCTGCCAGAAGAGTCAGTGAGCTTCATGCACTATCGGTGGATGATTCTCATTATCGTAGTGTTGGGAACACTATCACCTTCACTACTAATGTGGGTTTTTTAGCTAAGAATCAGGCTCCTAATAAATATCCGGAACCTATTGTTATTAAGGCTCTTCCGTCTTCAGACGGGCGTAGGCCTTTACTCTGTCCTGTTAGAGCACTACGTATCTATAAACAGAGATCTCAGTTTATCAGAAAGGGACGGAAACGTTTCTTTCTGTCTTTGATGCCTAATAGAAAGGACATTTCAGTCCATTCTATTGCTAGATGGATTCAGTTAACTATCCGTACTGCTTATGAAGATTTATCTTCTTCTCAGCAGTCTGTGCTTAAGATTTCTGCTCATGAAGTAAGAGCTCTTTCTACTTCCTGGGCTTATGCTAATAGTGTTGCTATTACAGATTTAATGAAGGCTGCTTATTGGTCTCGGCCATCCACATTTACGAATTTTTATCTCAGAAATATTGAGTCCATTTCTGGAGACCTGCATTGTTTAGGTCCGTTATCTGTTGCTCAGAATGTCGTCCACTAAACAGTTGCAACTATAGTTATGCAGGCTTTCTGTTCCGGCAGTGACTCCGTCCGGCTGCCCTCTTCGCTCTGGGCTATGTGACCCAGGGCAAGGGGAAGGGGGGGGGGGGGGGGCGGGTGTTCCCTTAGGTCACCTGCTTTATAGTGAAAAGCAAGGGAATGCCTCCTCCAAGTCAGTATTTCTGAGTCGCTTCCGGGATGGTTTTAAAGTGTAATATTAATGTTTAATTTCATTCATGTCTTATTTTTAAAGTGTAGCTCGGTGTGAAGCATTTGTATATGTCAAGTGTCAAACGGGCTTTAATATACAATACTCGGACACTTTTAAATGATTATAAAGAGTCTCAATTCTCTGGACTACTTTATTTATTGGCTTGCTTTAAAAATAATTAGTATAAGGGTTATACTGGATGTTAATAGAGAACATGAATGTTATTGTGCTCAATTATTAAGGGTAGTGTATCTTTCTAATTTAATATTAAATAAGAAAGATACATGTAAAGCCTAATACTCCTTTTCTCCTTAAGGGGTTACCTCTTTACTATATAGTTGAGCTTATTGGATTTTCCTCTATGTCCTAGGCCCTCCAGCCTGTTTACTATTCAGCTAAGTCTGGGTCATTGGTACAGTATAAAAATGTTAAAAAATTTATAGTAATTTATATATTTTTTATACTTACCAATGACCCAGACGGGGATGGCCCTCCCTGGAGTTGGGAACTCTTGCCTCCCCGCTGAGTACATAGCGCTGACCAGGCACTGCCAGTAAGAATGATAATTGGCGCCAATTTCGGGACGACTGCGTCACTGCGCATGCGCAGTAGAGGCGTACTATGGAGGTCCTTTAGGACATGATTTCTTTTTGTTTTGGATGCAAATTTTGGGGATTGGGGGGCAAAATTTGTGTTTGGCCCTGGTTTTGTTGGAGTTAGCACCAGCTAAGCAGCTAAGTCTGGGTCATTGGTAAGTATAAAAAATATATAAATTACTATAAATTTTTTAACTTTTTGTACAGAACTTCCATATGAAAGCTCTGATTTGAATAATTTTTTGTATAAATGTTTAGTACCATGGGATACATCACATATAATACGGCTTTTTTTCTCGTGCGTAAATTATGCAAATTAGACTAACTTTGATGTTTTTTGGTGTTACTTTCAGCACTGTAAGTGCAAATGCCAATACGGCTCGGGCTAGAGGCCGTATTTATGAAACGATCTTTACGAAACTCCTTGGGCACCTTTGTTATCACCGTGGGACGAGAATGAGTGTTTTTGGTTCCGGTCCAAAATTCAAGATGGCCGATGGCAGCCATTTTGTACAAAATTTGGTGCAATCAGATTTTTGCACAGAACTTCCATGTGAAAGCGCTGATTTGAATAATTTTTTGTGTGAATGTTTAGTACCAAGGGATACATCACATATAATACAGGTTTTTTTCTCGTGCAGAAATTATGCAAATTAGATGAACTTTGATTTTTTTCAGTGCCACTTACACACGGTAAGTACACATGTCAATACGGCGGTGCGGGTGCGGTCCAAAATTCAAGATGGCTGCCAGTGGTCATTTTGTACCAAAATTAGGTCTAATCAGTTTTTTTGTACACAATTTCTATACGGCTCAGGCTAGAGACCGTATTTATGAACCGATCTTTACGAAACTTCTTGGGTACCTTTGTTATCACCGTGGAATGAGAACGAGTGTTTTTGGGTGTGGTGCGAAATTCAAGATGGCCACCAGCAGCCATTTTGTAACAAAATTAGTGCAATCAGTCTTTTGTACAGAACTTCTGTATGAAAGTTCTGATTTGAATAAATTTTTGTATGAATGTTTAGTAACATGGAATACATCACATATAGTACGGGATTTTTTCTCGTGCAGAAATTATGCAAATTAGATGAACTTTGATTTATTCAGTGCTATTTATACACTGTAAGTGCACATGTCAATATGGCTAGGACTGGAGGCTGTATTTATGAACCGATCTTCACAAAACTTCTTGGGTACCTTTGTTATCACCTTGGGACGAGAACGAGTGTTTCTGGGTGCGGTCCAAAATTCAAGATGGCTGCCAGTGGCCATTTTGTACCGAAATTAGGTCCAATCAGTTTTTTGTCACAACTTCTATACAGCTCGTATTTGTGAACTGATCTTCACGAAACTTCTTGGGTACCTTTGTTTTCACCTTGGGACAGGAACGAGTGTGTTTTGGAGTGCCTTTGTTATCACTGTGCTGTGAGAACAAATATTTTGGGGTTCAGTCAGACCCACTCTGGGACTCAAAGATTTCTTTTCTAGTTTAGCATCTGACTGTCACCCACCTTTACAATACTTTACCTATACATTTGTTACAGGCTACGGTCAGTATTTATGTACAGAACGTTACAATACTTTATATGTACCTTTGTTAACAGGTCATTACCTAGATGTTTTTCATTGCTGTGTCACATACTATACATGTACATGTCTTAACAAGTTGAGCTACAGTGTCATTGACACTTTCATTATCTCTCACGAGAGATTATTTGTGGTAATTTGCCCCCAACCAACGTACTGGTGGTCCACACAGCCACATTGTTTATTCACTGGAGGGATGTTGGGTATTAAATGAAGGGTGTTTGAAATGTTTTTTTCTCAGTGAAACTTGAAAATTATTCCACGGCACGGGGGGAAACATTACAGGGACAGAACGTCTCTGGGAAAAATGTCGAAGTGCTGTAAATTACCAACTTTCACAGATTTATTTCATCAAAATATGAAATTCCCTCACATCTTGCCTGAGAAAATCGTGAATCGCAATTTTTCCCCAATATATTCGTAATTATAACAACCTATTTGAACGAGCAGTTCATCCACAAATCATATTTTTCTGAAAAATTAAATACAAAACGAATAAATGTTTGCGTGTTATTTTTCCCAATTCAACTGCACACAGCTGATAATTTCCGATTTATTTTCAAATGCAAATGTTACTTTTATATCAATCAAAGGTTATTGTTTGATATATCATTGATTCAAACAATTATCCTGCTCCCAAAATTCACTTAATTCCATAACTGGTCAACTCGCTACACAGTTTCAAATAACACAATGACGGCCATTTACAAAAAAAAACAATGTCTGGAGAACGTGTTCCATTCAACACTGCGCCTGACTCTGCAGAGTTTCTCAGGGTTGGTGTGAATCAACCTTGGTGCGAATCAACCATTCCCCTTTGTAATTGTTGTCAGTCTGAAAGACACTGCCGCTCTGTCTGTCATTATACTTACCTTTTACGGTATAAAACATTTTCTGACTTGACTATTGCTAAAACCCACCCACTTTATCAAAGTATGCTGTAGAATAAATGCAGAGTGTGTGGTATTTAAAATTCGCTAACGCAAGCATTTGTACTATCGATGTACCGAAATGAGCATAATAACTTGAATTTTAAATGATTTTTGGAGGTGATAAAAAGGTTGCATGCGCAGCAAAAATGACATTTGCACACAGGCCTGACAAACAGAGGTTCTTTTTTTTTAATGCCCTTAACTGTTGACCGAATGTAACAGCCAAAAAACAGTCCATGCAATTCACAAAAATCACCATTCAAAATTTTCTTTTCTCTATTCTTGCACCTTACCCTCATTGGAACAAGCCCATTGCACCCATTCCAATGAGGGCATGAGCTATGATTTTGAGGAAAAAAATGAAACTATTTAGTTATTCAAGAATTTTTTTTTTGCAAGTGTCGTCTGCTGATCATGGTCCAATCCACATTTTTTCATCATCAACTGAATGATTTATTCATTTATTTAATGACACTTTCAGCAGTCGTGATGTTATCATATTTGATAGTTTTAGGGGTGGAGGAAGCCAGAGAATCCAGATAGAACCACCAAAAAGTGGTGAATAACTGTCAGACTCACCACCTTTCTACAGTACAATTACCGTGGACTGGTAAATAATGCACACGTGGGCAATGATGTCCACGCATGTATTTACTAGGTAATAAAAATCAGCAGCAGAAAAATTAATGAAGCACCGGGTTGTACCTGGAGCTTCATTAATTAAATTTTTGATGATTATTCCTATAATTAGTGTTTGGAATCTAATATTATTGCGTCTGTGGAAATATTGCCCACCCGTGGAAAATGACCACTCCACCATGGCTGTACTGTACATGTACAAACCCTGCACAAGCATGGTTAACATTAGTTTAAGGCATGTGTACTTTTGATGTGAAGTATGCCTTGGAACACTGTGCTCCCAATTGGGTATTTAGGATTAAGAGTCTTGCCCATGGACACAAAGGAGATGACGCAGGTCAGGATCGAACCTGTGATCTGAAGTACAGTGCTCTAACCAGTGAGCTACCAGGGTACCTGATGTTCGGTTTTGCATCACTGTTTGCGAAGCAATATCTCCCAGTCGCAAAACAATATCTAAAAATGATTCGCACACTGCGATGCAAAGTATGATAGTCAGACATTCTCTTTAATCGCTAAGATTGCTATTACAGAACCACCAATGCAGGGACAACTGATTGCGTTATCCCACTAAGGCACGTTGCACTTTCTAGGTCACCATGTCCAGTCACTGACTCAATCATTCATTATATCAGTGTAATTGGTTTTTCATATCATAACCCCTTTAGAAACAGTTTGCACCATATACATGTGCAGTTGTATTTATGTCGGATTTTCCTGAATGTGAGCATGTTCAGGAAAATCCTACATAAATACAACAACTGCGTATGTGTACAGCACAAACTGTGCTCTGAAACGAAACTTTGAAGTTTAAGTCACAAACAAGTGACACTAATTGATTCCAGGGAATAAGTAAATCGAGGTAAGCGAACTTACTGTCTGATTAGTGTGTCAGTGATGTGAACCCATAAAAAAGGATGCATGTTGAACTGCATTATAATGCCGTAGTCAATGTTAAGCACATGAAATTTGCCACAGCAAACTGTTACGGAATGGGAAATTTAATTTAGGTGCCTGTGATGAAGAAATGTGCACAGCATGGTATTTTGGACAAAAATAAAACAAAATGGGTTGGATAACAAAATAAACTGAAAATTAACTAATCCTGGTCTAAAACTATGAATGAATTTATACCAATTGCTAATCAATGTTCCTGGAGGTGGAGAAAAATGTTTAATGAAAAATCCAAACCGCCCAGTTCTAGTGCCTCTCCTCTAAGTTGTACAGTAGAGCCCACTTAATTGGATATCTCTTAATTGTATATCCCTGTTAATTGAATATAATTTTCAAACACAAAACCATTTACCATACCTTCAGTACAAATTTAATCTGTTAATTGCATGTGGGTTGTAGAGTAAACTCCTGTTAATTGTATATAAATTTTTGTAATATGTTGAAAAAATTACTGTGACACGCACCAAATTCTCCTTATTTATCAACCTTTTTGGCCCCCACTACATCCAATACAAGCATTTATTCTTTTATATCTTGTTTGACAGAGCTCATAGAGCTCTGTCAAACAAGATATAACAGAATAAATGCTCATTTTACCCCCAGAACACAGGAAACTGACCAAATCCCTGTTAATTGTATACTCCTGTTAATTGAATAATTTTCAGTGGCAAAATGGATATTCAATTAAGAGGATTCTACTGTAATAAGATAAAGGAATACAAAAATAATTTAGAAGAACCTAAACGATTGAAAAGGGACCACAGTGGCTTATTTGTTAGAAACAAGCTATAAATTGAAATAGAATATGTTTTCATTTTTGAAATTCACTTTAAAAAAATTTCCACAATCCACTATAAGTATTTGTTCATTTGTTTGTTTCTCCACTCTAACTTTGTCTAGTCCATAAAAAATTATTCAGTGGTCCCAGGCCTTTAGATAACCACAATTTCAACCTAAAATGTTACAGGTGTTCCTAAATTAGAGATTGTGTGAAGGCATCAAGAAAAATATATAAATTCTCTGTGCCTATTCTGCATTTTAGAATAACTTCCATCATAATATGACCATAGAGACACAAAGAAAGGCAGGACAATAAAACATACAGGATAAAACTGTTATTTCTGGTTTTAATGTCCCCAGATTTGGGCAAAACGGTGTCCCCCAAATAAATGAAGTTAAAGACCTGTGGTCCAATCTTGTTCATACTTCAAATAAGATTGCTTATGACCCAAGGGTGTGTCATTACCTTGACTCTTGGTCATAGCTTCAATGTCAAGGTCACAGGCCATTTGTTTGTTCCTTCTTTCTAACTTTGTCCACAATAAAATATTCAATTGCCCAGTCTTTGTCCATACTTAACATAAAGATTGCTTACGACCCAAAGGTGTGCAATGACCTTAACCCAAAGCCTTCACACAATGATTGCTTATGACCAGACCTTCATTTTTAAAAAATCCTGGCACGCTATACATCGCGCGCCCAAAATGACGCCAAGGTGCGCGGTTTCTCTGGTGGCGTGCTGATTTGGGAAAATCCCTCTTGGGGCACAAAAATGAAAAAGGAGATGCAATTACATAATTTATGAAATAATACACTGAAATAAAGTGCAAAATGGTTTCAATTTAATGATACAATATTTACAGTTTCTTACCACTAAATTTCTAACTTTTAAGCATAATATACAGTGGAATATTTAGCGAGGTACATGTAAATGCAGTTCAAAATCCTGATAACACAAGTGAAAATCAAAGTACCGTCTGAACTCTGAAGTTTTCATTTGGGTCATTTTGGGGATCTAGAAACTGTTGCTTGATGAAAATTGCCAGGAATATAGCACACAGTGTTTATTCCAGCCAAATGTGGGTTTACCGGGAATTCCTCATTGACGTAATCAACTTTGTGACAGTCACTGTCACGTGATGCCAACACTTCAAAGTGTGAACATTCTTTCAGAAATTTAGTGTCAATAAATTCCACATCACCATTAAATTTATCAGATTTAAAAATTAAAATGGCAAAAATTAACTTGGATTATCAACAATTTGCTCACAATAGCTTGATCCAGAGTGGAGTTTAGGTATGACAACATCCATTTCATGAAATAATATGCGAGGGTAAAGTAAAAATTACTGCCTATTTTCGTGATATAAACAATGAATACGAAGGATAATAGGTACCGAGAAGCGTTATGTGTCCCTCGCAGATCAGTATTATCATTCAGTGGCATGATGTATATGGCTAAAAAAATAGTCAACTATGAAAAATAATAGTAGACTATAGCACCTTACACCGGTTATTCGATTAATCGAATAGGCGAGACAGTGTTTACAGACACAGTTTCTGAAACTCTGACATTGTTGACATAAACTAAAAAAGTATCTGCTTTTTTTTCCACGTGCGCATTTGACCGTTCGATGCAAATTGTAATTGCCTGAGCGATGGCACGTGAGAGCGATCGTGCCCCATTAAAATGAAGGTCTGTTATAACCCAAGGGTGTGTCATGACCTTCACCCAAGATCATAACTCCAAGGTCATGATCACAGACCATTCATTTGTTTATCCATTCTAACTAGTCCATTATTAGCTAGAGTAAAATAGGCCATGGTAATCAACATATGGCATGGAAGTCCTGCAGTGCAACATACCAATCTTGATCATGTGTCACACGATTTTTTATATCATAAGGGTGTGTCATGACCTTGACCCCCGGTCATAGCTCCAATGTCAGGGTCACAGACGGTCCATTGTTTGTTCATCCATTGTAAATATGTCTGGTCCATAAAAAAATAAGTTTCAATGGAAGATCTTGTTCATCCTTCACAAAGATTGCCTTTGACCCTAGGGTGTGTCATGACTTTGATGCAAGGACATAACTCCATGGTCAAGGTCACAGAGCACCCATTTGTTCATTCTCCATTCTGTCCTGTCCATAATATATTATTCTGTGGATTGGTCGTCTTCTTTCTTCACACGATGTTTGCTTATGACTCCAGTGTGTGTCATGACCTTGACCCAAGATCATAGCTTCAATGTCATGGTCACAAACAATTCATTTGTTTCTCCATTCTAACTTTCTCCATTCAGTGGACCAATCTTGTTCATACTTCACACAATGATTGCTTATTACTCTGGAATGTGTCATGACTTTGAAGGAAGGCAAGGTCACTGACCTTTTGTTTGTTTGTTCATCCATTCTAATTTTGTCCAGTTTTGTTCATCCATTCTCTTGTCCAGTCCATACAAAATTATTCAGTGGACTGATCTTGTCCATACTTCACACAGTGCTTGCTTATGATTCAAGGGTGTGTCATAGCCTTATCCCAGCGTCATATGGTCAAGGTCAGAGACCATTTATGTGTTCTAGCTTTATCTAATCCAGACAAATTGATTCAATGGATAATGTTTGCTCACTACTCAAGTATTTTGTTGATTCTTCCCACCGTGCTTGCTCAAGTCCCATGTGTGTCATAACCTTTTTCCAAGGTTATAACTTCAGGGTCGCAGATCATTCACCTCTCATGACAAACACTAACACAAAAATGTACTTTTCATCAAAATTTTTACTGCTACACTTGTTTGAGTTTCTCGGTATTGTATTATACACAAACTATCACTGTCATTCTGTACATATTTGAGGAGCATCCATCAGCTCTGCTGATATCTTGTTAGCCACAGTTGTAACTGGTGGTTGTCCATTCGGAATGGGGGTGGGGGGGGGGGGGGGGGGTGGTGGTATAAAAAAACGAAATATTAATTTAACATTTCAGGCCTGGCAATCTAGAAAATGAAGGAGTGCAAAACAAGTGCCTTCCTCAGATTGCTTAGGAGTGCCATTGCACCTGAAATTTTCAATGCATATACTTGTATACTATTTTGGTTATGTTCACTTCAAGGTACAAATGTTGTGACTGAAAAATTGTACAACTTTCAGCTACATAGTGGAAAAATTGGCACACACATCTCATTATTCAAAATGTTGCTTTCAGTTCTTTTGTGACTGTCTTCTACACTAAAAATGTATTCAAAGACAACACAGAATGGGTCATGAATTAATGCAAATCAATGCAACATTGAAAATGATAATAGATTTTAAAGGCTGTCCCAAACAGGTCTGCTGGCATTCCAGAAAATCAAGGGGTGCAATAAATTGCCCTCCTCAATTTTTTCTATGCAGTAGGCGTGTGGCACTTCTGCTCTCCTAAAGAATGTCAGGCCTGACGTTTAAATGCCCCTGCACATGAAAGGATGTTAAAGTATCCATTTTAAGAACTAATATAAAAGTTATTCTCTACTTCCATTTACCAGCATATTGAACCAGCTTTCATTCTTCTCCAGCTAATCACATTTTATTGCAAATGTTTCAGTGTACTTTAAACTTTTTGAGTATGTTGATGTAAATTTATTTTGTTCTCCTTTTTTCCAATTTCAGGACCAGGTTTGATGAGAAGGTTCCGTCCAGATCTTCAGAAAAAATTTTCAGGACTTTTTGATGATGAGACCATATTTGAATATATCTATCACTGCAATGCTCAATCACCAAGGTACAACATCGAGTTCTCTCCTCAAAATCACTGACATCAAAATAGGACCATCATCTTTTTAGCTCAGCTGTGTTAAAATCTGGGTAAACTGTAGTCACTACTCTCCACTTGGCATCAGTTGTAAAGGCGGTGTTTGCAACTTCCCCAAAATCTTTAGGCCATATTTAGCTTAACTTGACAAAATCAAGATAAGCTATTGCCATCACATGTGCGGAAGTCTGTCAGTCTGTTCACATTCGATCAACCGTAATGGCTGCTCAAGCCCAAGAACATTTAGCACAGTTTACAGGTCGTATTTATGAAAGGATTTCATTGTAACTTGGTTGGATGACTCTGTATAATGTCTAGATAAGAATGTCCCCTTTTGGTCATGATCTGTCAACTGTGATGGCTGCCCAAGCCCGAAAGCCAAAACCTTTTAGCTCAGTCTACAGGTCATATTTAATATGGAGGGATTTCATTGCAACTTGGTAGGATGACGCCATATAATGTCTAGATGAGAATGTCCCCTTTTGGTCGTGATTGTTCAACTGTGGCGGCTGTCTGAGCCCAAAACGCGAAAACCTTTAGCACAGACTACGGGTCATATTTATAAAGGGATTTCATTGCAACTTGGTAGGATGGCTCCATACAATATCTAAATGAGAACATCCCCTTTTGGTGGTGATTGGTCAACCATGATAGCTACACAGGCCTGAAGCCTGAAAACCTTTAGCAGTCTACAGGCCTTATTTATGAAGGAATTTCATTGAAACTTGATAGGATGAATCATTTTCGAATAATTTCACTGTAACTTGGTAACTTTGGTTGACACACATTAACTGTGTGGGTCACATTAACCCACCCCAGAATTCTTTAGTGCAGTCTGCACCTCAAATCATTTTTATTGAAAACATATCCTACAGGGAACAGAAATTAACATATTCTCAATTATCACAATTCTTGTCGTATTTCATAATGTTTTCATAAACATTGAACATTATCTTTTTCATCAAACACAACACACAGTCAAGTTAAGCTGCAGTGTCATTGATACTTTCATTATATATATATTTGGTATGAATGTTGGAAGGGTGTATTTATTTCTGCCCAAATGAACTTATAATTAAATTGGTGTGATGAGACGTGGAAAGGAGAAAAATCTCCCATATTTTTATACTGTACCAATGACCCAGACTTAGCTGGTGCTAACTCTAACAAAACCAGGGCCAAACACAAATTTTGCCCCCCAATCCCCAAAATTTGCATCCAAAACAAAAAGAAATCATGTCCTAAAGGACCTCCATACTACGCCTCTACTGTGCATGCGCAGTGACGCAGACGTCCCGAAATTGGCGCCAATTATCATTCTCTGTTTGGCCCTTCATCAGTCAACATCTCACTGATCTTTGTGCTTGTAAATCTCAGTTTAAAGGATGCCAGACACGTAATTTTTGGAGAAAATGTGATTCTAAGGAGGATAGAAGGAGGAGAGGAAAAAGAAGTGACAAAAAATAATCAGGGCTGTACTTAAAATTTTTTGATGAAATTATGTTAAGTTGCCTATTTTCGAGGCATGGGCCTCTTGTTGTCATTCTTGCTAATTGTTGCACTACTTATTCAGTGTTTCCTCTCCCCTAGCCTTCTAAAGTCCCCCCTTGCAATTCTCCCATGCTTTTGGCATATTTTTGAGAAATTTCATTTCTAAAATTTCCTGGGAGAGTTGCTTGGTTACAGAATGTTTTCTGTTATTTTCCCCATAGTTACGTTTTCACCCATGGGTGTATAACGTTTGTGTTCTGCATCTTCCATCTGATGTTCTGCAGATTCTCCTCTGGGAGTCTCTGTTTTGCATCAGATAGAGTGTAATTGATGACTGATTCCGGGCCAGTTTTTTCAGTGCCTGGAGTCATGTTTTCTGGTGTTTTTACACTGTTTGTTTTCATTGGCAACAGCCTTTTTTGAGGGGGGCTGTTTGCCTTTGCTGTAGTTTATCTCACTATAAGATACATTTATATTATCCGTAAGTGTCTCATTAATTATTTAATATAAATTTAAAATTTTTGACCACACTTTGCCATCGGATCCATCGGGGCTCAACGTTACTTTTCAGCAACTTGGGCTTCGCTGAAAAAATATTTTTTCAAAATTATTTTGTTTTGCAATTGTTTTTTCATTTATTAATGGATCATGTTATTATGTATCTTTGTGTCCGGGGTTTTTGCGAGTAACTAGGACTTATTGTTGTTCTTTCACAATGAAGGGACGTTGTTCAAATTGTAATAGGAAGAAATCTTCCTCTGACTTTCATGATCATTGTATTAATTGTAGTCAGTGTTCTCGCATTAATCCCTGTTCTATATGTGAATATTGGGATGAGAAACATTGGAAACGTGTGTCACGATATGTTGTTTCTGGAGAAAGAGCGATGCCGGCTCTTTCTCCACAAGGTCACTCTACTCTCTCAGTTTCTATTTCAGAGGAACCAGAACAGGGTGATGTTTCCATGTTATCTTCTACAAGTGTGCGTCCGTCGTCACAAATGAATTCAGAGCTAGCGGCAAAAGTGCTCATGGAGATTAGACAAATGTCGTCCGCTAGCTCGCCCGGTGTAGCGTCCATTCACCGAATGGTTCGGCACCCGGGTTCGTCCGATGCGGTCCAAGAGGAAATTTTGGGTGATGCGAGCACTATAAACATAATAGATGCACACCCAGTGACGGCGGATAGTAACCGAGAACGGAGGAAGCCTTTGAGTCCGGTTCCTAGCTCGTCCAGGTCCAGCCGGGCCGCGAGCGAGAGAGGCCCCTCTCTCGTACAACAACATCTGGGACCAGATGTTGTGGTACAAGATGTGTCTTTAGCGGAGCACACGTCCGTCGCTCGGGACGCTCCGTTGTATAAGCAGTCCGCAGAGACTGTTAAGGCTTCCTCTTCTCGTCAGCGCACACGACCGCACCTTGGCTGCGTGACCGCCGATATATTACCAGCTTCGCCGATCAAGGATTCTTCGGCGACCAGGTCACACCTTCCGGCAGCCAGGGATTCGAGACCGATGGACTCCGGACGTTCGCATTGGAAAAGTATGCGGGAGCCATCTGATGCGGAGCTGCCCTCGGCGAAGCAGCGAAAGACTGCGCCTCCGCAGGTCTCGGCGCCGGACATTCTTGTGCAGATAGCACAGCTTATCACAGCATCCCAGCAGCCGACAGAAACGGTGTCGGATCGAGAATTATCCGACGGTGCTGGGTCGGTACGCTCCGCCGAAGCATCGGGGGCGGACGACCGGGAACATCATGAGGTCCGACCGGATGGTGAAAGGGATACGGATGACTTGGAGCTATCCCTTTCGGAACAACATAAAGCTGCCGTGGACTTTATCCGGCACTTTCTCCCTCAAGTTGTTCCGTCGGGCCAGACTGCTGCGCTTCCGGACAAGAGAATTATAGCGTCATTGGACTCTGAATTTTTTGAGCGGTTCAGGGACATCGCTCCCGAGTTTCCGTCGCAGTCCAATAATGTTGCAAGAACATTTGAATTATTGAACAACGCTATATTTAAACTTGCTTCCAGGACGGGGAAAGCAGGTTTCTTGTCCGCTAATACTCTCAACCTGCCTTTCATTAATGCAAGGAATAAATTCGATACGGCAGGACAGGGTATACCGAGAGTTCCTCTGCGTATGGACGACGAGGCGGAAGACTTAGAGCTATCATTACCGTCGTCAGCTTCTATTCCAACCGCGGTGTTGGAAACAGCTATTGCGTCTAACAGAGCCAATTTAGATGCCTTATCTTACGCAGATCACCTTACTAAGGCGTTATCACTGCGCCTTCAGGGGAAAGAGTTTCAGGATATACAATCCTCTTTAAGACTTCTTTCAAGGGCAGTAGCTTATTCCACGTGTAACTCCGCCCTTTCAGTGGCAAATCTGGAGTTGGTTAGACGTGACGCAGCCCTAGCTACATCCACACTAGTGGATTCTAAGGTGAAGAACTCTCTTAGAGTCGCTTCGGTCTCAGGAGAACTTCTCTTTGACGGCAAGCTTTCTGCTATTTATGATAAAATTACAAAGAAAGCTAAGGATTCTCTGTTGTTGAAATCTGCTCCTAAGAAGTCGGATACAGCAGACACGAATAAGACAGGCACTTCTGGGTCTAACGTGCCCAAGAGAGGTTCCTATGGAGGTTCCGGTGCGTCCTCTTGGTCTTATTCGAGAGACCGTCAGGATAGCGACTCTCGTTCGGGACGTCCTTCAGGCCGGGACAATCGGTCGGACGCTCCGAGGTCGACGGGGCGAGGTGCGGGTCGTGGAAGACGTGGTTTCTCCTACCGCAGGCCTCGCAGGTCCAGGAGGTGATGGCTTAAACCTCTATTGCGTACCGGTTGGCGGAAGGTTGTCGAGCTTTTCACAAGAATGGGCGTCGATTACGGACGACCCTTGGGTGAGAGGAGTGACTTCGGAAGGTCTAAAGATATCCTTCAAACGAAAGCCTCCATTAACTCGAAGTCCAAAGTGGACTCATCTTCCGTCAAATCCGCAGAAAAGAGACGCTCTGTTATCAGAGGTGCAGTCTCTTTTAATGAAGAACGCGGTAGAGGTCGTAGAAAACCAGGAATCTCCGGGATTCTACAGCCATCTGTTTCTGGTTCCGAAACCAGACGGCTCGTTCCGTCCAGTCATAGATTTGAGCTGGATAAACAAGCTGATCGTCGCTCCGAAGTTTTATATGGAGACGATTCGATCGGTCAGAGCGAGTATTCGGGTGAACGATTATGCAACGAGCATAGATCTCAAAGATGCATACTTTCACGTCGTGGTACATCTGACATTCCGAAAGTATCTACGCTTCGCAGTCCTAGGAGTGGTGTATCAGTTCCGGGCCATGTGCTTCGGATTGAATCTAGCACCCTGGGCTTTCACTCGGGTAATGAACTCGGTAATGATCTACTTCCGAGCTCATTCGTCTGCGGTAACGTCGGCCTACCTGGACGACATTCTTCAGAGGTACGGCAACGAGTTAACGCTTCAGAACGATGTTCAGAATCTTCTTCTATTGCTCCGACGTCTCGGTTTTATAGTAAACGAGGAGAAGTCGGATCTGGTGCCGTCCAAGTCATTCACTCATCTGGGAATGAGCTTCGAGACGCACAACAATCTCGTTCGTCTGCCGTTAACCAGAGCGAAATTAGTCAGTTGTTACGCTCGCTATTGTCTGCACGCAGACAAAGTCACGGCGAGAGAATTTATGACACTGATAGGTCTGTGCGGAGCCGCCGCGGATCTCATTCCGATGGGGCGGTTACGCACACGTCCTCTTCAAATTTTCTTGACTCAGAATTGGAGTGTGAAAATTCATTCGCTCGATGTAGACGTTCTCTTGTCAGATCAAGTGAAACAAGAGATTCAGACTTGGGCAAACATTCAGTGGTTAACTCAAGGAGTTCCGCTGCAGTTGCCGGATCCAAGTTTTACCGTTATGACGAATGCCAGTCAAACAGGTTGGGGTGCATCATTAATCCCAACGGATTCGAGATGCCAGGGTCTTTGGGATCCGCAATTCCTGTGCAAGCACATAAACATCAAGGAAATGATGTCAATTTGGCTTGCGTTACGTCACTGGATGGACATTGTTCACGATGCTCATGTCCAAATCCTATCCGACAATACGACAGTAGTGGCGTATATACGGAATCAGGGAGGCACTCATTCAGTTCCGTTGTTCAATCTAACGGAAAGAATCCTTCTGTTTGCGCTAGAACATCACGTTCTTCTTTCGGTCCGTCACATACCGGGTCGTCTGAATGTGCTAGCAGACTCCCTTTCACGAAAGGGTCGCTTGTTGCTGTCGGAGTGGACTCTCAACAAACAAGTATTCAATCAGATTTGCTACCAATGGGAACGGCCAATGATAGACTTATTTGCGACACATCTCAACAATCAGTTGCAGACGTATGTGTCGCCGTGTCCGGATCCAAGAGCATTTGCAGTAGACGCTTTGTCGATCCCTTGGGACGGAATGATAGGATATGCGTATCCTCCAGCGCCGTTAATTCAACAAGTATTGCTAAAGATAAAACAATCTCAATGCAAGATTCTGTTGGTAGCATCTCTGTCGCCACAGAGACCGTGGATAAATCTACTCAGGTGTCTGTTGTGGGACCTACCGCGGAAGCTTCCTCCATGGGAGGATCTTCTTTCGCAGGGGAAATCGTGCCAACTCCATCACAACCCGCAAGGTCTCAACCTTCACGTTTTTCCGTTGTGCGGTCCTTCTTGCATGGCAAGCACTTTACAGGATGAGCAGTGGACGCGATTTCTAACTGTAGGAGGACCTCCTCTTCGCTAAACTATGCGGCTAAGTGGAAGGTTTTTCGTCGTTCGTGTAGGGATCATTCTGTAGATATATTCGATCCCTCTATACCAGACATTGCAAACTTTCTAGTATACTTGTTTGACGAAATCAAACTGCAGCCTGTTACTATAAAGGGTTATAGATCTATGTTATCTGATACCTATGCACATCATGATAGTTTACAAATTGGATCTAATGTCTCTTTATCGAAGTTGGTTAGAAACTTTTCGATAAATAGACCCAGAACTCTTTGTTTAATTCCTAAGTGGAATTTAGCTTGGGTTCTTCTTAAATTGAAGGAAAAGCCATTTGAACCTCTTGGGACAGTAGATTTCAAATTCTTATCTTATAAGACAGCTTTTCTCTTAGCTTTCTCTTCTGCTAGAAGAGTCAGTGAGCTTCATGCACTATCGGTGGATGATTCTCATTATCGTAGTGTTGGGAGCACTATCACCTTCACTACTAATGTGGGTTTTTTAGCTAAGAATCAGGCTCCTAATAAATATCCGGAACCTATTGTTATTAAGGCTCTTCCGTCTTCAGACGGGCGTAGGCCTTTACTCAATCCTGTTAGAGCATTACGTATCTATAAACAGAGATCTCAGTTTATCAGAAAGGGACGGAAACATTTCTTTCTGTCTTTGATGCCTAATAGAAAGGACATTTCAGTCCATTCTATTGCTAGATGGATTCAGTTAACTATCCGTACTGCTTATGAAGATTTATCTTCTTCTCAGCAGTCTGTGCTTAAGATTTCTGCTCATGAAGTAAGAGCTCTTTCTACTTCCTGGGCTTATGCTAATAGTGTTGCTATTACAGATTTAATGAAGGCTGCTTATTGGTCTCAGCCATCCACATTTACGAATTTTTATCTCAGAAATATTGAGTCCATTTCTGGAGACCTGCATTGTTTAGGTCCGTTATCTGTTGCTCAGAATGTCGTCCACTAAACAGTTGCAACTATAGTTATGCAGGCTTTCTGTTCCGGCAGTGACTCCGTCCGGCTGCCCTCTTCGCTCTGGGCTATTTGACCCAGGGCAAGGGGAAGGGGGGGGGGGGGGGGGGGTGTTCCCTTAGGTCACCTGCTTTATAGTGAAAAGCAAGGGAATGCCTCCTCCAAGTCAGTATTTCTGAGTCGCTTCCGGGATGGTTTTAAAGTGTAATATTAATGTTAAAATTCATTCATGTCTTATTTTTAAAGTGTAGCTCGGTGTGAAGCATTTGTATATGTCAAGTGTCAAACGGGCTTTAATATACAATACTCGGACACTTTTAAATGACTATAAAGAGTCTCAATTCTCTGGACTACTTTATTTATTGGCTTGCTTTAAAAATAATTAGTATAAGGGTTATACTGGATATTAATAGAGAACATGAATGTTATTGTGCTCAATTATTAAGGGTAGTGTATCTTTCTAATTTAATATTAAATAAGAAAGATACATGTAAAGCCTAATACTCCTTTTCTCCTTAAGGGGTTACCTCTTTACTATATAGTTGAGCTTATTGGATTTTCCTCTATGTCCTAGGCCCTCCAGCCTGTTTACTATTCAGCTAAGTCTGGGTCATTGGTACAGTATAAAAATGTTAAAAAATTTATAGTAATTTATATATTTTTTATACTTACCAATGACCCAGACGGGGATGGCCCTCCCTGGAGTTGGGAACTCTTGCCTCCCCGCTGAGTACATAGCGCTGACCAGGCACTGCCAGTAAGAATGATAATTGGCGCCAATTTCGGGACGTCTGCGTCACTGCGCATGCGCAGTAGAGGCGTAGTATGGAGGTCCTTTAGGACATGATTTCTTTTTGTTTTGGATGCAAATTTTGGGGATTGGGGGGCAAAATTTGTGTTTGGCCCTGGTTTTGTTAGAGTTAGCACCAGCTAAGTCTGGGTCATTGGTAAGTATAAAAAATATATAAATTACTATAAATTTTTTAACTTTTACCTTAAGTTGATGAGGTCAAGGGAAGCTGTTGTCATGGCATGTGCAGATGTCTGTGTGACTCTGATAATCTGTCCTCAATTTGTTCAGCTGAGGCTACAGCCTGCAGTTCTTTTCCAATCATTACCAAACTTTATATGCATGTTCAGGTTCATTTCTAGATGAAAACGTACCATCATGATGGTCACTGTCAGTCAACCACAAGTCTTCAAATTCTTCAGAACAGGCTAGAGGTTGATTTATGTGTGAATTATTTTAAAATTTGGCAGGGTGACAACTCCTATTTTGGTAATGTTTGTCTGCCATGGCAGCCATCTTGTTTTTTTTCAGAACACTGTCCACAATTTCTTCAGCATGGGCTACTACCTGCAGTTCTTCTCTGATTATCCCCATATTTTCTATACATGTTCATACCTAGATGATATGTTGAGAACATTCTATTATGGTAATGGTTGGCTGTACACAATGGCTGTTACAGCAGCCATGTTGGACTTTCTCAGCATGGACTACAGGCTGCATTTATGCTTCAGTATTCTTGAAATTTTGCTGAATGACTTAGTATGATGAGCATGTCCTATTTTGGTAATGGTTGGCTGCCCATATGCTTACTACAGTATCCATCTTGAATATCTTCAGAACACTGTCCACAATTCGTTTAGCAGGGGATCACCAAATTTCAGATACGTGTTCAGATTCATACCGAGGTCAGTAGGTCCTATTGTGGTGATGATCTGCCGTCTGCAATGGCTGCCACAGCAGCCATCTTGAATTTCTTAAGCACAGGCTTGGGACGCATTTTTGCATCAGTTTTCTTGAAATTTGGTAGGTTGACTTAGTATAATAATTTGATGAGAACATTCTATTTTGGCATTTTTGCATCAGTTTTCTTGAAACCTGGCAGGATGACAGTAGGATGAGCAGATGAGAATGTCATATTTCCATCACCGTTGGCTCTCTAGAATGGCCACCAAGCTCATATTTTTCTATGTCCCCATGGCGAATAGCCGGGGGGCATAATGTTTTACCCTGTCCATACATCTGTCCGTCCATCCATCTAAGTGTCTGTCCATCCACATCTAGGGTACATTAACTACTCCTCTCACAGTTTTGAAGCTAGGACTTTTTATACCACCCACTTGAAAAGTGGGCGGTATATAGCATTCATGGTGTCCGTACTTCCGTACTTACGTACGTCCGTACTTCCGTACGTCCGTGACGCTTTGGGGGTACACATCTGCTATCCGCTACTCCTCTTAAACCAGTGGGTGGATTTCATTGAAACTTACAGGCATTCTTTTCTATACATTATAGATGTGCACCTCCTATTTTGCTTTCAGGTATTTTTATTTTTTACTCTTTCCCAAAGGGCGAAATGAACTTAGCCAAATTGTTGTGATGCTTTAGGGGGGTACACTCCTGCTATCCGCTACTCCTCTTATACCAGTGGGCGAATTTCATTGAAACTCTCAGACATTCTTTTATATACATTATAGATGTGCACCTTCCATTCTGCTTTCAGGTATTTTTATTTTTTCTATCCCATGTGGCAAAATGAACTTAGTACGTCCGTACGTCCATACATCCATTATGCTTTGAGGGGTACACATCTGCTATCCGCTACTCCTCTTAAACCAGTGGGCAGATTTCATTGAAACTTTCAGGCATTCTTTTATATACATTCTAGATGTGCACCTCCTATTTTACTTTCAGGTATTTTTTTTTTTACTCTGTCCCAAAGGTCTTAATGAACTTAGCCAAATTGTTGTGATGCTTTGTGGGGGGTACACACCTGCTATCTGCTACTCCTCTTATACCAGTGGGCGAATTTCATTGAAACTCACAGGCATTCTTTTATATAGATTATAGATGTGCATCTCTTATTTTGTTTTCAGGTATTTTTATTTTTTACTCTTTCTCATGCGTCGAAATGGACTTAGTATGTCTGTACGTCCATACGTTCGTTATGCTGTGAGGGGTACACATCTGCTATCCGCTACTCCTCTTAAACTAGGGGGCAGATTTCATTGAAACTTTCAGGCATTCTTTTAGGTACATTATAGATGTACACCTCCTATTTTGCTTTCAGGTATTTTTTTTTTACTCTGTCCCAAAGGTCTTAATGAACTTAGCCAAATTGTTGTGATGCTTTGTGGGGGGTACACACCTGCTATCCGCTACTCCTCTTAAGGGGTCGTCCAACCTAACTTTGGTCAATTTTTTGACATTTTTCCCAATGCCTCAGAAACAGATAAGAGAAGTAAGGAAAGGCAAATTATATATCAAAATAATGAGTAAAGTGCATAGAAAAGGTACATATAATTTTTTTCAGGAAAAAAAGTGAATTTTATGATTTTGAAGAAGATTAATTTGCAAATGGCATAAGTAACGAACCGGTAAAACCACAAAATAATCGGTAATTCGAAAGCCTTGTCCTCAATATAATGATAACATACTACAGACTCGGAGAAAGCATTTTTTTGACAGACACACTGGTGGGTTTTGACGTTTGAATGTAATAACATCAACACAAATTTTTGATGTTCCGGATGTGGCCATGCTTCAACGATGTTTTTCCGGTCATGTGATTACGATGTGGTTCTTGCAGAAATACTCAATTTGGGCAATCGTAAGAATGCAAAGACGTGATCACGCCCTTTATTTGTTCGAGACAATGTATGAGCGGATTTGCAAACAGGTGACAGCAAGTACTTGAGCTGTTAATGTCATAACTGCAAAATATGGTTCGAAATTCCCTCTCGCGTTTACAGGCCGTCTGAACTTTTTTGTTGACAAAAAATCTGAATTATTGCGCACTAGAAAGACAACATGAACCACTTGTAAAAAAAATAACCGAGTGTATAAAATCGGGACGATACACACAAAATAAGGCAATATTCATAACAAAGTAAGCAGAATGCTTCAGAAATCACTTTTTCACGAAGTATATTCCAAGTGACCTGGAACTATATTGAGCGTGTTAATTTCCCCCTGTCGCTGCGAAGTTATTTACTTCCTAGTAACAACCATGGAATTTGAAGGCGGGTATGTTTGATGTCTGCAAAGGACCGATTGAAGATGGGTTGAAAATGATGCATTCGTGCTTTTAAATAAGGTGCGCTTGGACGATGCTGAGAATTTAGTTTTTTCTTGCAATCAACCATAGTAATACAAGCGTCGATCAGTGTCTTTTATGATCGTTTTACACTGACAAATGTGACAAATCTCCTTCACCGGAAACCATCCCCCAATTTGCATATCACAATAAACATAACCACTGTCACGGAGTGTCAGCGTGGCCGTGTGGTCAAAACCGAAACGAATTATCGAATGCACGGTCAATATTAGCTGCAATTGGCTTTTAAATAAATGAAATACACGAAATATTCGCAATTTCTTCATTATTCATGCCGAGTTACTTTTTAACCAAACCACATGCGTTCAGTTTCGTTTGTCGGCATCAAACTGATATTGTTTGTGGTAATTAAATAGTACGAGAAGGCGCAGGAAGCCAAATATTTTCCATCATCTATTATTTAATTCAAATTGATAATTTCTTTTATTTTACTGAAATTATGAACTGATAAGGTGGGTGTGTTGCGATTATTATGCCCCAGACCTGGAAGTTGGAAAATCAAAGGTGCATCTAGGGCCGTGCAGTGGTGACCCCTGTCCTCTTAATCTTAGTCTTACCCATTCATCATTACATGTACGAACATTCCCCCTTGTATCTCAACCATTGCTACTCCAATTTGAAGGATATTTGGTTTTGTGATCAAGCATCATGGGGAAACAATGCCTGTGTAGCTGCTGTAGCATGTGTTTCTTCCCACATTTTTTCAGAGTTGTGGTACTTTTTCACTCTTTTGAGTTAGAAAATTTTGTTTATAACTAGTTGATTTGTTACAGTTTGTTGCAAAGTGCCTGCTAATACCCTCAATTGTATTGCTACAGAATTTTCTTGTGAAGATTTTGTTCCTATTACTTATCAAGCAACAACCTAATGAATATTCTGTATAAAGCCACCAATCTGATGTTTGACACTTTTATCGGAGCTGTTTTGAAGGCTTATGGAACTCGAAATGTTGATTATGGCAGGACTTTTCTATTCACCCATTAATTGATAAATTAAGTGTTATAGTTGGAAGTAAGAAGCATGAAAGGTCCAGAACTAAAACTCTAAAAAGAATGTTTTGCAATGTAACATGATTTTTGCAGATACACTTATTTGGAGGTTTACCTGTCTGATAGTGTTTGGAACATGTGTGGCCAGGATCTTCAAAAAGAAAAAAGAGTTAAACTTTGAGAAAAAAGGCATATGCCTTGAGTGCCGGAGGTAGAGTCATACAAGGAAGAGAGCCAGCCCCCCCCCCCCCCCCCCAAAAAAATTTTTTGTGTCAAATGGAGCTCACTTGTCATCTTTTTGGGATTGCTTTGTGTACTGCGTTCTTGAAAAAAATATGTGAGACCCTCTGGATGTGCCCTTCTGATCTCAATATGTCAATAAGCCTCCTTGGGGAAAGTACATGCAATAATGGTTATGTAAGGTTGATTTGATGTGTTTTGAATAACAATGCACTTTTAAGTACATTAGATGGTTTATTGCAGTGACAGGTTACAGTTACCCTTATTTCTTCTCCAACAGATATCATGAGTGTATTGGTGTTCAAGAGTTAAACAAAGCTAATATACTTATTGATAAACCAGACAAATTTAACAATTTAATCACTATCAAATTGATGCATGGGATAAAAGGGGTTACAGTGCAAGGGGTTTGTATATATATTTATTCAACTACAATGTATGACTTTGCAGTGCATTCTACATAGGAGAATATCATATTTTCTTTCCAAACCATTACAGTAACACATAATCTTGATATTGGGAGACACTCTTTTGTCCTTCCATACTTCTTCTGCTGGACTCCTTCAAGTTGACCTTTGTTGAACTCCCCAAATCAAAACATAAACAAAAGAAAATGTCTGCCTTCAATCAGTGAGCACTCCACTTATAAAATTTGGTCTCAATCTTCATTACTTTCATGAATTAGGAAAAGATTTCTTCGAGTATGTACTTAAATGTTTATAGAATACAGCTGTTATTTTATTTTCAGGTATTTTATTGTAAAAATTTTGTTCTCTTACTTATGCCATAGCAGACTTTCAGGTGGTGCTATTTACACATGGCAGCAGTTCCATGGCAAATTTCAGTTTCCACATGTTCTATGTTTCATTCCAAGCATTTTGGTATATAATTTATTGGGGTTATTCATTTTGGGCCTTTTTTAGACTTGAAAGAAAATTACATGAAATTTGACCAAAGTTAGGTTGGACGTCCCCTTAAACCAGTGGGCAGATTTCATTGAAACTTTCAGGCATTCTTTTATATACATTCTAGTTAAGAATTCAATTCAAGCTTGCGTGGTGGGGGTGGTGGGGGGGGGGGGGGGGAGGGGTTGTTGACATTTGATATCCACGACCTCTTTTAAACTAGTGAAGGGATTTCAATGAAACATTCGAACATTGGTGTCAGTCTTTGTGCTCTCTACATTAAACACACTTTTACTGTTGTAAAATGTTTCTTGGTGGGAGTGGGTGGTATCATTTAGTGAGCAGTGCTCACAGTTTTTCTAGTTTTATTTCACAGTATGTTTGTACATATACCAGAGGTGTGAATATTGTCAGGATTTTGATTTGCTTCAATATTTTACAAAATTACAGTTTGTTGAACTTGGTCAATTTTTTGTAGAATTTCACCTGTATGGTACATAGTTTGTCCGGCAAACTCCTCTCACAGTTTTGAAGCTAGGACTTTTTAGCTCACTGAAGGGAGCTCAACTTATCACTTGCCGTCCGTCGTCGTCGTTCGTCGTCGTCGTCCATTTGTTCTTTAACCACCTATGTCCATGTGCTGCTTCAGTCTAGTTTCTTATGTTTTTTTTTAGCTCACCGAAGGGAGCTCAACTTGTCACTTGCCGTCTGTCGTCGTGAATATTTTTCAAACGACTTCTCCTCTGAAACCACTGGTCCGATTTTCACGAAACTTCATGTGGATGTTCATTGCTATATGGCAATTCAGGTGTGTTCAAATGAAATGGCCACGTCCCTTGGGGGCTCTGTATGAGGCATAACTCTGATAGCACCGTATGAATTATAGAAAAATTATTCAAAAATCTTCTTCTCCAGAACCAGTGGGCAGAATCTTTTGATACTTGGTATGCAGCATCTTGGTATGGGTCTGATTCAAGTTTGTTCAAATCGGCCCCCTGGATTCATATTTGGGCTCATTATAGAAGCCCAAATTCGAACTTAGTGCATTTCAGGCAAATTTCTTAAAAAATCTTTTTCTCCAGATCCAGCAGGCAGAATCTTTTGATATTTGGTATGCAACATTGTGGGGTGTATCTGATTCAAGTTTGTTCAAATCGGCCCCCTGGATTCACATTTGGGCTCAGTATAGAAGCCTGAATTCGAACTTAGTGCATTTCAGGCAAATTTCTTAAAAAATCTTCTTCTCCAGATCCAGCAGGCAGAATCTTTTGATATTGGGTATGCAACATTGTGGGGTGGATATGATCCAAGTTTGTTCAAATCGGCCCCCTGGATTCATATTTGGGCTCACTATAAAAGCTCGAATTCGAACTTAGTGCATTTCAGGCAAATTTCTTTAAAAATCATCTTCTCAAGATCCAGCAGGCAGCATCTTTTGATATTGGGTATTCAGCAGGCTTAGGGGTGTGAGATTCAAGTTTGTTCAAGCCAAGTTCCTGGGTTCATATTTGGGCTCACTGTGGTAGCCTGAATTATAACTTAGTTCAAAATGAGGAATTTTCTTTAAAAATCTTCTTCTTCAGATCCAGCAATCGGAATGTTTTGATATTTGGTATGCAGCATCCTTAGGGGGGTGAGATTCAAGTTTGTTCAAGCCATGTCCCTAGGTCCATAGTTGGGCTCACTATGGGAGCCCGAATGATAACTTAGTTCAAAATGAGGAATTTTCTTTAAAAATCTTCTTCAGATCCAGCAGTCGGAATGTTTTGATATTTGGTATACAGCATCCTTAGGGGTGAGATTCAAGTTTGTTCAAGCCATGTCCCTAGGTCCATATTTGGGCTCACTGTGGAAGCTTGAATTGTAACTTAGTTCGAAATGAGGAATTTTCTTAAAAAATCTTCTTCTTCAGATCCAGCAGCCAGAATGTTTTGATATGTGGTGTGTAGCATCCTTGGGAGTGAGATTCAAGTTTGTTAAAGCCAAGTCCCTGGGTCCATATTTAGGCTCCCTGTGAGCCCGAATTATAACTTAGTTATTAAAAAATCTTCTTCTCCAGAACCAGTAGGCAGAATCTTTTGATACTTGGTATGCAGCATCTTGGTATGGGTCTGATTCAAGTTTGTACAAATCGAGTCCCTCAACCAATATTGGGGCTCACTATGGGGGCGTGAATTTTTACTTAGTGCAATTTAAGAAAAATTCTTTAAAAATCTTCTTCTCCAGAACAAATGGGCAGAATCTTTTGATATTTGGTATGTAGCATCTTGGTATAGGTCTGATTCAAGTTTGTTCAAATCGAGTCCCTTGATCAATATTGGGGCTCCCTATAGGGGCATGAATTTTTCCTTAGTGCAATTTAAGGAAAAATCTTCTTCTCCAGAACCAGTGGGCAGAATCTTTTGATATTTGGTATACAGCATCTTGGTATGGGTCTGATTCAAGTTTGTTCAAATGGAGTCCCTTGATCAATTTTGGGGCTCACTATGGGGACCTGAATTTTTACTTAGTACAATTTAAGAAAACAAAATTTAAAAATCTTCTTCTCCAGAACCAATGGGCAGGATCTTTTGATATTTGGTATACAGCATTTTGGTATGGGTCTAACTCAAGTTTGTTCAAATTCAGTCCCTCGATCAATATTGGTGCTCTCCAAAGGGGTGTGAATATTTGCTTAGTGCAATTTAAGAAAATTTCTTTAAAAATCTTCTTTTCCGGAACCGATGAGCAGAATCTTTTGATATTTGGTATACAGCATCTTGGTATGGGTCTGATTCAAGTTTGTTCAAATTGAATCCCCCGTTCAATATTGGGGATCACTATGGGGGTGTGAATTTTTACTCAATGCAATTTAAGAAAAAATCTTTAACAATCTTCTTCACCATAACCAATGGGCAGAATCTTTAGATATTTGGTATGCAGCATCTTGGTATGGGTTGGATTCATGTTTGTTCAAATTGAGTGTTTTGATCAATATTGGGGCTCACTATGGGGGCGTGAATGTTTACTTTGTGCAATTCAAGGAAAATTCTTTAAAAATCTTCTTCAGAACCATCATGCACAATCTTTTGATATTTGATAAGCAGCATTGTCCCATTCAGTCCTGTTGATGTTTTTAGCTCCACAGAGAGTATAGATTTACTCTGTAGAACCTTAAGAATAGCTTTTGATAAAATTTGTGTCTTAACAGTATGGAACATTTGGTGAGCGCCTAAGGCCCCCTGGGACCTCTTATTTTATTTCACAGGGTGTTTGTACATATACCAGAGGTGTACATATTGTCAGGATTTTAATTTGCTTCAATATTTAACAAAATTATAGGTTGTTGAACTTGGTCAATTTTTTGTAGAATATTACCTGTATGGTATGTCGTTTGTCTGCCTGACTCCTCTCACTGTTTTGAAGCTAGGGCATTTTTATTTTACAGGGTATCTATACATATACCAAAGGTGTGCATATTGCCAGGAATTTCAGGAATTTGATTTTGTTCAATTTTTCAAAAAGTTATGGGTTGTTGAACTTTGTAAATTTCTGTCAAATTTTCGAATATAAGATACATGATTTAGTTTAAACAATATTTATTAGATTCATGATTTGTCCAGCTAACTCCTTCCACAATACATATGTAAATTAAAGAACATTGTAGAAATCACAGGGGCATCATATGTGTTTTACAGATACAGCACATGTACAAGTAACAAATCACTGTTTGTTCTTTAACCACCTATGTCCATGTGCTGCTTCAGTCTATTTTCTTATTATGTTTTTTTTTTAGGTCACCGAAGGGAGCTCAACTTATCACTTGCCGTCCGTCGTTGTGAACATTTTTCAAACGACTTCTCCTCTGAAACCACTGGTCCGATTTTCACGAAACTTCATGTGGATGTTCAATACTATATGGCAATTCACGTTTGTTAAAATGAAATGGCCACGTCCCTTGGGGGCTCTGTATGGAGCATAACTCTGATAGCACCGTATGAATTATAGAAAAATTATTAAAAAATCTTCTTCTCCAGAACCAGTTGGCAGAATCTTTTGATACTTGGTATGCAACATCTTGGTATGGGTCTGATTCAAGTTTGTTCAAATCGAGTCCCTCAACCAATATGGGGACGTGAATTTTTACTTAGTGCAATTTAAGAAAAATTCTTTAAAAATCTTCTTCTCCAGAACCAATGGGCAGAATCTTTTGATATTTGGTATGCAACATTGTGGGGTGGATCTGATTCAAGTTTGTTCAAATCGACCCCCTGGATTCACATTTGGGCTCAGCATAGAAGCCCGAATTCGAACTTAGTGCATTTCAGGCAAATTTCTTAAAAAACCTTCTTCTCCAGATCCAGCAGGCAGAATCTTTTGATATTTGGTATGCAACATTGTGGAGTGGATCTGATTCAAGTTTGTTCAAATCGGTCCCCTGGATTCATATATGGGCTCAGTATAGAAGCTCGAATTCGAACTTAGTGCATTTCAGGCAAATTTCTTAAAAAATCTTCTTCTCCAGACCCAGCAGGCAGAATCTTTTGATATTTGGTATGCAACATTGTGGGGTGGATCTGATTCAAGTTTGTTCAAGTCGGCCCCCTGGGTTCATATTTGGGCTCAGTATAGGAGCCCAAATTTGAACTTAGTGCATTTCAGGCAAATTTCTTTAAAAATCTTCTTCTCAAGATCCAGCAGCCAGAATCTTTTGATATTGGGTATGCAGCATGCTTAGGGGGGTAAGATTCAAATTTGTTCAAGCCATGTCCCTAGTTCCATAAAATTTGTCTCTCATGACTTCATTCCTTTGTAGTGTTGATGAACCATGTTTAACTGAATGTGACCTCAAATACTCCTTTGAACCACTTTGGCCAGTGAGTGATTAAGGCCCCTTGGGGCCTCTTGTTATAATAGATAACAGAAAGTCAATAATTATGATACAATTTATTTAAATGCAACATTTGTTAGGTAATTATGACATTAATCTCGTAATTGCAAAAGAAAGTCAAAGTAAGCTACAGTGTCATTGACACTTTCATTCAGCTCACCTAAGTGAAATGTCATTCAGCACTCACTGTCTGTTTTAAACACACTGTTTGTGACTTGACCAAAACCACTGTACCGATTTCACTTGAAATTTTGGTCGAGTGTCTGTGTTATTGGACATTGCATTTTGTCCAGATAGTTATTGCACACCTTAACTGGTAGAGTGCTAAATTATTTTTCGCCAACAAAATTTGTTCATTTGTCTTTGACTTGTTACAATTCATGGGAGAGTGCCTCTGGGCACTCTCCCATAAATTGTAACAAGGCAAATCCTAATAGACTAAATAATATCACTTCAAAGATAACATGAAGCACAGCCACTGAATTTGAAGCCTTTAGTTGCGGCACCTGCACTTCAGAATAGAGCCCAAATATAGGCTTCCAGCACTCTACTAGTTAAGGAAGGAATGTGGCAAGCATCCTTCCAGTTTGTCAAGAATGTCCTTGTCATGAACCAGTGGATGCAGTGATTTGATATTTAGTATTCAGCATCCTTTTTAATGTGTAGAATTAAGTTTGTTGAACAAGGCCTGAGGAATGGTATTCTCATTCACCGAGGGAATGATAACTGGGTCCTGCTCATATTCTCAGTTTTTAGACAACCTGATATAATAATAATAACAACACTTCGGCTGGCCACTGATTTATTTCTGTTCTCAAGTGAATATGCCTTAATTAACCCCGAGCGCCAAATTGCCTTCCTATCCCCACACCTCGTCTCTCTTTCCAACAGCCAGAAACAAACTGTTTGATGATATCCCATACCTCATTCTTCACAATCTCTGCAAAAACTGTAATTTTTTGTTTTTCTCTGATGCCATTGGTTTCAAATTATTTACAAAACCGATAAACGGCACAACTGTGTTTACAAAAGTGTGTCATATAACTGTGTGCCATCTTCTAATGTTTAGGGATATTTTCTTGACTGGACTTTTTGCATTAAACCCTTTCCTTACACAAATATTAGTTGAAACTTGTAAATACACAGAATGACACTTGTGCTATCGCGGAAGGATAGCCCATTAGGTAACCTTAATATATATGCATCGCAACCATGTGGTATATGAACTGTTTATCATAGCCAAGTTCTTGCTTCTATGAGCAATATCCTGATGAATAGAGATGAATCCTTAAGAACAGTAATGAGGATATTTTGCTGCAATTCAGATACAAATTAGTTGCAATAATAGCCTAATACCGACACGAAACGTTGATGTGACTGGCGCTAACTGTATCCAACCGGTCATGAATGACCGGTGTATTTTTCTCCCAAGTATATTAATTTTTCACATGAGACCTTGTGTTCTGAATCAATAATTATGGATGTTGATGGTGAATAATTTCCACATTCGAATATATTCTCTAAAATAAATACAAATACAAAATCATAAAACACAAGACAAATTTAGAAATGAGAGACGCTCCTTTTGCAATCGAAACTGAAACTCATCTGTACTCTATTTTTTCTGTGTATGTTCCTCAAATCGAACCAGATGATCCCCTCCTCTTTCCTTTCCTTTGTGTAATATACTTTCTTTGAAGACTGTGAGCAGAATTTGTCATAATTTCCTGAAAGCTTTACAGTAATTCAGTAATACTTCCAGAAAAATATAACCAGTTTCAACTCAGGTGACAGATGTGCAAGTGCCGATTTTACTTGGTGCCGAGGTTACCTGGTGCCAAAAATGATGGGGTTGGTTTTGATCAGGTGCCAGATTTCCCAGTGGTGAGACGTCCAGGTTCCAGGTGCGGAGCTGTTCAGCATTCAGTTTCAAAGAAATTGTCACATTGGAGTCCAGTTGTTACGTTTTAAGAAAAAAAAAGTGATTTGCAGACTGAAGACATTCCCGTCATGCAGTTTAATGTTATAAAAGTTAAGTGTCATTTCAATAAAATTGAATGCAGGTAGGCCCTAATATTTTGTATATCGTTACGGCGTTAGCCCAACATAATTTATGTGGGTTTAGTTAGCCCTAGTTAATGTTTGATTTGGAAGCCAAAAAAAATGACCGACCCGGGTTACTGTATGACCGATCCGATCATTATGGAGCCGGTCATTATGACCGATGCACCAAAAAAATTATTTCCAGGCCTGAGCATAAGTGTTTGCATCTGCCTGAAGTATAGCTGCTCTGTTGGCCAATAATTGGCCAACAGAACAGCTGTACATCAGGCAGATGCAAACACTTATGCTAATGATTGGTTGATGCTCAACATCATTCCACCATTCCGTCGTACTAGACCATTCAACTTGGTGAACATTTTGCCTGACCGGTGTCAGTTTGGCACAACCCATTTTTCGTTTGCATGTTTTCCATTTTAGGTAACCTCCACGCGATCCAAACGGCCGTTCACTTTAAATTGACAGCCCTGCCTCAGTGTCAATTTGTATGGTTGACTTGAACTATCTGGTTTTGTTTTCAGTGGTGAAATAGCTTTCAAAGCATTGACAAAATCATTTGGTTGGGCAAAGAATCCAATGGTCCTCAGAATAGCTGATGTAAAGAAAGAAATTCCCATAACCATGATTTATGGTTCAAGATCTTGGATTGAACACACAACTGGATATTCTGTGAAATATTTGAGAAACGGCTGTTATGTGGATGTGCAGGTAAAGTTTGCTTCAGATGTAGTCGTTTATTTTTGAAATTCCATTTTATGGTACGGTGATCACATAAGTGGTGTTTTTTCTCGATAACGTTGCAATTGTGTTGTGTTAACATCAGTAGGTTGACATTTCATAAATATAATGCTGGAAAACTCATAACCAAATCAGTACAACCTATCATACTGACCCGGGTATAAACCCATAATGAACATAAGCCCACCTACTAACTTTTCAGATTTCAGTTTCAGAGTCCCCTACTTGTAAATAAGCCCAGTCCCTGACTTTGTAATGACAACATGGATGACAGCCATGTTGAGACCTGCAAACCTCAAATGTTGGCTTGAATTGGACCTCTGCTGGGGTTTTAAATCGAATCGAATATTGAATCCTGATGTCAGCCAGTAGAGTGAACTGGGATAGGTAGACATACTCCAGCATATGGGTGGCGGTTTAAATTAGACGAGCCCAAAACTGTTGGAATCATGGTGGAAACTGTGAAAATGGTGAAATTACAATGTGAGTTGTTGCTTTTTGTGATCGAAAGTTCTGTGTTTGAGCCTCGTTGATCGGCATAGGCTACAAATACTAAGCAATTACATGAAAGTTATTTTCTATCATGAAAGTGGCAGGTATTTTGCAACTCTTTGCAAGCTGCTGGCAGATATTACTGCCCAGGAGAGGATTTATCTTGCCACTGAAAAAAGTATAATTTGGGCACATTTAATCAAATTGTCCCTCTGTGTAAGTGGCATGAATTTTTTCAGGAGTGATTTCTTGAGTTATATTTTGTTGAAATTTTTATCAAATCTAATCATGGCTGCTTCACAGCATCCATGACGAGATTTATTGAAAGTATTTTGGAAACACTCAGCAGGTTAAAAGTTAATGATATTCATGTTGAATATAACAGACGTACAGTCTTTTAAATGGAACCTGGCTTGGGCTCGAAAATGTCGAATCTTGGTGATTGGATTCAAGCTGAATTGAATCATTGCCACTGTTTTGAGCCGTATCGAATCTCGAATCATTCGCAGCTCCCTACAGCCATGCTGGAACATGTAAGTTGTTACAATGAAAATGAATGCCTTACCCAATGTACATGATATCAAAATTTGTTATATAAATTTTTATTTTTTCAAATGTTTCAAAACATTTCATCAAAACCATATGTGACCCCTCATTGGAACAAGCTCTGTGAGCTTGTTCTAATGAGTGGTTACATGATATGGTTTTGTTGAAATTGTTTTATGTTTTATTCAACTGTTCAATTTGTAAATTACACAAGTGCATGCAACCGATTCATCAGGTAAAAGGTTAATGAAGCTTTGGTATGGCATCGACCGTGCCACTCAACTTTGTGCCAAGTTTGCATCCAAATTCTCCTGCAGGCTTGATGTCTGAAAAATGAAACCCACCCATACACTTTTGCCCTCTTTTACTTCATGCACCCCCAGGGCTTATTCCTAGATCAGTACAGTATATCGGGGTATCACAGGATTGAAAACACTCCAGAGATTATATAAATGCTAAACATGCTGTACTTCTGCATATGAAATAATTTTCACAGCGAATGGAAGTCGATAACTTGGCTGAATCTGCAAAAATCTGAATGCGTCACTGGTAGTTCGTCATCATGTGATGCCATGACATCAGAATATCTGGAAGTTTTTATGTTTTAATGGAAACTATAATTTGCTCACCAACGACCTACAACAATACTCTCCTCAAATACAATATTCAGTGTATGCCATGTGGTAAAATTCAGCAGGTGTCTTCCAAAAAATGAGCCAAAAATTGCTTGGATACCTATGGAAAACATGTGAAAAAATGATATTTTGCCCCAGAGAGATCCATGTGCAGACAGTTTATAACTAAAATAATTTTCCGATCAGAAAAATGTGGTGGCATAAATTCCCTCGAGGGGAGATGGTATGTGCATTCTACACCCCTATAATTTATACTTGAATGTGTGGGGAAGACCAATCAATATTTTCAACGTGCAGCCCAAGGCTGCACATTGAAAGTATTAATTAGTCTACCCCCGAATAATGAATATATGCCTCGTCCAGTTGCATGGAAGATATCACCGGGATCCAAGGAGTTAAGAGTATTAACTGTCTGCACTGTCTGCACTCTAATGTCAAAATATCAATATTTGAAGCTGCAAATTTTCAACATATTGCAACTAGCTTACTGAGTTTTGTCACACAAGATTGAATGGGTTGAATTCCTCATTACATTAGGGGAAAATGTATTGCTTAAAATATCAGTATTTTGACATTTGTATACGGAGGGTATACGGAGGGTTATGGTATTTTTTTATGAGGTTTCTCATATAAGCACTAGGCAGGTGAACATGCACATCCACCCAAATTTTCAAGCAACAGTATTTAGTATCCAAGTTTTGTGACTTTAGAAGAGATGTTTTGAAACGTCATCATGGGAAAATCTTTTGGAGAATAGTATTTCTTTATTTGGGTTTTAACGACACTTTCGCAGCCAGGGTCAACTCATGTCAAGACAGTTTTATGGGTGGAGGAAGTACCCCAAGAGAACCACTGGGCAATGCTGAGTAAATGTCATACTTCCCAATGTTCTAACTCCCCACAAGGAAGGTTAGCATTGGCTGAAGACAAGTGCACCATCGACGTGCAGTATGCCCAAGTACACAGCACCACTGTGCCCCCATGTGGGCAATCAGGATTAAGTGCCTTGTCGAAGGACACAGTGCAGTTCCTCCTGACGAGGGGTTGAACCGTGGACCTTTCCTTTTGAAGTCCAGTGCCATAACCCCTGAGCCACTGCCCCCCCACCCCCCACCCCCAGAATAATTGAATTACTTGATAACAGGCTTATAGCCAAGACATGCCCAAAAATCTCTGCCTGTCTGCAAGTCTTAGAATTTCTGATATTGTGTTATTTTCTGAAAATTCTATAAGCCTTATAGGGTTATGCAGGCCTGGCATTCTTTAGGAGTGCTGCATGCCTAGAAAAAATTGAGGAGTGCAATTTTTTGCACCCCTTGATCTTCTGGAATGCCAGACCTGTTGGGGGCTGCCTTTAAAATCTATTATCATTTCGTCCCTTGAGTTCCAATGTGTTCTCTGTGCCAACAGGCAGAGAGAACACATTGGAACTCAGGGGATGATTTGTCAATATTGCATTGATTCGAAATAATTCATGACCCAATTCTGTGTCACATTTTGATAGATTTTGAGCGTAGAAGACAGTCACATAAGAATTGAATGCAACATTTTGAATAATGAGAAGATATGTGTGCCAGTTTTTCCACTATATAGCTGAATGCAGTACAATTTTTCAGTCAGAATATTAATACCTTGAAGTGAATATAACCAAAATAGCATACAAGTTTTTGCATTGAAAATTTCAGGTGCAATTGCATTCCCAAGCAATCTGAGGAGGGCAACTGTTTTGCACTCCTTGATTTTCTAGATTGCCAGGCCTGCAGATTGCAAAGAATAAAATAAACTTCTGAACCCCGCAAAAGTGAGGAGGGCAATGTTTTGCACCCCTTGATTTTCAGGAATGCCAGACCTGTTTGGGACCGCCTTTAAAATCTATTATCATTTGTCAATGTTGTATTGATTCACAATAATTCATGACCCATTCTGTGTTGCATTTCGATACATTTTGAGTGTAGAAGACAGTCACATAATTGAATGCAACATTTTTAATAATGAGAAGATGTGTGTGCCAATTTTTCCACTATGTAACTAATTGTAGGACAATTTTTCAGTCATAATTATAGTAATACCTTGAAGTGAATATTACCAAAATAGCATACAAGTATGCACATTAAAAATTTCAGGTGCAATTGCACTCCCAAGCAATATGAGGAGGGCAACTGTTTTGCACTCCTTGATTTTCTAGATTGCCAGGCCTGGTTATGTGTATATCAGTGCATAGTTGGTAACAAATAAAGAAATAATAAATTAAGTTTTTTCCCAATTTTTTATTTTCAGTTGATAAATGGTGCTGGGCACCATGTATATGCTGATAGACCTGTTCCTGTGAATAATTTACTTCAGAAAATCTGTGATATTGTTGACAAAAAGAATTCTTCAAGTGGAGCCCATGCCGATGATTTCAAATCAACTCTAAGGAAAACTAGATCTGAGTTTGAATTACAGACAATGGAATCACATCCTGTGTTGAGGAAAAACAGATCGGAGATGAATTTTGCAATAGAAGAGAAGGATGCAGAAGATGAATCATGTGAACAGCACGTATCTCCATCAAACCGTTCAGAGCCTATAACCTCCGAGGATAAAATAGCTTCAGAAATGGGTATAGACATATAAGAGTTCTCACTCATTCAATGCTGGCATTGAAATGGTGCCTTACACAACTGAAAAATGAGCGTATACATGATGAGAAGAAGGGTGACAAATTTCCTTATTTCTTCGTCTGATTACAACACAGTTTGACTGATAAGGGCACAAATGAAAATTGTTTTATGAGGGATGCACAATTTTTAGCTCACCTGGCCTAAAGGGCCAATAGCAACATTCCCATTGAAACCCTATGGAAAATCACATTTCCCTTTCTCTGAAACTACTTTGCCAGTGTGAACCAAACATGGCATAAATAATGTATGGAAAGTCCTCTGAAAACAATCCTCATTTTGTTGCGATCAGATGATGGAGCATGGCAGCCAGCTGCATTCTTTGATTCTGATTAGAATAATTGAGGGATATGTAGCTCTACCAGGTGCACGATTACAGGCTCTTTAGAGCCTCCAGTTTTTTTCCCAGCAGCCCAAAATGGATACATTAAAAAAAAATTCTGAACGCCATTCATGTTTGAGGGACATATTTCAGTTCTGCATTCTGAAATATACTATATTAATATATTATACGAATATTTTCTCTATTTACTCCAAATTACCACAACTCATTTGAAAAGTATTTCATCGAGAAATATTATTTTTGCAATAGAGATGGGTGGTATATCGAAACTTTGGTGTCTTATCAGTATTGAGTAAATACTGATATGCCATACCAAAGCAATTAAAAGAAGGGTAATGCAGAGAAAATTCAGATTAACCATTTTATAAGGTATTTTGGGAAAAGAATTTTGGTGAAAAATTTTTTTTTTAAAGTTCACTTTTGGCATTTTCTAATTTTGTGTCATTAAATACGATACAAAATCGACTTGATGTGACAGGTCATCATAACAGTGTGCACTGTAGCATGCAATAACTGTCCTTGAAAATCATTACCACAGTCTTAGAAAAGTGATTAAATAGTGCTTGAATTTGATTCTAAGATATCTGTACGAATCCCTTAGATATTTTTGTGTTTTTCTCCAAAATGAGTCCCCGTCCCTGAAAATTAGTTTTAATTGACAATCATAATCATAATCAGCCAATTACCACTTCAAATAATCAAACATCGGTTCATGACCTAAACATACAATCCGTTCAAAACTAGTTTCTAGGCAAGTCTTGGCTGCCTATATAGGCAGCCAAGACTTGCCTAGAAATAACTTTTAAGGTACTTAAATGTATCCTGCAAGTTAACCCACAGATTACATGTTGGGGCACCTGTTCTGTTGCAGTAAAAAGTGATTCAAGTCAGAATTAGGCCTCTAGGAGTTAAATGAACAAATCTCCAAACATGACTTTGAAAATTATGAGATCTTGTTCAAATGCCATGCAGATTCGTGTTGACATTGTGTTCTGCCAATAAGGCATACAAAAAGTTATTAATCTGCTTCTTAGGCCTTCCTGCATGGTCCTCTTTTTATAATCAATGCAAACTTATAAAAAAAAAACAATTAAATGGTTTATGTCTGATATTTAACCCAATCTAATAAAACTGATAAATTCGTCTCTTGAGTGCAAAAAGGCATTGCACTGCTTTAGCATTGCAAAGCCTTCTTGCACACAATGAATGAAATACACCACCACCCATGCTGTTGTGTAGATTCTGAGGTCTAAAACATAAAACAAAACAAGAATATGAACTTTTGATGGCAAAGAAATAATTCCAAAATTAAAAAATGAAATGAAAAACACCTGCTCACATGCAATTTTACAAAAATGGCCTGAGAAACAGAAGACCTACTTTTGTGGCCATTTGTGGGGCCTTAGACTTTTAGCACAGCCATATTTAGACTGATGTGGGAGCTAGGAATCCGACTGCCAGCAATATTTTTAATCAGTCAATTGTTTACAGGATTTGGTTTTATGTAACCATCAGGATAACAAAATGAGAATTCTGATTGAAAATCTTCTGCCTTGCTGATGTCATTTCTGAGAAAATGTTAGTTTTACAAATGAGTATCAGTACTCAGGGTATTGGTTGTTCGGTTTGGCATCGCCGTTTGCGAAGCAATATCTCCCGGTCGCGAACCAGTATCCAAAAATGATTTGCACACTGCTATACAGTCTTTCTATGATTTCTGCCGGAATGTCTGTCAGACATTTTCTTTAACCGCTAAGATTGCTATTACGGAACCACCAATGCAGGGACAACTGATTGGGTTATCCCACCGACACGTTGCACTTTCCAGGTCACCATGTCCAGTCCAATCATTCATTTATATCAATGTCATTGGTTTTTCGTACCTTAACCCCTCTAGAATCAATTTGCTCCATACACATGCACAGTTGTATTTATGTTGGATTTTCCTGAATGTGAACAAGTTCAGGAAAATCCAACATAAATACAACAACTGTGCATGTATATGGTACAAACTGTGCTCTGAAACGAAACTTTGAAGTTTCAATCACAAACAAGTGACACTAATTGATTTGAGGGAATAAGTAATCAAGGTATGCAAACCTACTGTCTTATTAGTGTGTCAATGATGCAAACCCATAAAAAAAGAATGCATTTTGAACTGCATTATAATGCATTATTAAGCCAATGAAATTTGCTACAGCAAACTGTTATGGATGGGGAAATTGAATTTAGGCACCTGTGATGTGAAATGTGCGCAGCATGTTATTTTGGACAAAAATAAAATGAAATGGGTTGGATAACAATAAACTGAAAATTAACTTTCATTTTGAAAACAAAAGATTCCCTGGTACCTAAAAAAAGAACTAAATATGTTCACACATGTTAATAGTTACAATAAGTGCCTCGACTTTTTTTAATGCTGTGATGATGACATTGAATTGCATATATGACTTGTGCATATGTACAGTGCCAGTCGAAATATGTTGTTGGTTGATGGAAAATCAAAACAAATATATAAATTATTGTCTTTCAGGTATTTTATTAATGTCAGATGCCTTCATTGTTTTATTGTTGTTACTTTTATGTTGATATTTATTATCTGTAGTTTGCCTGAAAAGTTAGCATGGTGGCTCAGTGGTTGCACCATTGAACTTCAAACCAACAGGTCTGAAGTTTGATCTCCACCATGGGTAACTGCATTGTGTCCTTTGGCAAGGCACTTCATCCTGATGGCCTTGGTGGGAGCATGGTGGCATCATGTACCTATGCATACTGCAAGCTGATAGTGCCCTTGGCTTCAATCAGTGCTAACCCTGCTTGTGTGGAGTTAGTACATTGGGGAGTCTGGCAGTTGTTTACCATTGGTTGGTGGTTATCTCCAGGTACTCCAGCTTCCTCCACCCATAAATCTGTTCGTCGTGAGGTGACCCTGGATTTTCTCCCCCAACTTCCTATGCAAGATATGCGTGTCTCATGTGAGAAGGCCATGTGAGATAGATATCTATCTCACATGACCCACGTGACTGGCTTATTAGCATATTTAATGAGCGCACGGACATGTCATTGCATGTTCTTCCATAAACAAAGAACAGGGCATCATGTTTCAGAAATATTAGCAGACAAACATTTGTCGAAGAAAATAGAAATAAAAACACAGACTGCAAAACCAAAGGACACTTGGCTCTTTTATATGAATTTTTGGGTGAACGCCATCATGAGTGGAGAGAGTTGCGCAACATTCCCATCCAAAAGTTAGGCGAATACATTGCAGAATTCATAATAAATGTCTGTCATCAGGATGTGTCAATGTCCATTTTACTACAATGAAAATTATTCAATTAACAGGGATTGTGTACTTCCCTGTATTCTACAGATAAACTTAGAATTTATTCTATTATATGTTGTTTGACAGAGCTCCATGGGCTCTGTTAAACAACATATAACAGATTAAATGCCTTTATTGGATGTTCTGAGGCCACATAGGTCTCTAAACAAAGGAAAACTGGGGACAGTCAGTGTAATTTCTCGACAGGTTACAAGATTTTTTATTCAGTTAACAGGAGTTTACTCTATAACCTATATTCATTTAACAGGTCAAATTTGTACTGGAAGTATGGTAAATGGTTTTGTGTTGGGAAATTATATTCATTTAACAGGGTTATTCAATTATGAGATATCCAATTAAGTGGGTCCCACTGTATATACCTGTGGCATATACAGAACTTTTCCTGCACTTTTTCCGAAAAGCAAATTAGTTTTTTTTCAGAAATGGACAACAAAATTGTTCGATATAACTGCATGTGCCCCTGGATTACTTTTGATGACATTAGTAATTTGGTGGGGGAGAAAAATTACCCCTGATGGGGGTGGGTGTGAGATGGGGAAATCTCACCTCGGGACAAGATATCTTGCCCTCATGTGAGATTTCCACATCTCACACCCTCACCTACGAGGGATAATAATAATTCCCTTAATAATTACAAGTTATTGCCTTATTATTGCCCAATTGCAATAGGAATCTAGCAATAATAAGGCAACAATCGGGCATTTTGAAGATAATATTCTTGAATTTTATATGTTTCTACCTTATCAGAAAAAAATAATTTCCAGGAATGTTTTTTCCTAAATTACCTCAAGTGTTAAAAGATGTCGTCTTGCTTCAAAGCTTGATTAGCACTCTTTTACTTCTTACTTTGATAGTTATAAATAAATAAATAAATAAATTTCACCTGGAGCAATAACTGGTAAAATTTGATCCTGTATCTCAGTCATAGGAGAAAAATATCGCCCTTGTTGCATTTTCTGTATGAAAAGACTGACTGTGATATGTCATGTAAGGGTGGTGGAGAAATGAAAGATAAGGTGGTACATGTACGAAACTTTACGAATATAATTTTCTCTTTGTAGCTAAATGAAGATGTTTCTTATTACTATTTCAAACTGAATCAGTTTCACTCTAAAAAGATAACATATTTATAATCTTTCCAGGGATTTTAGTGAAAACAAACTGTTTTACTTTTGTGACAATACTTTTAATGACAAGTTATTGATTTCATTTTTTAATACACATATTATACACATATTTGTTGGAAATATAAATGATTTGTATATACATAAATGCATTTTATAAACAATATTTTCATTTAAAATTTTTGTTGTGTCTCATTTAGCTTTTTCTGAGATATGTTGTGCAGTAACTGCAGTTTTTTTTGCCTCTCAATAAACTGTTATGTGGTTAGTTTGGGTGAGACAGTGTTGGGGTGTTTTTACAAGTCGTAGCTCATAAGCTGAAGCAAATTAACCCACCAGTATCAGGGCTATTGAGAGCTGATTGGCCATCTCATAAATACAGGCTCTCATAGGCACCCTGGGAGTTGCAAACAGAGATTTTGCAGGATGGCCAAGGCAGGGTCCACTCAAATGAAAAGTTATTGAATTTGTTTCTATCCTTGAAAAGTACTTGCTTTCCCACCACCCTCCATAAAATGTACTTAAATTCAGTTTAATTATAACCTCTCTCTAAGACAAGTAGTTGCATGATAACCCATCCCCACATACATGCGATAGCACAAAATCAGTCAGGAACATATCTTTGACCTCTCCATTGTCCCTTGAGTGCAACAAACCACCATCTGTAATGCTTTAGCATTGCAGATGGTGCCGTATTGCATTCAAGGGACTATATATATCTAGATAGTTTGGTTCTCCATAGTCATATCCTCAAGACTGAAATTCTTTGTGTTATTCATGGTGTCATAAGTTCATATGAGCATTATAATAATCTTTGAAAATCATGATCAGAATCCTTGAAAAGTGCTTAAATAATGCTTGAATTTGATTCTCTGTTGTCAGTGGGAAAGCTGTAGCTCATTGGTTAGCACATTGGACTTATGATTGAAAGGTTGTCAGTTCGATCCTCTCCCTTGCCATCTGCACTGTGTCCATGGGTGATATCATGATTTACAATTACCCATGTGGGAGCACGTTGGGGTAGTGTTCTAAGGTGTACTGCATGTTGATGTTAACTGGTAGAGTCCTCAACTCAAATGTGATCTGTTAACATGAGTATTTTTTTCAAAGATACTATGCTAAAAGCAAGGGAAGACTTAATGTAGCAAGATTTTGTTCATAATTGTTTTGTTTCTATTCATTGGCACTCTCCAATAAATGGTAACAAAACAATTTTATATGACCATTTTTATATGGCCGCTCATATAAGCGGGCCGTATTATGGTATGGTAGTGTCTGTCCATCCATCTGTCCATCCATCCGTTAACTTGTGTTTGTCCACGTGATAACTTGAAAACATTACATCCAACAGATACTGTTTTTTATGGTTGATTAGTCATGACTAGAGGATGGTTCCTTTCAATAATTGGCATTCTGGCATATTCAATATGGCCCCATTGGCAGCCATCTTGGATTTTCAGGGACCTTTGATTGTCCATGCGATAACTTGAAAACTGTAGCTCCAATTTGTTATGGGGGCGACGAAGTCATGATTATCCTCTTCTGGTTCAACGTCAAAATAGGGGGTGCTGTAAACTTGCGGGTTACTGTTAAGAATGTTGTCTATCATGTTTTTAATCGTATCATTATATTCGGGCCCTCCGTGGGGACAGTGGGTTTTTCTGAGGAGGTTGGCAAAGGTGTTGGCCTTTTCCTCATCACCAGCAGCAGTTGAACCGTCCTCTCTAGTTTGGGCATGGATGGTCTCTTGGTAGTTTTTTGGTCCGTTAGCACCTTCAGAATTTATTGGCGTCCTTGGGTTCATTGAGTTTGGATATGGCCCTTTCCCAACTAGCTTGCTTTTCGGCTTGGATTGCTTGCATGACTTCACCATGAAGGCGATTGTAGGTTTTCTTTAGTTCCATAGCCTTGTGGGATCGTTTTTGGACTTGAGTGCGCGGAGGGCCTTTCACTTGCTTTTAATTAGTGAGGGTGTACCCTCGAAGATTGTGCGTGTTTAGCTTCAGTCATGGAGGAAATATCTATCTATTCTTCAGTTACCTACACAGCTGTAAACAAACTTAAATTTATATAACACGAAGATGGTATGCCATATATGTTTATTCAAAGCACTGATGGGTATACAAAAATATGCACATGGCATGCGTATGTACAATGTAGTAGGGATGGTGATAGCCTACAACAGGACAGGGATGTGTTTGGAGGCTATTTTCCTTTGCACAAGAGTAATTTTCCGATAAGTAGAATTACCCAAATAAACCTGACAATCTCTCCAAATCACCAAAATCCACCCAAAACTACCGAAATGGACTTCTGTTCCCAATTTTATCTGCTTAGGACCGAGGGACCCTAGGGTGAGTTCGATTGAACTAGAGTAGTTTTTCCGGTTCAGATTCCCTCAGAATCTTTGTTTACTTCAAAAAGAACCCGATAATCCCTCCAAATCAACAAAAATAACTTTTATTTGATATGAAACCACAGATTGGGCATATAATAGTAGCACGTAGTGCTATAATACAGAGAATCTCCTTGGGTATGTTCTATTTAATAGGAGTACTGTTTCCTACAATACCATTTTTATGCCTAGTACAGATGCTACTCTAACACTAACAGTCCATCTAGTCCCAACTATCTCCGGTTCCCTCGTCCAAGTCTTATAATCACCAGTGCTTGGTTTCCCATAACCCTTATGCAGAGTTATCTCTCTTGTGTACAACGAAAGCCTGTATGATTCCTAAAGCCAGGAATCTATTGAGCAGTTACTGAAAAGTCATTGCTCGAATTCGGTTCGAATCCCACCTGCGGCAACCGCGTTGTGTCCTTGGGCAAGACACTTCACCCCGATTGCCTACATGGGGGCACGATGACGCTGTGTACTGAGGCGTACTGCACGTCGATGGTGCGCATGTCTTCAACCAATCTAACCCTGCCTGTGCTGCGCTGCAGAGTTACGATGTTGGGGAGCTGACAGCTGCTCGTCGTTGCTCGGTGGTTCTCTCCGGGTACTCCGGCTTCCTCCACCCGTAAAACTGTCACGGTCACGATTAGCCATTGTGCATAAGTATGTGACCTTAAACACCAATAAATAAATAAATACATTGCTCGAATGACTCAAATCCCATCAAGCAAATGAGTTAAAGAGCAATTGCTCGTTCGAGTGACTCGCACATACTGCTCTTCGACTCCTTTTGGTATTTGAGGATACCTACGGCCTGGTATTGTATTATTTGAGGATACCTTTCAAGGATACTTTTTAGCTCAACTTTGGCGAAGCCAAATTTGAGGTATTGTCATGGTCCGTCGTCCGTCTGTCTGTACGTCCGTTGTGCCATACACACGGCTCGAGCTAGAGTCCGTATTTATGAACGGATCTTTACAAAACTTCTTGGGTACCTTTGTTATCGTTGTGAGACGAGAACGAGTGTTTTGGGGTCCGGTCCGAAATTCAAGACAGCCGCTGGCAGCCATTTTGTACAAAATTAGGTACAATCCAATTTTTGCACAGAACTTCCATATGAAAGCTCTGATTTGAATAATTTTTTGTATGAATGTTTAGTACCATGGGATACATCACATATAATATGGGTTTTTTTCTTGCTCATAACTTATGCAAATTGGATTAACTTTGATTTATTTAGTGTTACTTTCAACACTGTAACTGCAAATGCCAATAGGGCTAGAGGCTGTATTTCTGAACCGATCTTTACGAAACTTCTTGGGTACCTTTGTTATTACCGTGGGACTAGAACGAGTGTTTTGGGGTCCGGTCTGAAATTCAAGATGGCCGCTGGCAGCCATTTTGTACAAAATTAGGTGCCATCAGATTTTTGCACAGAACTTCCATATGAAAGTGCTGATTTGAATAATTTTTTGTGTGGATGTTTAGTACCAAGGCATACATCACATATAATACAGGTTTTTTTCTTGTGCATAAATTATGCCAATTAGACTAACTTTAATCTATCCAATGTTACTTTCAGCACTGTAACTGCAAATGCCAATGTGGCTCGGGCTAGAGGCTGTATTTATGAACCGATCTTTACGAAACTTCTTAGCTACCTTTGTTATCACCGTGGGACGAGAACGAGTGTTTCTGGGTGCGGTCCAAAATTCAAGATGGCTGCCAGTGGCCATTTTGTACCGAAACTTGGTCCAGTCAGTTTTTGTACACAACTTCTATATGGCTCAGGCTAGAGGCCGTATTTATGAACCGATCTTTAAGAAACTTCTTGGGTACCTTTGTTATCACTGTGGGACGAGAATGAGTGTTTTTGGGTGTGGTCCAAAATTCAAGATGGCTGCCAGCAGCCTTTTTGTACCAAAATTAGTGCAATCAGTTTTTATGTGTACCCATACTATGTATGGTACACATAATGCCGGCATCCGGGGTGGCCATCCGTCGCTCGTCCATCCTTTGTCTGTCCATCCATCCGCCTGTCTGTCTGGCATCCATATCCATTTCTTTGGCATTCGATAACTTGAAAAATATTGCTTGGATTGTCAAGTTACTTTATATTTGTGTTCAGGTTACTGATGTGCCGAGCTGTACAGTTTTTGGTGTAAATCTGATAATTCGATCCTGAGATATTAATTCTTTATCCTTCAAATTGAGAATTCTTCCAATCCCGTTGGCACAAGATAACTCCAAAAATATCAATCCAGTTGTCATGTTACTTTATGTATATCTTCAGGTTACTGATGTTCCGAGCTGTATAGTTTTTGGTGTAAATCTGTTATTTTGATTGTGAGATATTAACCCTTTATCCTTCAAATTGAAAATTCCTCCCATCCCTTTGGCATTCGATAACTTGAAAAATATTGCTTGGATTGTCAAGTTACTTTATATTTGTGTTCAGGTTACTGATGTGCCGAGCTGTATAGTTTTGGGTGTAAATCTGATAATTTGATCCTGAGATATTAACCCTTTATCCTTCAAATTGAAAATTCTTCCAATCCCTTTGGCATTCGATAACTTGAAAAATATTACTTGGATTGTCAAGTTACTTTTTATTTGTGTTCAGGTTACAGATGTGCCAAGCTGTATAGTTTTTGGTGTAAATCTGAGAATTTGATCCTGAGGTATTAACACTTTGTTCTTCAAATTGAAAATTCCTCCAATCCCTTTGGAATTCGATAACTTGAAAAATATTGCTTGGATTGTCAAGTTACTTTATATTTTTGTTCCGCTTACTGATGTGCCAAGCTGTATAGTTTTTGGTGTAAATCTGTTATTTTGATCCTGAGATATTAACACTTTATCCTTCAAATTGAAAATTCCTCCAATCCCTTTGGCATTCGATAACTTGAAAAATATTGCTTGGATTATCAAGTTACTTTATATTTGTGTTCAGGTTACTGATGTGCCGAGCTGTATAGTTTTTGGTGTAAATCTGATAATTTGATCCTGAGATATTAACAACCCTTTGTCCTTCAAATTGAAAATTCCTCCAATCCCTTTGGCATTCGATAACTTGAAAAATATTGCTTGGATTGTCAAGTTACTTTTTATTTGTGTTCAGGTTACTGATGTACCAAGCTGTATAGTTTTTGGTGTAAATCTGAGAATTTGATCCTGAGATATTAACGCTTTGTTCTTCAAATTGAAAATTCCTCCAATCCCTTTGGAATTTGATAACTTGAAAAATATTGCTTGGATTGTCAAGTTACTTTATATGTTTGTTCCGGTTACTGATGTGCCAAGCTGTATACTTTTTGGTGTAAATCTGTTATTTTGATCGTGAGATATTAACACTTTATCCTTCAAATTGAAAATTCCTCCAATCCCTTTGGCATTCGATAACTTGAAAAATATTGCTTGCATTGTCAAGTTACTTTATATTTGTGTTCAGGTTACTGATGTGCCAAGCTGTATAGTTTTTGGTGTAAATCTGATAATTTGATCCTGAGATATTAATCCTTTATCCTTCAAATTGAAAATTCCTCCAATCCCTTTGGCATGAGATAACTCGAAAAATATCAGTCCGATTGTCATGTTACTTCATATATGTGTTCAGGTTACTGATGTGCCAAGCTGTATAGTTTTTGGTATAAATCTGATAATTTGATCCTGTGATATTAACCCTTTATCCTTCAAATTGAGAACTCCTCCAATCCATTTCTTCGGCATGCGATAACTCAAAAAATATTAATCTGATTATCAGGTTACTTTATATATGCATTCAGGTTACTGATGTGCTGTGCTGTATAGTTTTTTATGTAAATCTAATAATTTGATCCAGAGATATTAACCCTTTATCCATCAAATTAGGCACTCCTCCAATCCATTTCTATATGTACCCATACCATGTATGGTGTGCATAATGTCGACATCCGGGGTGGCCCTCCGTCATACAGCTTTCTACTAGTTGAGCGTATGGGTACACATTTGACGATTTTATTAGCCTATTTTTTGTACAGAACTTCTGTATGAAAGTTTTGATTTGAATAAATTTTTGTAGGAATGTTCAGTAACATGGAATACATCACATATAATACAGGTTTTTTTCTCAGGCAGAAATTATGCAAATTAGATGAACTTTGATTTGTTCAGTGCTACTTATACATAGTAAGTGCACATGTCAATACGACTCGGGCTAGAGTCTGTATTTATGAACTGATCTTCACGAAACTTCTTGGGGTACCTTTGTTATCACCTTGTGACAGGAACGAGTATTTTGGGGATGCCTTTGTTATCACTGAGCTGTGAGAACAAATATTTTTGGGTTCAGTCAGACCCACTCTGGGACTCAAAGATTTCTTTTCTAGTTTAGCATCTAACTGTCACCCCACTTTTTCAATACTTTACCTATATATTTGTTACAGGCTACAGACAGCATTTATGTACAGACCGTTACAATACTTTACATGTACCTTTGTTATCAGGTCATTACCTAGATGTTTGTCATTGCTGTGTCACACACTATACATGCAAATGTCTTAAACAAGTTGAGCTACAGTGTCATTGACACTTTCATTATAGGATACTAATCTAAGGATACTATTACCTATTTGGCCCAGCCTTCTAGGCCACCCCAAGACATACCTATTCCAAATTCCCCTTATAAACTATCGAGCAGGTACTGAAAAGTCATTGCTCGAACGACTCAAAGCCCATCAAGCAGATGAGCTTTAGATCAATTGCTCGATCGAGTGACTCCACATACTGCTTGAACGACTCGAAAACCATCGAGGAAATGAGCTATAGAGCAAATGCTCAATCGAGTGACTCGCTACTGCTCTTCGACTCCTTTCGGTATTTAAGGATACCTATGGCCTGGTATTGTATTATTTGAGGATACCTTTCAAGGATACTTTTTATAGGATACTTATCTAAGGATACTATTACCTATTTGGCCCAGCCTTCTAGGCCACCCCAAGACATATCTATTCCAAATTCCCCTTATAAGCTATCGAGCAGTTATTGAAAAGTCATTGCTCGAACGACTTGAAGCACATCGCATAAATTAGCTTTAGAGCTATTGCTCAATCGAGTGACTCCACATACTGCCCGAACGGATTGAATCCCATCGAGCAAATGAGCTATAAAGCAATTGCTCGTTCGAGTGACTCGCCATTACTGCTCTTCGACTCGTTAAGGAAAAAGGAGTGCCAAAGGCCACACATTTTTTTTTCAAAAAGGTGTTCTCAAAGTGGGATACCTAGAAAATTGATGATTTTCCCTAATAAGCTATCGAGCCAAGAGAGTAATTGCTCTATGAGCAGCTGCTCGGACGACTCGAATCCCATCCGGCAAATGAACTATAATAGAGCAATCGCTCAATCGAGTGACTCCACATACTGCTCGAGCGATTCAAATTCCATCGAGCAAATTAGCTATGGAGCAATTGCTCAATTGAGTGACTCACACATGCGGCTCTATGGATTATTTCAGAAAAAAAGAGATTCCATAGCCACACACGTTTTCCAAAAACGGATTCCATAAATTGGATTTTTATTTGACTCCGTAAAATTGGATTCCGTGTTTTTACATCAGCACTCGAGGATATGGAAAGGGACTGATAACACCCAATTATTATTGCAAGAACCTGAACGGACTAAGATATGAAATATACAACCAACAACTGCAAAACAACGAAGGTACAAACGTGAACGAATATCCAAAAAAGATCGAAATGAACATAACAACAAAGATGGAACTAGTGGGACAGAGATGAGCAGACCGAACTCAACTAACATCGAAGAGAACTGATCCCAGTGAAGTGAACAGAACACAACCCGGTCCTACTATTTAACGAACACAAACGAACATAAACGAACAGAAGAGAAAATAATAGGAAATACAAGTTAAAAATGGTTGAGGGTGCATATGCAGGTATATGTGGGTATATATTATTCGTTTGTAAAATTTTATTAACTTCTGATGAGTATTTTGATGATTAATAAAGTTTATAAAATGAACGACGGCGCGAAATTCTTGTGTTCGTGAAGTAGTAGCCTGCTTGAAGCTGTCGACAAGATGCGACAAAGGTGTGAAATCAATTAGCTGTCTATCTGAGGAAGAATGTCGCTGAGGAAAACAGCGAAATTTAGATTTAAGAGGATGGCAAGCGCCTATTTTAATCGTGTGTAAAATTGTATCCACGTCTAATGAATATTTTAGTGATAAATAAAGATTATAGCCATTATTTGGATTGACAAACATGCATCAAACTCTCGCTTTGGATTCCGAGGACGCATCACGGCGAGTCGGGGACAAACCGTGATCTTCCCTTAGAAAGCGGAGCAAGACTCGGATACATGTAGCATATTGTAACCCACATAATGATAATAATCTAAAGATCTTACAATATCTTGGGGATAAGTCATTAAAGTCCAGTTTAAGCGTTCCTGAAAACTTTCCCCGAACAAGCTCACCCTCCACCAACGCGGGCTCCCACGAACGAGAGAGGACAACCAGTCGCGTAGCCAAGAAAAAGTTTCCTGGGGGAGGGGGCGATAACTGGGGGGTGGGTGGTTTGGGGGGGGATGGGGGGGGGGGTTATAGCCATCAGATGCGCGAAAAGCGGGGGTGGGGGTGGGGGGGCCTTCCCCAGGATTTTTTTTTTTTGAGGGGGGGGGGGGGTATGGGGAAAATTTCCCAGGAAAATTTTAAAATCTAAGTCTAACTACTGGCGGGAAATATTTGGAAGGGGGTACAGCTACATTTTGGGGAGGGGGCACCTGCCCCCTGTGGCAACGACAAATCCCGGGACACCTCTTTCCAGGAAACGCGTTCCGTGATACAGTAGGCCTAACCGCTTCGCGATAAATGTTAGCCCAATAATATTAGCCTTCGCCTGTTCTCCAAATTTATTATTATTTTTTTTTTAATATGTCGCACCGGTGGTAAGTAAGGTAAGGCAGTGAATTGAAAAGAAAATCAGAATATATCTACCAAAGAAGTAAATATAATAATTTTTGGAAAACATAAAAACTCAAAATCCACCTGATTTGACTTTGTTAAGTCCACCGGTGCCAAGCCCGGGCAAAGGATGAGGGGAGTTCCTGGAAAGAGCCCGGGGTGTCCCCCTCGTTGGAGAGAGTCAGTGTGGGGAGGGGAGGGGTGCCCGGGATTTTTTTTCTCGGGTCGCGTTTGTAGGAGAGTACGGGTAGGGTTGTCCCCAATGTCGTAACCGCATGGGGCTGGGGGGGGGGGGGGGCACTTACCCCCTCCCCCCAAAATCTAGCTGTGTCCCCTTCCAAATGTTTTCCGCCAGTAGACTTAGATTTTAAAATTTTCCTGGGGGAGAACCCCCCCCCCCCCGAAAAAAAATTCCTGGAGAAGGACCCCCCAGAGCCCCCGCCTTTCGCGCATCTGATGGCTATCCCCGTCCCGCCCCCTGTTATCGCCCCCCCCCCCCCCGGAAACTTTTTCCTGGCTACGCGCCTGGTTGTCCTCTCTCGTTAGTGGGAGCCCGCGTTGGTGGAGGGTGAGCTTGTTCGGGGAAAGTGTTCAGGAAAGCTTAAACTGGACTTTAATGACTTATCCCCAAGATATTTTAAGATCTTTCGATTATTATCATTATGTGGGTGTACAATATGCTACATGTATCCGAGTCTTGCTCCGCTTTCTAAGGGTAGATTACGGTTTGTCCCCGACTCGCCGTGATGTGTCCTCTGAATCCAAAGCGAGAGTTTGATGCATGTTTGTCAATCCAAATAATGGCTATAATCTTTATTTATCACTAAAATACTCATCAGACGTGGATACAATTTTACACACGATTAAAATAGGCGCTTGCCATCCTCTTAAACCTAAATTTCGCTGTTTTCCTCAGCGACGTTTTTCCTCAGATAGACAGCTAATTGATTTCACACCTTTGTCGCATCTTGTCGACAGCTTCAAGCAGGCTACAACTTAACGAACACAAGAATTTCGCGCCGTCGTACATTTTATAAACCTTATTAATCATCAAAATACTCATCAGAAGTGAATAAAATTTTACAAACGAATAATATATACCCACATATACCTGCATATGCACCCTCAATCATTTTTAACTTGTATTTCCATTTATTTTCTCTTCTGTTCGTTTATGTTCGTTTATGTTCGTTTGTGTTCGTTAAATAGTAGGACCCACACAACCAAGTGAACGAAGAGCCAACACAACCAAGATTTAAATGAACAAAACACAACAAATTGAGCTGATCTGATCGAACACAACCAAGATCGAAGTGAACAGAACAAAGTGAACAAAGTTTTGAATGAACTCAAAATAACCTAGTGTTTACACCTTTTGCAAGTGAGAAAATGAATGGTTTCGCGCACCGCAAATGCACAGGGACGGTTTGGAGCAAGCACCTTTTGACTCTCTTTTACTGTTTATTTGAGGCTTAGCGACGTGTCTGGGCGTGTTGAAGGAGGAAAGTGGCCAGGTTGGGTTAATGACGTCTGCTCTTTTTGCCCTTTTTCTTGGTTTTGTTGCCCCGGGTGAGTACTTCTTTTATGTGTCTGTGGAAGTCCTGCTTCCTGACTTTCAAGCCTCAAAGAGTTTCTCTGGATATGCTAGGACTCTAGTTTTATTTTCGCCTTCTTCCCAGATGTCCTCAATGTATTTCCCGAACTGACTGATGGAACCAACGAAGTCAAGCTTAAGGGATCCATAGAGGTCGATGGCGCGTTCATCCAGGAACTCTATGAATTCGGCCGATGGTATCTCCTTCTGGTTGCCTTCATCTGGGTAATACTTTTTGCCGGTAAAAGGGACGGTATCCGGTAAAAAGGACGGTATGTGTATAAAAACTACGTTTTAAAGTACTAAATGTACCTCTGAATGTGTGAAAAATGATTTTTTAAGGAAGCTTACGCAATAATAAATATATAGAAGGAAGATTAAGTATTGTTTGTTTTACTGTAGACTACTTTCAAGACCAAATAGATCATTTCGCCATCGACACCGATCGACACGCCATTTTGTGCAAGGAAAACAACGATTTCGCTGAGGTACACGACGGGGTGAATATTACTTGCTCGATGGAGGTGTAACCAATTCGTGTGCGTAACATTTAGATGTTTCTGTTCACTACAAGGGGATTTAACAGAAAGGTTTTGGGAGATGAACAGTTTATAATTTGAAAATAGTCTACAATAAAACAAACAATACTTAATCTTCCTTATATATATTTATTATTGCGTACGCTTAATTAAATTGTCACTTTTCACACATTCAGCTGTACATCTAGTTCTTTAAAAAATAGTATTATACCCTTACCGTCCTTTTTACCGGCAAAAAGTTGTGTTCAAGCTATTTTTTAAACGCGGTTCATAACTTATTTTCAGTTAGCGTTTTGTCAAACACATGCCGAGGTGATAATAAATATTAAAACCAACCACACATCAGTGGATACGAGTTCTAGATTCCTGTATGTCCTACCCCAATGATACTCACAGGCGCCTATTAAGACTGGAGCGCCTTGTTCTCACTCCACCAATCCCTATGTGTGAGCTCCCAGTGGTGGCCCCCCCCCGGGGGGGGGGGGGGGGGGGGGGAGTTGAGAGCCCCCAAATGCAAACCATAATTAACTGTTTTTAACCCCCACGTTTCCCCAGGAGGCACCAGAATCGAGCTCAGAGATTCAGAATTTGAAGAAAGGGCTCATCGTGGGAGGCAATACGCACAATTCCATAGTTCAAGCGTTATATCGATCTAGCCCCCATCCCCACACACACACACCATTTCGAAAATATGAAATGGATTTTTTTTATCTAGTACAGGCGTAGTCAGTATGCTATAATGGAGGTGGGCAGTTTTTTTTTTTTTTTGGGGGGGGGGGGGGGGGCAATCAAAATATTTCGAAGGTCGTTGTGGGGTTTGCACCCCAAAAAAAAAAGAAAAAAAAAAAGAAAATGCAAACTCTCACATACTATTTTTCGGGGATTGGCGGCCAGTTTCTGTCTGGAATTAGCTTGAATAAACTATATTACGCCTGTGTGTCTATAGCCATCAGACGCGCTATCACTCTGATGAGACGGTAATCCAAACTTGGGCCTAAAGTCCGCAACGCGCTCGTTCCCATCAGGTGCCATAAGCTATGTTTTGGAAGCAGAAAATTAAAATATATAAATAATTGAATGGCGATTTTCGTATATAGCGCTGACCGGTTTTGGCCGTTACAACTGGGTTGTCATTAGTTGTTTGCAACGGCCAACGTTTTATAAGATTATTTTGTACAAAATCATGTTTTTTTCTATATTGCTTGTTAATTCCAGTCGCCCACTATACATATTGTGTATGATAAACACTAATGTGTATAGCGGGCGATTGGAATTAATAACTAATGAATTGCTTACGATAATTTGTCTCTGGGGAGGTCTAGCCCTAGTTCCAAATATCATGCTTGCCCCCACCCCCACCATATTACAGAATCCTGGCTACGCCCCACTAGATATATAATCCATTTCCTATATTTTCGAAATGGTGGGGGAGGGGGGGGGGGGGCGCAAGATCGACATAGCGCTGGCATATTTCAATGGCTTGAACTATGGAACTGGGCGTATATTCCTTCCCACGGTTGTGGGCCTTTTCCTGCATATTTTTTTTCTTCAAATTCTGAAGCTCTCAGATCGGTTCTGGTGCCTCCTGAGGAAACATGGGGGTTAAAAACAGTAAGTTACGGTTTGCATTTGGTGCCCCGCAGCCCCCCCCCCCCCCCCCAGGGCCCACCACTGTGAGCTCACACATAGGAATTGGTGGAGTGAGAACAAGGGGCCCTTGTCTTAATAGGCTCACGTGGGTATCACTGAGGTGGGACTTACAGGAATCTAGAACTAGTATCCACTGATGTATGGTTGGTTTTAATAGTTATTATCACCCCGGCATGTGTTTGGCGAAATGCTAACTGAAAATAAAATATGAACCCCCGTTTAAAAAAAAGCTTGAACACAACTTTTTGCCGGTAAAAGGGACGGTAAACGTATAAAAACTGTTTTAAAGTACTAAATGTACCTCTGAAAGTGTGAAGTGACAATTTAATAAAGCGTGCGCAATATAAAACGAAGATTGAGTATTGTTTGTTTTATCGTTGACTATTTTCAAATTATAAATGGTTTCTCTCAACAAAAATATTTCTGTTAAATCCCCTCTTAGTGAACAGAAACATCTAAAATTAGCTACACGTCCATCTAGCAAGTATGATAATATTCACCCCGTCGTGCACCTCAGCGAAATCGTTGTTTTCCTTGCACAAAATGGCGTGTCGATCGGTCTCGATGGCGAAATGATCTATTTTGTCTTGAAAATAGTCTACATTAAAACAAACAATACTTAATCTTTCTTCTATATATTTATTATTGCGTAAGCTTCCTTAAATAATCACTTTTCACACATTCAGAGGTACATTTAGTACTTTAAAACGTAGTTTTTATACTCTTACCGTCCTTTTTACCGGCAAAAAGTATTACACCTTCATCTTCCTTGTCAGAGCCCAGGCTTGATTGGTCCAAGCAGACGTCTCCTCGCTTTCCGACCTCTTTGGTGAAGAGGTGGTGGGTTTGCATAGGAGGGGGAAGGAGGTGGGGATTTGATGGTTGACACCTTCTCCTCTTCCTGTTTCTCTGTCTCTGCTCTTCTCCTTTCAAGCCAGGCCTCCATTCGCCTGGCGTCCTGGCGTTTGGTGGATGGTGACTTTTTCTTCTTCTGTACTTCCACTAGTGTTTTAATGGTTTCGGTGGCAGACTTTTTTCTCTTCCCCTGTGGTGGACCACTGCAAGCAGGCCCGCGAAAGGTGCTACCACTCCCAGAGGTGGGATTCATCTTGTACTTAACGGTGAGCTGGACGCAGCCATTCTCAGCATGGACATCCCAGTTGAGAAGTGAGCTAGCGTCCAGCACCAGCAAAGTGTCCTTGATTTTCTTTGGCAGGTAATCCATTGCTAATTAGTTGTTCACGCTCTGATGTCAGAAGTGTGAATGAACTGATGACATGCAAAGAATTGAATGAAATTGCAAGTGTTACACCCTCGTGCTACCATAAAAACCAAGATGGCGGCCCCCAGTATACAAAAGGGCCAACGGAAACACGTACCACCCTAACAACACGCGCTGCGTATGCACACTAGGACCACGTATCACTATGGTAATGACGTCACAAGATGGCCGCTCACGCGGGTTACCATGACAACACAACATTGCGCCACTGGGTCACGTGACATGACGTCACTTCCTTGGTCCGGGGGTAGGTGCGGCCAATAGGGGCCGATCTCCACATCTATTACTGGGGGAGTGACCTCTAGATAGGAGCTACCAATTTTTTTTTTCATTTCCGTTGAAAGATGTTGCAGTTACCTTGACCTTTGAACTTTGTGGATTTGTGCATCAATATTTTCCTTTGGCACGCCCTGTATGGTGCATTCATGAATTGGTCGCTTTAAAACTAAGTTTGCTTCTTTGGGCTGACGTCTGAATGGGAGATTTTGTTTTTTATTCCATTTCCACCAAGAAATGTTGCCGTGAGCAGCAACATTCAACTGACCTGTTTGGACGTCAACAATTTTCTTTGGCACACGGACATGTCGCAAGAAAAATCGAATCACTTTGGTCTCGTTACAGTTATTCAGGCGAAAATGTCGGCTTTTCAAGAAATGTTCAGCTTCTGATTAACACGGCCGAGGATATTTCGCATTTAAATTACCTCCCCTATTCACAATGCTCACAATGTATATAGTTTCTGGAAGCTCTGAATATGGCCCTTTCTGGAGACAACAGCACACAACAAAAATCTTACAATATCACTCAAATACACTCAGCCGAATGACACAGTTGATGGCTAAAAAAATGGCTCAAAATGGTCAAAATTTTCTCATTTTGGTGATAAATCTCCAATTTTCGTGCATCGATAGTGATAAAACTGTGTTAAAGGAATTCCTCATTCCTCCACTAAGGATTTTACAGCATAATATGATCATTCTGACAAATAAAAAACATATGGGTTTCTTATTCATTTTTTCAGAAGGCTTTCTCAAAGCAAATTTACACAAAAATTGTCCCATTTGTAAACTGCAAATTGTCAGGTCCCAAACAGGTCTGGGTTAGTCATTTAACACTTCCACGTGACCTTGACCCCCAATTGAAATGAACTTGACATACACAGTTTGAATCAAGACCATCAACAGATTATTTTGGCCATATCCCCATTAATGAGAATTATTTACTAAATCCACACCACCATAAACTAAAACTATAGCTCAAAATAGTCATTTGGCTGAGGATATCCAATAACCTCGGAAATGACCTTTTAATAGGAAACGAGACCTTTGAAATTTGGTATGCTTATTCTGGTTGACCTCTAGATGGGAGCTATCAATTTTCTTCCATTGTCGTAAAAAGTTGCTGTTAGCAACGACCTTCAAACATAGTGCATTTGTGCATCAGCATTTTCCTTTGGCACGCCCTACAAGGTACATTCATGAATGGATTGCTTTGAAACTTGGTATGGTTTGGGGGTTGACCTCCAGATGGGAGCTTCTTTCATTCTTGTTAAAAAGTTGCTGTTGCAACAACCCTAAACTTTGCCCTTTTGCGCATCGACAATTCCCTTTTGCACACTGCATATGTCACATTTATGATCTGAAACTTGGTGTGCTAGTATGGAGCAACCTTTAGATGTGTGCTTTTGATTTCTTATCAACCTACCTTGCAATTGTTTACTACAGGCTTGCACTACAGTGGAAGAACCTAACTCGGATAAAATACTCTCTATTTTAATCTTTCCCAAGAGATTTGGGAAAGAAAAGTGATGTAAAACACCACGAAAAAAATAAGCCAAAACTGGGTCGAGCGCCATCAGCGCACACCCAGTACGGGACGCTCTTCTACAGTACAAATCCACGACTTCCGTAAACCAATGCGCAGTGCGCCAACAATTCATCATTCTTTTGATTATCTGCACACATGGTGGATGTGTGCCATTTTGCTATGTAACAGTGATAATTCAACTCGTTGATAATGGTTTTCCTGTGACTGGATTATGGATCTGAAGATCGTATAATAACAGGACTGTGTTTTATATATCCTCGTTAATGTTTTCAACCACATTCTCATTGTATATTATTTACTTTTCCGTTTTCGCGAATGTATTTTTTGGACATCGTGTCAACGCGGTTCGACAATAAAATTTTTCGGTTGATAAATTTAATTGTTATTGCAGTTAGGTGTCAATCAGGGACTGTCTGGACAGGATTTCTTCACTCTGTTGAGGGCTGAATTTCTGTTTTTTCGGTCCCTGTCGGCCGTCTGGGTTCTGTCGTGTACCCGCCGGTTTTTTTTTCTGCCACCTTCTCTCGTAGTTGAGGGTGTTCTTCTACTTTCTGTATCTGTTGAGTTCACCTTTTTCTTCTACTGCTCTCACCTCTGTTTTTTCCGGTTCGGTTCCTTCGGGGCAATTCCTTTTGCCCTCGCCTTGGTGCGTTCTCGTGGCTGTTTCTTCCGCACCCGCGGGTGGTGTGGAACGCTGTCGTTTCGGGCCCTCCCGACTCGACCACACTGGTGTGAGTTATTCCCCCTCCGTGGGGGATGTGCAGCTCCTCCCGCGGGGGGGGGGGGGGACGCTGTCGTTTCGGGGCCTCCCGACTCGACCACGTCCGGTGTGAGTTATACCCCCTCCATGGGGGATGTGCAGCTCCTCCCGCACCCGCGGGGGTGGATAACGCTGTCGTTTCGGGGCCTTCCGACTCGACCACGCCTGGTGAGAATTACTTCCCCTCCGTGGGGGATGTGCAGCTCCTCCCGCACCAGCGGGGGGGGGGGACACCGTCGTTTCGGGGCCTCACGACTCAACCATGTCTGGTGAGAGTTATTCCCCTTCCGTGGGGGTGTGCAGGTTTTTTTTTGCCGTGGTGGATACTGCGGGAGCTGTTGGATTTCTGGTGAAGAGATGCCTGGTTCCGGGACTATGCGCCCTCTCCAGTCGACATCTGAGGCTGTCACTAGGGTTGTTGTGACTCCTTTGGAGGCCGAGCTAGGTGGCTCTCTCCCCTTTTCCGCCAGTTCCAACAGCTCCCGACGTATCTGCTGCTACTGCTGTTCCGTCTACAACGTCATCGGGCACCGTTTTTAGCCGGCCTCGGCTTATCCCTGCAAGGGTCTGCAGGGATGTCTGTAGTGTGGTTGTGGGGTATCGGCCTCAGCCTTCCCCGACTTCAACTCGGCGAAGTCGGAAGTGACTGCCGACTGAACCCCCCTACTGTGTCCTCTCAGCCATTGAGCACAGTAGTTTTATACCTGCAGTGGTATGCAGCGGTGTCTGGGAGTGTAGACGTGGGGGTATCGGCCTCAGCCTTCCCTGACTTCAACTCGGCGAAGTTGAAGAGGCTGCCGGCCGGACCCTCTACTGTGGTCTCTGCGCCGTCGAGTACCACAGTTTTGTCATTGGCGTTTTCCTTTGCTTCCAGCGAGGCAGCGAGTGGTTTCCAGGCGCCCCCTATGGCGCCGCCTCCCGGGATTGGAAACAGGCCGCTTTCTGATCCCCCTGGTGCCATGGGAGGCGTCGGTTGGTTTGCCCACGATGGGCTATGTGTCTTCCGACTCCGGGGAGGAGTCGGACATCCTTGATGTCGAGAGCCAGCAGTCTTCTGACTAGGGGGCAGCTCTTGACTTTGTGTTTGGGTTCCTTCCGGGTCTCAAACCATCAAACCAGCCGACAGTGTCAGCCAGGCCGCGATCATCGGTCGCGCGCCTACAGCCTGTGGAGCAACCTGCTTCTGGGCGTCTTCGACCGTGCCATTCAGTACAGGTGGTTGAAGCATTTCAGCTTTGGACTCAAAGCTGAGTTCCAAGGCTATGAAGGCTCCATTCTTCACCGGGGTTGACACCTTTTTGCCTCCGGTGCGTTATCGTTACTACGATTTCGCCAATCCGCCAGTCTGCCAGACTTTGACGGGTTTGGATCAGGACTCCAATTCCCTCGGGCTTTCCAAGCCCAAGTCGGCCGTCATTCCTATGACGACTCTGGAGTCCATGTTGGGCTTATCGAGAGAAATGCTGGGTATGCTTTCTCTCTCCGATCACGTCGTATCTGCCTCCAGATAGGTTTGACGATGTACAGGCTCCTTTGCGTGTGCTGTCCAAGGCGCTCATGCATCTTACTCACACGCACGTCTGTGACACGGCTATTTTGGAACTAGTTCGAAGGGACTCTGTGCTGGACACAGGCCGATCCCTTTCTGGGGGCAACGCGCTGCTCTTCGGTCTGCTTCTTTGGCAGGTCCGCTACTGTTCCATGGGTTCCGTGTCGACGGTCCGGGATGACATCCTACGTCATTCCAAAGATCAGCTGCTGCTTCGTCAGCTTGATCAGCCTTCTCGGGGAGGCAGGGACCATTCAAAGCCTAACAAGTACCCTTCTGCTTCCTCTGCGAAGCAAAGGGCTGATCCTTCTGCCACCGCTTCTACTTCTTACTCACGGGGTAAGGGTAAGCGCCGGCAGACTAGAGGGAAGTCTCAGGATTCTTCATTCAGTATAGGAGGTGGTTTCTCCTCTCGCGGGTCTCTCCGGGGCTCGAACTGAAGGTCCTCACCTCGATTCGTCCAGGTTGGAGGAATTGGAGGAAGGATAGCAGAGTTCGCAGACCGTTGGGCCACCATCACATCCGATCCTTGGGTGTTCTATGTTGTTCGGTCCGGTCTGCGAATATCCTTCCGAAGGCACCCCACTCTGTCCAGAGTGCCTCTTCCAACCACAGTTCCTTCAGACGTTTTACGTCGGAAGCTTTTGTCCACTGAGATAGACAATCTCCTGGCCAAGGGGGCGATCGAGGTCGTCAAGAACATTCAGTCAGTGGGGTTTTATTCCCACCTGTTCTTAGTGCCGAAGAAGGTCGGCCGACTCCGACCGGTTATCGATTCGAGTATCCTGAACCAGTCTATCATTGCTCCCAAGTTCAGCATGGAGACTTTCAGGTCGGTCCACCGTTCCATTCACCAGGGAGATTTCACTTCCAGCATCGACCTGCGAGACGCTTACTTTCACGTTCCTATTCAAGTATCTCAGGTTCGCTTTTCTGGGGCGAGTTTACCAGTTGAAGGCCATGCCTTTCGGCCTCAACCTGGCTCCTTGGGCCTTCACCCATCTGATGTCGCATGTGATAGCCTTCCATCGCACACAGTCCAGGGTGACTACTTCGGCATATCTAGACGATATCCTCCAGAGGCATTCCAATGCTGCCTTACTGGAGTTGGATGTCGACACTCTGTTGAGCTTGCTCACGTCTCTAGGATTCAGAGTCAACGAGAAGTCGGATCTGTCCCTTCTCAGTCATTTTGTCATCTGGGGATGGCCTTCCGCACTCAGTTCAATACGGTGGCGGTTCCCCAGGCCAGGGCTGTGATTCTCTCAGAGCTTTTGCTCTGACCCTGTTCCCAGTCCATATCCGCGACAGCACGGGGTATTCTCCAGCTTCTCGGTCTCTGCGGTTCGGTGACAGATCTCATTCCTCTAAGTCAGCTGCATATCAGACCTCTCCAACACTTTCTGCTCAGTCGTTGGAGGCCGAATGTTGATTCTCTGGATCTGGTACTTCAGTTACCAAAATCTCTTATCCTCGCCTTCTCCACTGGACGAATGTTCAGTGGATCACGCAGGATGTCCCGTTGGACTTACCCACGTCCGATCGCGTTCTGACGGCAGATGTCAGCGATCTCGTATGGGGTGCGACGTTGGATCCTCTAGGTCTTTCCCTTCACGGGATGTGGGACCAGGATCGGGCATCTCTACACATCAACCAGAAGGAGCTTCTTGCTCTTCTGAGTTTCAGGCAGTGGATCCCTCACCTGTCGAATCGCCAGGTCCTTCTGTTGTTCGACAATTCGACAGTGGTTGCTTACATTCGGAACCAGGGTGGCACGCACTCAGTTTCAATGTACGAATTGGCTCGGGATCTTCTACTGATCGCTCAGGATGTCAACGCCGAGGGTGGTTGTTCGTCACATTTCCGGTCGTCTGAACGTCCTAGCCGACTCCCTGTCCCGACGGGGCAGGTTCTTTTCCACCGAGTGGATTCTCCACATGGCGGTGTTCCCTCGATCTCTTTGAGACTCGTTGGAACCATCCGGTGGACACTTTCGTGTCCCCGTGTCCAGATGCTCTGGCTTTCGCCATGGACGCTCAGGCCCTCTTTGGGGCGGTCTTGTCGGCTACGCCTTCCTGCCGGGTCCGATTCCGCCTCAGGTTCTCGCCCAGATATGAACCTGCAGTCGTCGAATCCTTTCGATCACACCCCTGTCGCCTCGGTGGGTGTGGATCAATCTGCTCCGCTCTCTCTTAGCGGCGATTCCGGCATGTCTCCCTCCACATCGCGACTATCTTTGCCAAAGTCGCCCGAGGAGGTTTCAAGTTGACCCGACTTCATTGTGCCTTCGCACATGTCTTTTATCGGGTCCTGTCTCCTCCGTGGTGGTTTTTCGAGACAAGCAGTGGAGTTGCTTTTCTTCTTCAAGGAGGCACTCACTCCACTGGTTTAGCCTCTCGATGGTGTGCGATCACTCTGTTGCTTCTGTCACTCCTTCGATCACACCGCTTGCGGTGTTTCTGGTATATGTTTGTTTCTGGGGATCTCCAGCAATGGGTACAAGTCCATGCTTCGGAGACCTTTTTCATATGAGGTACCGCATTGTTTCGACACTCATCCTTGCCTCTCCAAGCTTGTTCAGCACTTTTCCTTGAAAAGGCCTAGGACTTTGCAGTTTACTCCAAGATGGTCACTTTCTTGGGCGCTGCTCTGCTTGGGGGTGGGGGGGGGGGGCGTTCGCGCCTTTATCTTGGATGGATATGCGTTTTCTCACATGCCAGATCTCTCCTGCATCCATTTCTCGATGGATTTGTCTTGCTATTCGTGCAGCTTCCGTTCGTCTAGCTACTGGTGTTTGTATTACCAATTGTTTTTTTCTGCCACGAGGTGCGTGCATTGTCTTCCTCTTTTAATAACTCTGTCATGTTGTCGGATGACGGATGTTATACTGGCAGCCTACTGGAGAAATGCTACATTCTCCTTTTATCTGCGACAGTTGCAGGAGCCGACAGAGGACCTTTGTCCTAGGGGCCCTCTTTCTTTGGCTCAGGCTGTTGTCTATCACAGCCATTCAGCTTTTTTCAGGGTCAGTTCCAGCTCTGTGCTGTTACTGCCCTTTCTGTCAGTGCGTCGCACTTCACCATACGCCTCATCTTTCATTGCCTTTTACTAATGTTTGTGATGTTATGGTTTGATAGGCCTAGGGATCTCTTCCTCTGTCCACGGTTCCAGTGCTATTGAGTTATGTGTGGGTTGGTTATGTGATTCCCTCCATCATATTGTCTATTCAGCCTGTAGTATACAATTGCAAGGTAGGTTGATAAGAAATATAAATTTTATAGTAAATTTCCTTTCTTATTATACCTACCGCAATTGTTTACATGGAGGCCGTCCCGTCTTCTTATTCGGGTAAGAATCCTTCCTCCCCGCTGATCACATAACTCCTGTGTTGTCGGAATCAAAAGAATGATGAATTGATGACGCACTGCGCATTGGTTTACGGAAGTCGTGGATTTGTACTATGGAAGAGCGTCCCATACTGGGTGTGCGCCGATGGCGCTCGACCCAGTTTTGGCTTATTTTTTACGTGGTGTTTTTACACCACTTTTCTTTTCCAAATCTCTTTGGAAAGATTAAAATAGAGAGTATTTTATCCGAGTTAGGTTCTTCTACTGTAGTGCAAGCCTGTAGTGAACAATTGCGGTAGGTATAATAAGAAAGGAAATTTACTTTTAAATTTATATTTTCTTTCATTTCCATCGAGAACTGTTGCTATTAGCAATTAATTATCTTTGAACTTTGCCTGTCGTTTTGCATCAACAGTTTTCTTTGGCCCGCTCTGTGGGGCGGATTTATGAATGGATTGGTTTGAAACTTGGTATGCTTATTTTTGGTGACTTCTAGAGGAGAGCTGTAGATTGTCTCGTCCATTTTCGTTAAAAATATGCCATTAGCAACGACCTTCAACTTTGTCGTTTTGTCTGTGGACAATTTCCTTTGGAACACTGCACAGTTCACATTTATGATTTTAATCGCTTAGGAAGATGGTGTGCTTGTTTGGAGCAACCTCTAGATGGGAGCTTTTGATTTTTTTCATTTTTCTCCAAAAACGTTTCCGTTAGCAGGGACCTTTGAACTCAATGCATTTGTGCATCAGCATTTTCATTTGGCAAGACCTGCAGGATGAATTTGTGAATGGATCAGTTTGGAACTTGGTATGCATGTTTGGGGTAACCTCTAGGTGTCGGCTGTCGATTTTCTTCCATTTCTGTCAAAACCCTGGCCGTCAACAATGACATTTAAAATTAGTGCATTTATGCATCGACATATTCCTTTGACATGCCGTTCAGGGCACATTTATGATTTGTTTGCTTTGAAACTTGGTTATAGTTCGTTAAAAAACGTTGCCGTAGGAACGGCCTTTGAACTTGGTGCATTTGTACATCGACATATTCGTTTGGCACGCTCTATAGGGCACATTTATGAATCTTCCCTTTTGCATTCCCTACAGGGCACATTTATGAATTTCCAGAAAAAAACCATCACCACTAGCAACGATCTTCAAAAGTGCATTTGTACATTAACCTTTTCCTTTGGCACCTCAGAAGACGCATTCATAATCGGATTGTTTTGAAACTTGGTATGCTTATTTAGACTGACCTAGATAGGACCTATCGATTTTCCTTTCATTTCCGTCAATAACTGCTTCTGTTAGCAACGGCCCGTGAAATTAGTGCATTTGTGCATCCACATTCTTCGACATGGCCCACATAGCGCATTTATCAAAGGATTGTTTTAGAACTTGGTGTGCCAATTAGGCGAGACCTCTAGATAAAAGCTATCGATTAGCACTCTTTTTTGTGAAGAAAGTTGCCGTGTACAATGATCTTTAAACTTAATGCATTTGTGTATCAACATTCGTCCTTTCACCAGCCCAACAATTTACATTTTACCACGGATTGCTCTGACATTGTGCACACACAATGTTGTTATGTTGAAGTTTCACCAAACAACATTGGAACTAGTGATCTTCAATTTTGCCATTTCACTTATAATTTACCAAGTTCAAGTTTGTCAAGTTGACCTACAATGTCAATGACCGACCGACAGTGATACTTATCGAGAACAACCAATTTCCTCAAATTATCCTAATTTTAATGTCTGAACATGATCTTTTCTTGGTAGAATTGTCTTGCCTGTGCAATGATTATGTCATTTTTGGCACTTCCGATCCGAAATGGCCTCCAAACCAAGAAAAAGCCTTTTTAGGATTCCGCCTTCTTTATACAGTGCACATGGTTGTTTTATGGAGGCCACATTCCTGGTTTACATAGTGGCACATCGTTGTTATGCGCATGTGAGGCCTTCAACAATAATGGTGTGTGTCTGGAGGGTGTATTTGTTTCAATGGGAACATAAAATTACCGAAAATGACTTAACCCTTTACCTAACATGAAAAGCAGACGACACTTGCAAATAAATTTCTTGAATAACTAATTTTTTCATTTTTTGTCTCAAAAACATAGGTTATGACCCTTCTTTGGAACGAGCTCGAATTCTTTCTGAATCCAGTAAAAACCATTGGCTGGATTTGAATTTATACTCATCTGGCGGTCACGATTAGCCGCCATTGTGCTCTTTGAAATATCCGACCCTATCCCGAGGTTTTCCCTCCAACGAGTCTTGCAATGTCCGTTTATATTGCTCGATTTCCGCCCTGCGAACCCTGGAAAGTGGAGCAGTGCTTGTTTACTGTGGCTCATAAGTTCTGCTTTACTGGTAAAATAAGACCCGGAACGAAATCCTAGGACAGAAGTCCTGTAACGTGGGAAACATAGGTATAAACGATTGTCTAAACTTGATTTCAAACCTATGTTGCGGCTATGATTTAGCCAGAGATGCAGAAAGTGACTTTAAAACAACAGTAAATATAAAAATAAATTGCTCCATTCACCAAAGCCTCGTCTTTTCTCGGGTCATAATAGTAATCTCCCTTTGATGATGGAATGTTTTTACAAGTCTGATGAAATGAAGAGCAATGAGAGTAATTGCTTCACGGTGTATCGGAGTACATGTTCTTTCAACTCTTTGGCCCATTTCGGAGAAAGGAGATTCTACAGCCAGACACTAGAATGGGCGCATGTGAAAGCAGTATTCTCTGGGCTTCATATGTGGGATTCCTTTGAACGTAGAACATATCATCAATGGAATTAAGGCCCTGCGAGGCTTCGAGGTTCGATTCGATTTCGAATCTTAAGTTGGTATTTGTTTCAATTCGCAATCGGCTGCTCGATTCGCTCTCGAATCTTCTTCGCGTGATTACAGCTTGGTATCCGCCCGCTTCGGCATCTCACAAAAGGTATAGTTCAAATGGAAATTGTACATAACAAATGTTGAAAGAAAAGACTGAGTATAACTTCCGCTACGTAACAAACAACATCTGAACTCATGCCACCAACCATGCTAATTTCAGGATCACTAGTCCCAATCAGTGTTGAATGCAAATTTAAAGTTTCCAGGCAATGTCGACGGTGAACTATAATCCTGACAGGGTAATATTCCAACTACATGATCAAGGCATGCCTTCGACGAAAGAATGCCTTGGTGATGTAGTTGGATTATTTTATCAGTCGGGACTTGGGCCGTCACAGTCGGAACAAGTCACGTTTATAGCATTCCATCCCTCATTGGTCATCTTCAAGACGCATCTAATTCGATTCGAGGTTCGATTCGATTTCGAATAACCGACGTGATTGGATTCGAGATTAGATTCGAAAATGTCGAATTCGCAGGGCCCTAAATAGCATTCCCCCCTTTTTCAGCGTGTGGGGATATAATGACTTGAGGTTAGACCTTAATGGGGTGTTTGCTCATAGCACCCATGCCCAGATCTGATGAAAATGGGATTTTATTATATGCCAGCCTATGAATTATCGGAAATTGTCTAAAAGATATTTCGATATCCATCAACTTGATGGATAACGAGGAATATCCCCCAGAAGTCTCCCAAATGACGTCCTTCACGCTTTGGCGCATGACGTCGCCTTGAGAACGATCAGTTGATTTTTGTTGTTGTTTTGAATCGTATGTGTAAACTTACAGTCGAATTGGGCTGAATATTGCGCAGTAAAATGTCATGTAACATATAATAAAATAATCGATTAGTGAATATTGGGAATTATCTCATTCGTCTGGACTTGTAAATATTGTTTTTCACTGGCGCAAGCGCTCGTGAAAAATAAAACTTTCAGGTCCATACTCATGAGATAACTCCCCATATTCACTAAAACAGCGTAGATACTCTCTAAAAATCGCCACAGGGTGACAGCAGAAAGGGATTTTATATATATACAGAACCACACTTATGTTTGAATCCGTTAACGATTACTGGACGAGAGCGAGTGGCACAAGGATACCACGAGAGCCGTTAGGCTCGAGTGGTATCCCAGCGCCACTCGCTCAAATCCAGTCATCGTTAACCTGTTCAGACATAAGTGTGGTTCTGTATTTATTATACATCCAACCCTGAAAAAGAATTCACTGTAATTAATCGCTAATTGAATTAAATAGTCGACAATTTGAACGGGTGAGAGGATTTTACTGAAAAATGGACAATTTTGTCAGAGAGCCAGTCATGAGTCTTTGACCTTGCCATCTGTAGAATCGCTGTTGGTTCATTGGCCAAAAAATGTCGGTCCGAACTGGTCCGAACACTCAAAACATCAAAAGTTGCGTTCAACATCAGGCATCAGAAATTATGAGCTCTAAAATGTGTTTTGAGGAGTGTGTCCCAGTGTATCCCACCGCCACTCGCTCGAATCCAGTCATCGTTAATCTATTCAGACATAAGTGTGGTTCTGTATTTATTACACATCCAACCCTGAAAAAGAATTCACTGTAATTAATCGCTAATTGAATTAAATAGTCGACAATTTGAACGGGTGAGAGGATTTTACTGAAAAATGGACAATTTTGTCAGAGAACCAGTCATGAGTCTTTGACCTTGCCACCTGTAGAATCGCTGTTGGTTCATTGGCCAAAAAATGTCGGTCCGAACTGGTCCGAACACTCAAAACATCAAAAGTTGCGTTCAACATCAGGCATCAGAAATTATGAGCTCTAAAATGTGTTTTGAGGAGTGTGTGTACAGGCATCATTATATACGGAGGATAGAAAATGTACAAGGATTTTAATTTAAATACGATGCGCGCTGGTCGCTCTGTTTAAATTTCGTGCTTTCTTGAACTGAAACTAAACTTTAAAGTAGACCTCGGCTTGACTGTGCATTAGGCTATTGTAATTTCTGTTCTGCATTGTAACAAAATTACACTCTGGATGAGAAAAGACATTTTTGTACAATAATTAACCTTCCGGTGCATCCATTCGATCGTTAAGAGTAACTGTGGCAGTTTGTGATTCCATTCTGGGTGAACTCAGCAGCCTTGGTTAATTGGCACTTTATTTTTCAACATTATAATATAAAGTTTCTCTTTCTGACTTGAAATTTAGCCTTTTTTATTTTACCCCAAGTCTTGATAACCTTTGTTTGAAATGAACTGCACTTACAATAAAGGCTTTTAGGTAGTCCACATTTACTACACACAAAGCGAGAAACAAATTGTACGATAACTGCAAGAAAATGTCATGTCTCTTGTCTCCACAAGTTTATACACCTTTACAACCTCCCCAGCCACACCACCATCACTAACCAGACAGAATTTTCTCGAAATGAAATCCAAAAGTCTTTGTCAGAGGCTGAAAGAGAAATATGGGGGGGGGGGGGGGGGGGGACTATTTTCACCAGTAAGCTCCAACTTATTTTTGTTGGTAATATTTTTAAAGATTGATTAATATTTTCATTATTTTGTTCAACTATACTTCACCAATTCGTTATCTGAATGCTATCTGGTTCAAAACAAAAATAATTCTTTATGTGTTTTGTTCTATATCTTGCCAATCTTAAATTATGAATTATTTTAAATTTGCATTTAGTTTTAAAACGGACTAATAGAATATGGCTAATGAAAGGCTTTTGGAGGACATTTTCTTGGGGATCATCCCGGATGGGGGGCTGACCAATCAAACTGACCTGCATTTTTGTTTCAAAATCAAAATGCAGGTCCTTATCTCGAATTTACCCCGGTAGCCCATGAAAATGCTCTGCCCACTGCCCTGATATTTGCCAAAAATAAAAAAAATAACCCTCCCTCTGAACAATTTGTTCAGAAAATACCAATCCCTTGCCATGAAAACTGCAAAATTAGTAGGTTGTTGGTGGGAGGGGGGGGGGGTCGGTTGAGAATGCAGACCCCCCCCCCCCCCCGCCCATATAGGTGGCATTTGATTTATTTAAGTTTTGATGCTGAGAGTTAAAGCAAAATAATGTACTTGTACAAAACAGAAATACTTGCAAAGATTCTTAATTAGTCACTTAAAAATCCATATAAATCTGTGTTTGGTAAATATCGTCATACTGTCTATGTTTTAAATATTGTAATTAATTTTTTTCATGGAAGTAGTCTCATAAAATTGCAATATATTGGATCAGACCGCATGTATTTACCTCTCCTCTCCTCTTCAAGACTATCCAGTAGTGGGTAGATGGTAACATTTTTTTCCCCAGTGTAAACTACAGAAAGTCATATTTCAGCATTACTACATTGGCACTTCCCCCCCCCCCCCCCCAAAAAAAAACAAACAAACAAAAAACGTTGCCCACAAACACGTAAAAAAATCATTGGTTCTACAAAATGTAAACTACTGAGTTTTTCTTAAACCGGTCTTTTCATTCTTCCACATTATTTTCTTTCTTCAACTAGTGTGGCTGTGGAGGGGGGGGGGGGGGGGGTGGTGGTGTCATCCAGTAACGGACAGTAAGGCCTACTACTACAAGTAAGGGTGGAATCGGTGATAGTTAATCAGTAACTGCGTGTAGACTAGCTGTCAGTGTCAGGCATCTGCAGGCACTGTCGGCGTGTCGCAGTCGGTATTTCCGCTTCGCGGTAAACAGTTTTCACGATTGATTTTGTCCTGCTTCCCGAGAAATACTTCAACTTAACATGATCTTCAAAGTATGTTTGTTGTGTTGGCCAACGTGCTGCTTCATTACCGAAGTATGAATCGAATAGAATTATACAGTTGGCCTCGTATCGACACGTCGACAGCACGCGGCGCTGAGGGTAACAATGTTACAAAATTCTATAGGAACTGTAGCCTATATACCAGTGCCAGACGCCAATATCGAACCCAAATTGGACTTTTTTGCTCCAAATTAATTAAGTTTTCCTCGGTTTTCAATAACGAAAGCAAAGGTGGAGTTTCAATGTCCATTTTCCTGGTAGAGATAATGTATCCAGGAAGACTATCGATAGTTTTTTGCAAAGTTGTGCATTAAGGAATGAGAATCGGTAATTCCGACAGATAAATTAGCTGATGGTTCTCATTAGTTATTTTCCACTAAACGCTGCAAACTATAAGAACCAGTCTAACGAGAGACCTTGTGTACGCGAAGGGTACTTTTTATCGGATCGTACGGGAGCTTTCTGTTTAAAATTACCGCATGCCCCAAAAATCCGTGTGATCGCGAGAAATACAGTTACGGGTGTGTAATAAATGGGATTCCCGTGAATATGGGACTGGTAATCGATAGCATTTCTTTTTCATCGTATTATATGTGAGGTTAGCACTAAATTGAGTATTTTCGCATAGTTATCGACGAAAATGTGATCTTATAGCCACAGACTGACCATAGAAAGGTATTCCATTATGAACGTGAGAATAGTGATCTGCATGTGGAATCCATTACTCGTCGAATGATTGGCGTGAAGTTAGACTCCAATGGGTATTCCATCTTAGTGCCCGTCTCCCTTCCACTCGTTATGACAAAAATGTGGCTTTCTAGCCGCAGACTAACCATAAAAAGAGATACCGTAAATGAAATTCCTAGCCGGTTGCATCGCGACAAAAAAAAGGGGGGGGGGGCAGATATCTCGATCTTAATTATTTGTTTTTTGGCCAACGATGAGTTCTCATCAAACCTGGGACTGCGACGCACGTCAAAAATCCGTCAGTCATTTAAAATGTTTCTGATTCATAGATGAACCATCCTTGAACCCACGATATTTTAGCATTCCAGCGGCGCAAGTATATTGAAAAAGAGACACCATCTAAGAAGACACGAGGTGATTCATTCCATGTTCTTGTATTCTATCATTCTATTCTATTCTATCAAAATAGACCAGTCGAGCTACCTCATTTAAACGGAAGTGAATGCAAGGATTCAAACAGAATCCCGCTGGTGCCAAAGTGTGAAAGAGAATTATACCACTGCTCGAGCCAGCGTACACGCGTACTACAACCACGAAGAGAGACCCTCTCTCCACGTAAAGAAATAATAAGGAAAGACAGAGGAGAAAAAATATGTCTAGGCCGAACCCAGACTATCGGAATATTACACCATACAGTTAGCAAAGACCCAAACAAAGGAGACGCCTTTGTCCAGGAGAGAAACATGAGAGTGATGCTGCAATCAAGAACCATGAATAAACACAAGAAGGTTCTACAATACACTCAGACATTATGTACATAGATACAGAGAATCCTGTGTCAAAGCTTCACAACCAGTAACGATAAAGATACATAACCAATGAAGGAAGATAAGTAGAAGAAGAAGACAGAACAGAACAAAAGACCAGGGAAAACGAAGATCGAGGACTCAACACATTAGAGGCTACAGAGAAAGAAGATCAACCATAAACAAAGGACGAAGAGAAGTTTGAAATGAAACTTCGAACAGTGAATTCATTACATTTCTAGCACTTTTTGTTTATAAAAAAGGTGTTCCTGTTTTCTCTTATTTGCAGAGAAGGGGAATACTCTCGGGATCTGTAGCGAAGTAATTTGATAGGAATCCCACTCACGGAATCCCTTTCTATGATCAGTATGTGAAGCTTTCGTACACTCATACGGTGAAACGTGGGATGCTATCGATCAGCAGTCTCACATTCACAGAAGTTCCACTTACGGAATCATTTAAAAGGGCCTGACTAGGGTTGCAAAATCCCCTTTTCCCAGACGAGTCAAAGAGTACGAGTATTGCTTCAATTTTGCTCATTTCTCGGATGTGAGGTAAGCCAACTACAGATTGATAGCGAAACAAATCAAGATTAACATGTTCTGTATTGGTAGCAGACAGTAGTACAGTGTCACGAAATAATGGCAAAGGAATATAGTGAAAGTCATAGTTCGTTTGAACCCACTAGTACTATATGCAGTAGTGAATTTACGTAGCCATAGTAATGGTACAGTCCAACAAAAGTAGTAGTAGAAGACTATAGTAATAAAAGTGGAAGTTAATTACATGACAGTGGAAGGAGAATGGGCGTAGAAGCCATCGTCTGTATATGGGCTAAAATAATACTGTTTGCAGAATTCTTTAAACATATTCTCTTTCTAGTGCTCGAATATAGATTCCTATTTTCCAAAATTACTCCCATTGCTCTTCAGTCCATCAGACTAGGTAGAAAGCATACATATCAGCATTGAGGAGCTGGCAGCTGCTCGTCGTTGCTCGGTGGTTCTCTCCGGGTACTCCGGCTTCCTCCACCCGTAAAACTGTCACGGTCATGATTAGCCTTTGTGCATATATATGTGACCTTAAACATCAATAAATAAATAAATAAATAAATACATATCAGCAAAGAGTGTCAACTGGCTATGAAAGAAGAGCTTAGGTAATTAGAGAAATCTGATTAGACATTGTAAGACTTGGTCGACGATCAGAGGTAGCTAATAGTAGCCACATCAGATAGATTATGGTAGCCAGAATAGGGTCTAGAATAGAGGAAACCGAGAGTTTTGAAAGAATTCGGGCCGGCAAAATACACGCATTGTATCGAACACACGCCCATGATATGCCCACTATACTATCGTCCTATAGTAACCAAGTGCTATCCAAGATAATAATTTTGTCGGACCCGTTTCGGTAATTTGGTCATTGTCGGGTAGTTTTCTATACGCCCATTGAATTGATGACGACCTTCGAACACACCCACGTACTACTGAAAGCTCCGACTCATAACAACCACCTGCTACTATATAAACCATGATATAAAATGGACGTTAGAAACACGTGTCACCCTGACAACATGCAATGCGAATGCGCAGTAACACCAAGTATCGATATGGTAATGACGTCACAGCATGATCACTCGTGCTGGTAACTATGACAAGCCCATATGACGTTACTGGTCACGCTATGACATCACTTCTCCTGTCTTGTCTCCCGCAAATATGGTTCGTTTTTATTTAATTTGGTTTAGTTGAGGGTAGACCAGTTTGGCAGCTATTTTCTGGATAGCAGAGCAATCAGTTCGGGCGGGGTGGGGCTGGGGACAAATTGCAGACACAACTTGGAGGAGGTGGTGTCTCAGAGTATCAACAATGTGTTTTCTCAGATAATGAGGAGGTGGTGTCTCAGAGTGTCAACAATGTGTTTTCTCAGATAATGCAATTTCTTTCCTCATTCATATGTATAACCAGGTTTGGGTCCCAAAGGAGCTCAGAATGATATAAATCAGTCTCATTGCCTAGTATGAAGCACTGTGAAAAGTGTCACCCTTATATTGATGTAAAATCTGGCTTAATTTTAGTAAAACTAGTGTTGTGACAGGGGTGTGTATCGGTTGGAAAGCGGGAGAAATATGCAGAACATTTTTTTTTTTAAATGCACTTGCAGATGATAAAATTTTTAGGTTTTTTATCCTTCAGTCACATTCGCACCTAAGCATCACATTCACAGAATGTTAAATAATCTTAATAACACCATTTCTAGAGACCTAATCCGCTATGGTTCACTTGTTGTATTTATCCCTCTTTTGCCATCTCATTCAAGATGTCCTCAGAATTTTTTTCTGTGTTTTTGTGCAGTGTCTTCTCAGGCCCCATTATAATGAATTAAGTGGTAATATAGGTTTGATACAGGCATTACAGTTAAAAATAATGAAAACTTTGAAAAATTTTGAAATCCACATTGCTCTTATCACGAACAGAATATCGAGAAACAAATTGTTGTCCTAGTGAGCGGTTCTTATTTCGGATTGGTGTGAGTAGTATGTCTCGCACGTTTGAGGACTCATTTGGGGGACCTCGGAGGTGACAGTGGCGTAGATAAGGGGGGTGGGTGCCCCCCCCCCCCCCCCCCCCACCAGAAGTTTTGTCGGAAATTTTTTGGGACCATTTTTAGGCGAATTTATGCCTAATAACATTAAAATGCTGGCTTTGGGGATAAAAAATGCAATTTTGGGTAATTTATTTTTGGGTAAAAAAGACCAATTTTCAGTACATTTGCAGTAATCAACAGATTCTTTCTGTTTGTTTGGGTTTTTGTTGTTGTTACACTGTAGGAAAATTTTCGGTCTGTCGGAAAATTTTGGGCTTACCCCTCCGCCAGCGAAAAGCTATCTACGCTACTGGGAAGTGACGTCATGTCACGTGACCCAGTGGCGCCATGTTTGGTTGTCATGGTAACCCGCGTGAGTGGTCATGTTGTGACGTTATCCCCATACTTATACGTGGTGTTAGTGCGTATGCGCAGCGCGTGTTGCTATGGTGATACGAATTTCCGTGAGCTGATAGAAAAGGGAAAGTAAATGTTTTTATAGTGCACGAATCCATATTAACTGATTATGATTCATGAAGTTTGATTTCACCATTGATTGTTTTTTATACATTCTTTAATTTATCTGGGATCTTCATGGAGATCTTTATGTATTAAAATAATTGAATGGCGAAAAAAACAGGCCAGTGTAAACGTTGCCGATCTGCGAAAACAACACTGCATCAAAACAAAAAACAAACAAAAAAAACCAAAAAAAAAATCCAAAAACAAACAAAACATTCAGAGGACGAAACTTCCCGGGGACGAAACATCCCACTAACTAGGGGACGAAACTTCCCGGGGACGAAACTACCCTGACCCGAGAAGTGATGGCAATAGCTCAGCTTGACTTTGTCAAGTTGAGCTAAAAATAAAAACAAAGATTCATACCATAAAATATTTATTTATTTATTTATCAAAACAATTATTTACCTGTTTCAAAATCTCAAAAAAATCTGTTACAGTTGGATGGTGCAGTTTCTGAGAAATGGTCATCAAAACATGAACATAGTCCCCTCTGGATCTACCTGACATCAGCACATACACCATTGGAAACTGTTTCTTCTTTCCCTCTTTCTGGACGAAACCATTTATTGTTAAAAGTTGCCTTGATTGGAAAGGTGCTCCAACAATCTGAAAATGAAATTTAAAATCTTTCTGTGAGAAACAAACGACTTTAGGCTATATAATATGTGACATCGTGACTGCGACTTTTGACCTTTCAATCAATTAAAAGGGGTCAATATGAAAATGAAATCTAATTTTTTTCTGGGCGTAACAAATGACTTTAAGCCTATATAACAAGTGGCATCATGACTGTGACATTTGACTCTTACGTTTTTTAATATAAAATAGAATAACTAACCTTGAAGGTCCCGTCAATGAACCAGCAACGAGTTCTGCCTAGTAGATTCAGCTGGAATGGTGTCGAAAACACTTTTTGTCTCGCCGTCTCCAATTTGAGATCTGCCACAAGAAAGGTGTCTAGGTGCAGGAAATCATTGTTGATGGAGAACTGGAGGTCAGCTGGAGGAGCTGGTGGGCACAGTAGTCCAATAATATTAGCCTTCGCCTGTGCTCCGAATTTATTATTTTTTGATTTTGAATATGTCGCACCGTCGAAGTCTAATCTGATCTTTCGTTTTTCCAGCAGCAAAGTACGAAATTAGGCGACATAACACTAATATGATGAATACTCATTCTCCATACATGTTCCCACATTCGACAAGAATAATATGCCTTCACATTCATATTAGATGTATAAATTTCCTATACTTACTGTCGAATTACGTATTAAATACCAATAATTAAATAAAAACATTTTTTCAAGCGGTAATGTTACAGCGGTTGGAAAATTGTTAAAAATCGTATCCCATTTCCGGGAACGGACCTTAGCGGTTTCGAACAAATCGAGATGTATTGCAACGACTGCCGCGTCGTTTGACTACATTATCGGTATTCCGTTTTTCACTCCGCGTTTTCCTATCAACCCATCTTCCAGTTCAACAGTTTGTTTCGAGTTGAAAAAATTGCAGAGCAAATGACGCCTAAATAATTCAAAATATCGATTTATTTGCAAGAAAATGACCACCAGAATGAAGAAAAATGTGTTTTACACAACTGTCAATCGGAAGTAGGAACCAGGTGGGGAAATTTGATCTTTAATCGAGGTCCAACCGTTCAGCGAGAGTCTCTCGCTGAACTTTGCTGCTGGAAAAACGAAAGATCAGATTAGACTTCGACGGTGCGACATATTAAAAATCAAAAAATAATAAATTCGGAGCACAGGCGAAGGCTAATATTATTGGACTAGTGGGCACAGGTACTCGGCACAAGTTGGGAAATCGAAAGGAAAATGATATTTTGGTTTTCTTGGGTTGTTCATGATAACTGGGAGAAGTCGCAGAAAAGGCCGAAAAACATTTAGTCGGACAAAATAGTGCACAGTGGAATGTGGATTACGGGCGACAATTATCCGATTTATTACAAATAATTCGAGGTCCCATTGTCTATCGATGGCCGATTCCGATGGATATATTCAATGATCAACAGTGTCGTTTTAAGGTAGCAAAGACGAGTCAGGTTAAATCAAATTTGAGTGCCATTCCCGCGTCCATATTCCTGGATTTTAAAGGCAAGGAGGGAACGAGATTTGAAACTTTTAATGCGTCTGATGATACCGACAGTTGTTGTGCGTTATTTTTAGAAGGAACAATGATTTTCAATTTTAAATAGAGAAGCTGCGTTTTCCAGCCGCCTCGTTTGTTAACAATCTATCTGGTAAGGCCACTTCGCTTGCTGCTTTGCAAGGGGTCTTGACCTGTTTATTTACCGGAATAAATTATCAAAACAGCAACTTCAACTCAAGTTTTCCAAATTCAATACAGTTCTGTTATAGTTCAGCGATCCGAACGTAGTGGCTACCCATCTACGTTCAGATTCTTCCCATTCAATCCTATAGAAAAAGTTCCCATCAAGTTTTTATGGGAACTCAAAACTCGAAATTTGGGATATATATCTAGCTTTCGCCCTTATTACCGGCTGCAATCGATAGTACACGTATTTCCTTACATTTGGGCAGAGTTTATTAATCCAAACTAGGTTTTATCCTTTAATTGTCGTCATTTGTGTACTCGTGAGACGGCAGCGGAGATTTCAAAATCGGCCATGTTTTTGTTTAAATATAAAACAGTAAAAACAATAACCCGGTAATGGCGCCGAAACGAATAGACCTTTTCATCGATGCGGAATAGGAAATTCGATCGCAGTTGCGCAGAATGGGTTTGATAATCTGCTCTGTGCGAATGCAATCGAGTTTGATGACCTCCTCTGCCCGAATGAGATCGAGATTCCGATTCTGCACCGATGAAAAGGTCTATTCGTTTCGGCGCCATTACCGGGTTATTGTTTTTACTGTTTTATATTTAAACAAAAACATGGCCGATTTTGAAATCTCCGTTGCCGCCTCACGAGTACACAAATGACGACAATTAAAGGATAAAACCTACTTTGGATTAATAAACGCTGCCCAAATGTAAGGAAATACGTGTACTATCGATTGCAGCCGGTAATAAGGGCGAAAGCTTGATATATATCCCAAATTTTGAGTTTTGAGTTCCCATAAAAACTTGATGGGAACTTTTTCTATAGGATTGAATGGGAAGAATCTGAACGTAGAGGGGTAGCCACTACGTTCGGATCGCTGAACTAGTTCTGTTAGTGTTGCACGTTGAAGATGCTTAACCCTTTACCTAACATGAAAAGCAGACGACACTTGCAAAAAAAATTCTTGAATAACTAATTTTTTTCATTTTTTGTCTCAAAAACATAGGTTATGACCCCTCATTGGAACGAGCTCGACGAGCTCGTTCCAATGAGGGGTCATAACCTATGTTTTTGAGACAAAAAATGAAAAAAATTATGAAAATTAATTGGCGATTTTTGAGAATAGCGCTGGCCGGTTTTGGCCGTTACGTTGGGTAAAGGGTTAAGGTGCTATACAAGTCAGGGAATTTGTTTAGTTTGAAATTCCCATTTCTGATGTTCCATAAATGCAAATTATAGAGAATGCAGCGAGCCCGAGTCGCGCGAAGCACTCCTCACGAAGTGAGCTCTATATATAGCCTTATGTAGTTTGTAGAGAAATCCGCAATTTCCAATGAATCAGTATATCTACAGGCACATAACCAGGGTCTGTCTTTTATGTGGGGCACAAAAAACCAAAATAATTCTTCGCACTTTAATTTAAAACATTTTTATTACAGTCAGGTGTTCGAGGGTGTTCTAATTTCGAGGTCTGAGGTTTTCCGTCCCCCGTCGTGAGATTTGAACGTGCATGTGACATTTGTTTTGTTGCTATTTTTAAACAGAAGACTTCACGCCGTCTCGGCAAAAGAAAAAGAAAAAATGAGATTCAAACAGGTATGTAAACATATAAATATTAAAAAAATAAATATAAAAAAGAATATTTTTCAGAAATCGGGTGCGTTCTGTGCACTAAGTAGCGATTTTATCTCAAAGAGGTAAGAAAATTTATCACACTTTCTCACGTCTGCTTTATTGTCACGACTGTAAAAGTCAGGTGACCTCAATTTATATTAGGCCATTCATAATTGACTCTTTAGTTTCGTGTACCCGTGAGCTGAAATGAAATGAATTAACAAAATAGGTTTTCATTGTTAAGGTTTTTCTGCTCCTTGAAATAATGAAGAGGCTGCAAATCATTTAAAAAAATTTATTTCGATTTATTTAAGAATTTTGTAGTACAGAATAGAATAAAATAAGAGAGTACAATAAAAGTTTAACAATGGCTGGCTAGATGTTGGTGGGGGCGTGTATGGGGGGGGGGGGTTATTGGTGTGGGGGGGGGGGGGCACTCATTCAGTGGTTGTGGTGTTTGTCACTAATTAAATTTTAAACCCCTCTTTATTACTGTTTTTGCTTATTGGAAGTTGTTCAATTTTGCAGCATACTCCACAGCACATGAAGAGACAGTACAGAAGGTATAATCCTGTAGCACTCAAAAATGCATACATTGCTGTCACAGAGAAAAAGATGTCTGTTTTGGGAGCAGCTCGGCAATTTGCTGTTCCAGAGACTACACTAAGGGACAGGGTCATGGGAAGGATATCTCATCAAACCTCCACAACTGGCCGCAGCCCTATCTTGTCAGCTGAAGAGGAGAACAAAATTGTTCGACATTTGGAGACAATGGCTGGCTTCGGTTATGGCTACTCACGAAGAGAAGTAGTTGACTTGGCATCTGATTATGCTTATCAGCTTGGGAAAAGAGCCCGAAACCCCCCATTAACTCTTCAGTGGTTTAGGAAATTTTCAAACCGCTGGGCACAAATCAAAGTGATGAAACCACAAAAATTAGAAATTGCTCGTGCAAAAGCAACAACTGTAACTGCAGTCAAGGATTATTTTGTACAGCTTGAAATAACATTGTTAAAATACAACTTGAAAGATAAGCCCCACTTAATGTACAATTTTGATGAAAAGGGTCTGACACAAGACCATACACCTCCATATGTAATTTCTTGTGGTGAAAATAAACTGCAGGCAGTAACGTCTGGTAAGTCGAAAACTACAACTATTCTTGGTTGTGGGAGTGCCAGTGGTACATCAGTACCCCCTTATTTTGTTTTTCCCGGACAAAGAATGGTGCCAGAACTTCTCAAAGGTGCAGCTCCTGGTAGTAATGGTTCCATGTCAGAAACTGGATGGTCCAATGGTGAGATTTTCCGTGCATATTTAGAAAATCATTTTCTTAAATTTGTACCGGGTAGAAAAGAAGAACCTGTTCTTTTAATTTTAGATGGGCATAAAAGCCATGTATCAGTTGGACTTGTTGAATGGGCTAAGTCAAAAAACATAATTCTTTTCATATTACCAGGTCATACAAGCCACATTCTCCAGCCATCAGATGTTGGTTGCTATGGTCCATTTCAATGTATGTATGATCATGAGTGCCATAAATTTATGCGTGCATCATCTTGTGCAATAACACAATATAATATATGTGAACTTGCCTGCAAAGTGTATTCAAAAGCCTTATCGTCAGAAAACCTACAGTCAGCTTTTAGAAGAACTGGAATATTCCCACTTTCAAGAAATGCCATTCCAAATGCTTCTTTCAAGCCTTCTGAAATTTTTTTCATAGGAGAAAGTGAGGTTGAACAACAAAGTATAAGTGAAGATGAAAGTCAGTCTGTGTAGCCAATCATGTTTCTGAAGAAAATGATATATTTCTTATTTGCGAACAGTCAATTAAAAACATCAAAAGTGGAAACAAAAATAGAAAAATGATGTGTACACTTGTTTCGGGGAAAGAAATGACTGATGATGCTGTTATTTCAACAATGGTTGAACACGAGGAAAATCAAAAAAGCAAAAAATGTAGGAGCTCAAACACAAACCAAGAAAAACCTGGCCCTAGTGGAAAAACAAGCAACAAAACAAAGTGTAAAAAAATCATATAAACCTTTGCTTGCAGATTCATCAGATTCAGAGGATTTGGAAATCGCAGAGGATGAACTCTGCTGTATTTGCAAATGTTTCACCCCAAAGGAAGTGAGAGAAAGTGTTTCTGTTGTGTTCACAAAATGGGCTCAGTGTGATGGAATAAGAGATGGTGTATCATGTAAACATTGGGTTCACCTATAGTTCTGCACTGATGTCAGAGTTATTCGTCGCAATGCAAAGTTTTTCTGTCCTCACTGCCAGTATGACACAAGTACTGAAGAATAGTTGGGTGGGGCATCATCAGTCAATGGGTAGCTCAAAATATAATCTTCAATCAAATTCTTTTATTTTTTCAATTTTTGTCTCTAAAAACATAGCCTATGATCCCTCACTGGGAAGAGCTCATTGAGCACATTCCAACGAGGGGTCATAAGCTATGTGTTTTAAGACATAAATGGAACATTTTACTCATTCAAAAAATATTTTTTGCAAGTGTCGTTTTCTATCCACATTGGGTAAGGGGTTAATATATCTCGGAGTAAAATCCAGATGTCCCTTGGGTGAAACTTTTTTTTTCTTATTGAATTATTGTCATTTTCTGTGAGAAACTGGGTACAAAACCCTCTCTGCACGTGTTTTAGTTCTGATCCCCCCTTTCTACATGTATTTTTGTGATTCTTTTCCATGCAATTGTTTCTTAACCCTTATAAAAATGTACCATGGTAAACCATGGTACATCCCAAAATACCCTTGTATTACCATGGTATTACCCTGGTATTACCAGGGTATTTTTGGGATTTACCATGGTGTACCATGGTACTTTTTTATAAGGGTTAAAAGGAACAGGGGAGGATTCATTTTAATATCCTGAATTTGATCACATGGATTTGTCTTGTTACAATTTCTTGGAGCGTTTGTAATAGTACAGACCCTCCAATAAATTATAACAAGACAATTCCATGTGAACAACATAGTCTTCCTTCTAACTTACATCCAAAGCACATCCATAGATTATGAAGCCTTTAAGATGTGGTACCCACTCCTTTCAGTAAAGCTCAAATATGAGCTTGTAGCACCCAAGAAAAAAAAAACATATCATTGAAAAGTAACACAATTAAATAAACACTGAGTTTTTGAAAGAAAAACTGCCCTTCCACTCAATTTCCTTTATCATTCATATTCTGTTAATGTGTCTTTCAATTGGCATTGCAGTTGGAAACAAACTGTTTTCTATCAGAGGCCTTATGATGTTATCATTATTGCAAAGGAATCAATTATCAAACGTCCTTGAACTTGGGACACTGTTTACGATGGGATTCCGACTTCGACAAGTACCATTTCAAAGCAGGAAACTTTGTCAGTGTTCGTTGCACATATTGGAAATAAAAGCATATAGATGCTAAAATGATTACTTTATTCAGGTATGTATTATATTTCATTTTATGTTTCTTCAGATAGCTCCCATTTGCACAACGGCGCTTGTGGTCTCGAACTTCGGACACACGTGGATAAGTCAATCATCGTACAGTACAAATCGAAATAAGTTGTAGAATAACCACTATAAACGGCGTCGGATCATTTGCCCCAATTTCCGTTTGCCAATTTCCATTTCACCCTGGGTCGTTTCGCCCCACTGTATTGGGGCGAAACGACCCAGGTATGAGGGAAGAAACAACATTGATTTTATTCATTTTTAGCTCAACTTTGACGAAGTCAAATTTGAGCTATTGTCATGGCCCGTCGTCCGTCCGTCCGTCTGTCCGTCTGGCCGTCTGTCCGTCTGTCCGTACGTCAACAATTGGCTATGGCTCGGGCTAGAGGTCGTATTTATGAACCGATCTTTACGAAACTTCTTGTGTACCTTTGTTATGACCCTGGGACGGGAACGAGTATTTTTAGGTGTGGTCCGAAATTCAAGATGGCTGCCAGTGGCCATTTTGTACCGATGATGCAAAAATCAGTTTTTTGTACAGAACCTCTGTATGAAAGTTCTGATTTGAATAAAGTTTTGTATAAATGTTTAGTACCATGGGATACATCACATATAATACGGGTTTTTTTCTCGTGCGTAAATTATGCAAATTAGACTGACTTTGATTTATTTAGTGTTACTTTCAGAGCTGTAAGTGCCAAGCTGCTATGGCTCGGGCTAGAGGCCGTATTTATGAACCGATCTTTACGAAACTTCTTGGGTACCTTTGTTATGACCGTGGGACGAGAACGAGTGTTTTTGGGTGTGGTCCGAAATTCAAGATGGCTGCCAGCCGCCATTTTGTACCGACGATGCAGAAATCTGTTTTTTTGCACAGAACTTCCATATGAAAGCTCTGATTTGAATAATTTTTTGTATGAATGTTTAGTACCATGGGATACATCACATATAATACAGGTTTTTTTCTCGTACGTAAATTGTGCAAATTAGACTAATTTTGATGTTTTTTGGGGTTACTTTCAGCACTGTAAGTGCAAATGCCAATACGGCTCGGGCTAGAGGCCGTATTTATGAACCGATCTTTACGAAACTTCTTAGCTACCTTTGTTATCACCGTGGGACGAGAACGAGTGTTTCTGGGTGCGGTCCAAAATTCAAGATGGCTGCCAGTGGCCATTTTGTACCGAAACTTGGTCCAGTCAGTTTTTGTACACAACTTCTATATGAAAGCCCTGATTTGAATAATTATTTTGTGTGAATGTTTAGTACCATGGGATGCATCACATATAATACGGGTTTTTTTCTCGTGCAGAAATTATGCAAATTAGATGAACTTTGATTTTTTCAGTGCGACTTACACACAGTAAGTACACATGTCAATACGGCTCAGACTAGAGTCTGTATTTATGAACTGATCTTCACGAAATGTCTTGGGTACCTTTGTTATCACCTTGGGACGAGAACGAGTGTTTCTGGGTGCGGTCTAAAATTCAAGATGGCTGCCAGTGGCCATTTTGTGCCGAAATTAGGTCTAATCAGTTTTTTGTACACATCTTCTATACAGCTCAGACTAGAGGCCATATTTATGAACCAATCTTTACGAAACTTCTTGGGTACCTTTGTTATCACCGTGGGATGAGAGCGAGTGTTTTTGGGTGTGGTCCGAAATTCAAGATGGCCACCAGCAGCCATTTTGTACCAAAATTAGTGCAATCAGTCTTTTGTATAGAACTTCTGTATGAAAGTTCTGATTTGAATAAATTTTTGTATGAATGTTTAGTAACATGGAATACATCACATATTGTAAGGGTTTTTTTTTCGTGCCGAAATTATGCAAATTAGATGAACTTTGATTTATTCAGTGCTACTTACACAATGTAAGCACACATGTCAATACGGCTCAGGGTAGAGGCTGTATTTATGAACCGATCTTCACAAAACTTCTTGGGTACCTTTGTTATCTCCTTGGGATGAGAATGAGTGTTTCTGGGTACGGTCCAAAATTCAAGATGGCTGCCAGTGGCCATTTTGTACCGAAATTAGGTCCAATCAGTTTTTTGTCACAAGTTCTATACAGCTCGTATTTATGAACTGATCTTCACAAAACTTCTTGAGTACTTTTGTTTTCACCTTGGGACAGGAACGAGTGTGTTTTGGGGTGCCTTTGTTATCACTGTGCTATGAGAACAAAAATTTTGGGGTTCAGTCACACCCACTCTGGGACTCAAAGATTTTTTCTAGTTCAGCATCTGACTGTCACCCACCTTTACAATACTTTACCTATACATTTGTTACAGGCAACGGTCAGTATTCATGTACAGACCGTTACAATACTTTATATGTACCTTTGTTATCAGGTCATTACCTAGATGTTTGTCATTGCTGTGTCACATACTATACATGTACATGTCTTTGTCTTGACAAGTTGAGCTCCAGTGTCATTGACACTTTCATATAAAAATGGTTTTAAAGTACTTTTCACCTCCAATTAACATATAAATGCATATAACCTAATATTCTTGTATAATGTTTTCTTTGAACTTCGGACAACACTTTAAACTGCCGACAATTGTCAGTCTAAATTTATATATTCAGCTTCAGCAGGTTCAGACTACAGACAGAGCGAATATGTCAGTCATGTGGACTGTAATAGAAAGGTGAGACGCAGGCAGCATACTATCACTTGTGATGTCTTCTGGAATTGGTAGCATCAAATATGTGGAACCGATATCTCCTTAACTCGTATAGGAATGATATGAGTCAGGAGACAACTCTGGCTTTCACTTTGTGTGCGTGTCATGTGGCCAGGCAAGAACAGCGTCTTCAGAAAGGAAGGACAAATCCCACTCACATATGCGGACATTGCAGCACTGGAGGTATTCTCTGCAAATCAGCATATGGATATTGATAGTGAGGCTCCAGAAACAGGACTTACATAATTTGAAAGCAGAGACACAGATTCCTGAATCATTTGATGAGATTTCAAGTCAAGGCATGGCATGTCAATGTCCACACCTGCCTTTGATTTATCTTTTGAAATTTCGCTATCTGATTTAGGGGGGAAACAACCCACTCTGTCTGTGGGGCAAAATGACCCGGGGCGAACAGGGATTGGGGCAAAAGGACTCAGGAGGTGAACGGGAATTGGGGTGATACGATGCATCTTTCTTTAACTATGCCAATAACACAACAAAATTAAATCATTTTCTGGAAAGCTCTCATAGAGGGCTTTCCAGAAAATGTTGTCAGGTTTTTGTGTTATTGGTGTAGTGGCAGTCGGATACTTAGTTTGTAGCGGCTATGCTACTTCTTATTACGACTTGTACAGAACACCAGTACTGGCTAAGGTGGTCAATATAGAGATATTCTAGTGTTACCATTTCGTTTTGCAAATTTATCAACAACATCATATGGATTTTCGAGTAACATTTTACTCCTTTCGGATGACATATATTTGATCCCTAAGTCTGACAATCTTTGGTTGGCCATTTTGTTTCTCAGATAATTTTTAATATATTTGAGAGCAGAAAAACTGCGTTCACATGACATAGAAGACACTGGTATGGTGAGTGCTAGCTTAACTGTTTTATGTAAATTTGGCAGTGTTGAGTAAGGAATTGTCTTTTCAAGTACCTGAAATTCTTGTTTATAATAGTTGCCATATCGGCTCTGCGAATCTCTTCAGAAATGATCAAATCTGTGTTCTTGTTGAATCAGCTGTTATATTTAGTAGCTCATTTTGTATTTTCGCACTCAAATACATAGTGTTTTTTGCCATTTGACTAATTTGTGCAGAGAAAGCAGGGTCAACACCACACACCAGATAACACAGTTCTAAAAAGTTTCCTTTGAATCTTTTTTCTCGCAGTCTCCACGAAGTGCAACACCTTGCCTGGCAAGAAAAATCAGTAACTTCACTATAGTTGCAAAGTACTGCCTGTTATCACAAACTTGTTTTGAATGACGTGTTGACACTTTTTACTAAGACACTCTTGTCTTTTCTCCGTCTGTATATAACTCTGCCAATGCACAAAAGAGTTTTTGTGGAACTCACTATCTTAGTGTTTTCTGAATTTTTCTAGAGCTTTCTCTTCAGGGACCCGAAGCTACATTCACATTTACCTCCAAAATGTTGAAACTTACATTTAAGGTTATTGAGATTGGCAGTTAGTTTTAACTTTTAACAAATTTCTTAAAATGGAGCAGTGAAAAGAGTCATTCTAATTCCAGGCCGTTTAGCTTAATGAAACTGTGTCAATTTCAAACCCGCAAAAAAGCGAAATCCGACAGACATTACTGTCATTGGATAACTTCGAATTTCAAATTTCGTTGTGTGTATAGTTGTATTGTTTAGACGTTCTTTGAAGTCCTCATTGATTTCACAACATTTATTGATAGCTATGAATTTAATGTCCTGGAGTTATGTTGGTTGATTTAACCACCTGAATTCTACTCAAAACATGTGCGTTACATTTCAAAGATCGAGAGTTGGCATTTGCCTCTGATGTCAGAGTCGCAAATCGCACGAAACTGCATGAAAAAGAAGCGTATCCATATAGGTGCACAAGCTTTGCTTTAATGTCCCATTTGCACATTGTGTTTGGTGTGAGAAGCTTTAAACGCATTTTAGGCTGAATTTTAACCCACTCTTTCAGTCCTACAAGTAGCGACTAGTCGACAGTGGATTTTGGAGTCGACAGTCAGTTCCACGAAAGACAATGTCGACTAGTCGTTTGAACCCTGCCATGTGTAAGCATTCACTTACCGGGATGGGTGGTTGTATATGCCTCCCCTTTTGTATATCAAACAAACTGAAAAGGGTGTCTTCTAGTAACTATTTCAAGCATGTTGACATAAATTTAATGGCTACCTCATGTTTGAATAATATAAAAGTAACTACATCACAACTGCAAGGGGTGTCCTTGGGTAGGACACTTCAGCCCCATTTCCCACGTGGGGACACAGTGACTTTGTGGACCAAGGCGTACTGCACGTCGGTGATGCACCTGTCTTCAACCAATGCTAACCCTGATTGTGTGGAGTTAGTATGTTAATGAGCTGACAGCTGCTCGGTGATTCTCTCCAGGTACTCTGCCTTCCTCCACTCGTAAAACTGTCGAGGTCATGATTAGCCATTGTGCAGAAATATGCAACCTTAAAACACCAATAAATAAATAAATAACAGGGGGGGGGGGGGGATGGGGGACTGCTGGGAGAGGCCTTCAGCTTCATATTTTATTATTTTTGATGAGGTTTTATATACAGGGGTGTCTCTAAAAGAAGTCAGCGGGGCTACTCCTCCCTCCTTTCCCGGTCAGGAAATTCGCATTTTATAGTATGGTTGAACCGTTCCTCGGCTACACTCTAGCCTCTGTATAACAGCTATATACTGCCCCTCCTCAGCACGGAAGCATGAGCTCCAATTTAGGGTAGGGTTAGTAGATAGCGTCTTAAAGAGTAGTACTGTTAAACCTATGACGCCATCCTCACCATTATTGGGAACTATCCTTTTGATTGTGAAGTTTCCAGAGCACATCATAGTCTTTGTAAGACAGCTTTATACTGCCCCTCCTCCTCCTTGGGGCTACTGTTATATCTATCCCCACCCCCCCTTTCACCGCATGGAAACTCTTGCCTTTTATTGTAGGTTTCTTGGCTACCATCTAGCCTTTGTACCACAGCTATATACTGCCTCTCCTCACCACAGAGGCATGAGCTCCAATTTAGGGGAGAGGCAGAAGGTAGCTGTCTTACAGAGCAGTACTTATATACCTAGGCTGTCAACCTACTCATTGTTGGGAACTCTCCATTTTATTGTAAGGTTTCTGGGGCACAATATAGCCTCTGTATAAGATGGCTCTATACAGCCCTTCCCACCCAAGGGCTTCAGCTGGGGAAGGGCCAGTATATGGCACCTTACAGACTAGTATATACCTAGCCCCCCCCTCCCCCCCACCCCCCTTATCAGGGAGGCCTGTCTCACTGTCGGCAAAGCTAGTGTTACCACTGATTATACATAGCCACTATCACAGGCATTTTTGATGCCCCAACAGTCTCATAATAATAAATTTATCCCATATAACACCCCCAGGGTGTCAAAATGTTCCTGAATATACCAGTATACGTGGTATGCCCGATTCAGAGTTCTGGTATAGTTTTTAATCAACCTTAATGAGGAGGAAATATCAGTGACGTTCTTCAATGCCACGTGCATGCTTGTTAACATATATTTTTACACAAGAACCAATGGCCCAGACTTAGCTGGTGCTAACTCAAAATTATCTAGGGCCAAACACAAATTTTGCCCCCCAATCCCCAAAATTTGCATATAAAACCGAAAATTGAATGTCCTATGTGGTCCTCCATATATTTGACATCTGCGCATGCGCAGTATCCAGGAAGCACCGAAATTGGCACCAAGCATCATTCCTTGTTTGGCCCTTTGTCAGATAACAACAAACTGACTTCTGTGCTTTTAAATCACAATTTTAATGATGCCAGACACAGATCAGTGGTGATTATGGTGGATCTGTTATATAGCCCCCATATTATATTGAGATTGATATTTCCTTAGTTGATAATTCTTTGAGTTTGTTTTTTTTCTGCATTTTCTGACTGGTCTGACTCATTTGCACTGAGTGACCATTGTTTACATCTTTGTTACACTAATATATTGTACATATAGCTGTTGATTGTTCAATTGTTCAAGTAGGTCAAGGACCTTGTTTACTTGAACTATGACGGAATCACCTAGAAACTGTTAGAACTTTGTAGACATTTCATCTTCTAGGACATTCTATCTGGTTACTATATAAAGGTTTTATCAACAGAATTCAAAAACTCATTTTTTTAGAAAGCCATTTCAGAAGAACTTATTTTCACAGCAGTTGTTTCCATTGGAGATTATTATTGTTTCAGAACGGTGCATTTATTATAGAAGCAGTGCTTCTTTGTGAATTTGGAAGATTGATTCTAAAAGAGAATTTTGAAGAGAATTTGTTCGTCTTGGAAAAGAGAATTTATACTTTCTGTGAAACAGGATAATATTATTTTGTGAAAAGCCAGGATTCTACTGGATTATTTGGAAATTACCTGTGATGCCAATACTTCTTGGATTTTTACTCCATTTGAATTTTGCGGAGCATTTTATTATATTTTATTGGAGACTGCTGAAATTTGTAAGTGAAAATTTTATTACAAATCTATGGGATTCTGCTTCTGAAGAGACATTCTTGGATTTAATACTACCAGCTGGTAATTTTCTTCACAAGATTCTTCACCACTGGATTACTGGATTCTGTCAAACTGTACTTTGGACTAATTCAATAATTGATAAGTACCACTGTTTTTATTTTCTGTAAACCAATTAGTGTAAAAGATCTTTATATCGTTTTTTTTTATATTAATTTTTTTTAATTAAATTTCAGAATAATTAAACTCATAGTTATTGTCGCTGATTCTCAGATTTCTTTCTGTTACCAATATCAATAATATTTCCACACCGTAACAGGATCAAAGGACAGAATAGAATGATGGAAGGAAGAAACAGTGGTTTTCTTTGTTCAGGGCTGCAACGGTTTTCATTTGATGTTGTTTTCATTGACAGTGCTTTCCGTATACATGTAGTTTCCTATAAATTAATCATATTAGGACTATTATAAGATTCATTTTATATTCCAGTAGTGTAGCTTTAATTTTTGGAGAAGAAAAAAAAAATTTTGTCCACACTTAGGCTCTCTCAGGATCCATTGGGCTCATCGTTCCCTTTGGGAACTTGGGCTCATGTCAAAATTTTTTTTTATTTTAAATTATTTTTCGAATCATTATTTTGATTAATATTATTATGTATCTTTTTCAGACATTTATTGGGAGTTGGTGCAAGTACTGTTGACTTTTATTTTTATTCAGAATGAAAGCTTTTTGCTCAGATTGTAACTCAAGGAAGTCTTCCTCAGATTCACATGATTATTGTATCAGTTGTAGTCAGTGTACTCACACTAATTCCTGTGCAACTTGTGTCAGTTGGGATGAAAAACAATGGAGATGTATGTCACGGTACGTTGTAAGCGGCAAGAGAACATTGCCGGTCCTCTCGCCACAGAGTCGCTCTAGTTTTTCAGTTTCTATTTCAGAGGAATAAGAACATCAACATGGTGATGTTTTCGTGACGCCGTCAGAAAGTGTGCATCCGTCGTCGCAAATAGATGTCAGTCAGAGCTAGCGGCAAAAGTGCTCTTAAATATTAAACAGGGCAATAAACCATGTGCCAGTGGTTTCTGATCCCTGTCGCCAGCTAGCTCGACCGGTGAAGCGGTGGACACCGCGACACTGGGTGTGTCCATTGCATTCAAGGAGAGGAAAAAGGGTAGAGCGAGCACTATAATATATAAATAGGCTTTCTCTGCAGTGACAGAAAGGAAGAAGCCAGCAAGTTCGACCGTAAGCTCGGCGAGGTCTGACAGGACTGTGAGAGTGTCCCCTCTCTTTCACAACAACATCTGGGGCCAGATGTTGTAGTACGGAACTTGCATAAGTCGGAGCTTACGTCCACGCCTCCTGTCCGGCACGCTCCATCAAGTATTCAGCCGGGGTCATCTATAATTACGGCTTCTTCCTCATCTACTAAGCACACACGACCGCACCTTGGCTACGTGACTTCGGATATCCAGCCTGCATCTCTGAGAAAGGACCTCTCTTCGTCTAAAAAGTCACACCATCCGGTAGCCAAGGAAACGAGGCCTCATTCATCGGGACATCCACAGAAAAGAGCCATCTCGGACACACAGTCCCAGGAGCAGCCGGCGGCCAAGCAACAAAAGACCACTGCTCCTCAGGCCTTTGTTACGGACTTCCTGTCGCAAATTGTGCAGCTTATCGCAGCTTCCCAGCAGGTTCAGGAGCAACCTACAGCAGTCTTGGAACACGAGCTGTTGGATGACGCTTTGTCGGTCTAGTCATCTGCACGCTCAGATGCTGATGACCGTGAATCTAATCTGATTGTGTCGGATGGTGAAAGGGATATGGAGGAAAATGACCCTTCCCTGTCGGAACAACATATGGTAGCGATGGATTTTATCCATAATACTTTCCAGAAATTGTTCCGGAGAATCAGACTGCTGCGACTGTTCATAAGAAACTGCTGGCGTCGTTTGACACTGACTATATCCGGTTAAGGGAGGATGTCCTTTCCTTTCCAGTGCAGTCTAAACAGGTGTCACAGACTTTTTCTCTTCTTAACGGTGCCATATTTAATCTTTCAAGTGGAAAGAAAAAAGGCGGCTTTTTATCTTCATCTTCCGTACGTATACCGTTTATTGGACCACATCCATTTAAAACGGTAGGGGAAGGTGTTCAGAGAGTTCCTCTGCGTTTGGATGAGCAGGCTGAAGACCTAGATATGTCCTTACCTACGTCATTCACAGTTCGCTCGGATACAATTGAGACGGCAATTTCTTCTAACAGAGCGAATTTAGACGCTATGTCTTATGCAGATCACCTTACGAGAGCTATGGCACAACATCTCAATGGGAAGGAATTTGCGAGTTCTTTCCTGGGCTATAATGTTTACCACGTATAACTCCGCCCTTACAGTGGCTGATTTGGAGTTAGACGTGATGGAGCCCATTGCGTCGTCATCTTTGATAGATGACGGTGAAAAACTCTCTTAGAGTCGCTCCAGTATCGGGACATTATATCTTTGACGACAAGCTTTCTTTGGTCTCTGACCAAGCCACAAAGAAGGCGTCAAATACTCTGCTACTGAAGTCATCGTCAAATAAACCCGCATCAGCAGAGAAGAGTAAAGCAGGAGGTTCCGGACAAAAATCGTCCAGAGGGAACTCCTCGCGAGGATATAAATGATCCTCTTGTAATTACTCTCAGAATCGTCAATTTAGCGACTTAGGGCGTGGGTCTGGCCGAGACAACTGGTCAAACGCCCCCAAGCTGGCGGGTCGAGGCTCATGGGGAGGACGTAGTTTCTCCTCCTGCATGCCTCGCAGGTCCAACAGGTGATGTTCAGGACCTCTATTGCGTCCCAGTTGGCAGAAGGTTATCAAGATTCGAGAGAAACTGGATAACTATTACAGAAGATCGGTGGGTGAGAAGTGTCATCTCGGACGGCCTAAGGCTATCGTTCCGAGCAAAACCGCAGCTAACAAGAAGTCCGCATTGGACTCAACTTCTGCCAAATCCTGTAAAAAGAGAGTCTCTCCTTTCGGAGGTAAAGTCTCTCTTGGAAAAGGATGCAATAGAGGTTGTAGAGAACCAAGAGTCTCTGGGTTTCTACAGTCATCTATTCCTCGTACCAAAGCCACACGGCTCGTTCCGACCGGTAATAGACTTCAGTTGGATAAACAAACTTATCGCAGCTCCAAAGTTCTATATGGAGACCATTCGGTCAGTAAGGGCAAGCATACGAGCGAACGACAATGCGGCAAGCATAGATCTAAAGGATGCATACTTTCATGTCATGGTTCATCCGGCATTCAGAAAGTACCTATTGTTCGTCGTTCAAGGGATAGTATATCAGTTCCGAGCAATGTGCTTTGGTCTGAATCTAGCACCCTTGGCATTCACTCGAATAATGAACTCAGTAATGTCTTATTTCTGAGCTCATTTGTCTGCGGTAACGTCGGCTTACTTGGACGACATTCTTCAGAGGTACGGCAACAAAATTACTCTTCAGAACAATGTTCAGAGTCGGCTATTATTACTCCGACTTCTCGGTTTCATCGTAAACGAGAAGTCGGATCTAGCTCCGGCCAAGTCGTTCATTCACTTGGGGATGAGCTTCGAGACTCACAACAATCTGGTTCGTCTGCCTTTACCCAGAGCGAAATTAGTCAATTGTTATGCTCACTTTTGTCTACACTCAGACGCAATAACAGTGAGGGAATTTATGCGACTGATGGGGTTGTGTGGAGCGGCTGCGGATCTCTTTCCTATGGGTTGCCTACGCACACGTCCTCTCCAGATATTCTTTATTCAGAACTGGAGTGTGAAGACGCATTCGCTCGAGACCAATATTGTTTTAACGGACCAAGTAAAACAAAAAGTTCAGATTCGGGTAGACATTCAGTGATAAACTCAGGGAGTTTTGCTGCAGCTGCCAGATCCGACTTTCACGATTATGGCGGATGCAGATCCAACAGGTGGGGGCGCGACCCTGAACCTGACAGACTCGAAGTATCAGGGTCTTTTGGACCCAGAGTTCCTAGGAAAGCACATAATCATCAAAGAAATTATGTCAATATGGCTAGTGCTACAACAATGGATTCACATTATAGAGAATGCTCATGTTCAAATATTGTCGGACAACTGGACAGTAGTAGCATATATAAGGAACCAAGGAGGCACGCATTCAATTCCGTTATATGATCTAATGGAAAGAATTCTTCTATTTGTCTTGGAACATCAAGTTCTTTTATCGGCCTGTCATATACCGGGTCGTCTGAACGTACTAGCAGACTTGCTCTCTCGGAAAGTTCGCCTGTTGCCTTCAGAATGGACTCTCAACAAGCGAGTGTTCAGACAGATTTGCTACCAGTGGGATCAAACTATGATAGATTTATTTACGACACACCTGAACTATCAGTTACAGAGAGAGAGAGAATACAGACTTGCGTGTCGCCATGCCCAGATCCTTGAGCATACCCAGTAGATGCTTTCTCAATTCCATGGGACGGAATGATAAGATACGCATATCCTCCAAGTCTGTTAATTCAACAGATCTTGTTAAAGATCAAGCAATCTCATTGCAAGATTCCGTTAGTAGCATCTCTATCGTCACAGAAACCATGGATCAATCTTCTCAGGTGTCTGTTGTGGGACATTTCCCGGTAGCTTCCTCCACGAGAGGACCTTCTTTATCAGGGGAAGTCACGCACACTGCATCACAACCCGCAAGGTCTCAACCTTCATGTATTTCTGTTGAGCGGTCCTTCTTGCACGGCAAGCGTTTTACAGGACGAGCAGTGGACGCAATTTCTAACTGTAGGAGGACCTCCTCTTTGCTGAATTACACAGCAAAGTGGAAGGTTTTCTTCCGTTGGTGTAAGGATCAGTCGATAGACGTTTATGATCTGTCCATACTGGATATTGTCAACTTTTTGGTCTACTTGTTTGACGTTCTCAAACTGCAGCTCGTCACTATTAAGGGCTATAGGTCTGTGCTATCAGACACTTACGCACATCACGATAGCTTGGCGATTGGATCTAATGCTTCATTATCCAAACTAGTTAGAAATTTCTCTATAAATAGACCTAGAACTCTCAGATTAATTCCGGAGTGGAATTTAGCTTGGGTTCTGTTGAAGCTCAAAGAAGCTCTGTTTGAGCCATTAGACATTGTAGAGTTCAAATTCTTGACCAAAAAAAAGCATTTCTCTTAGCCTTTGCCTCCGCTAGAAGAGTTAGTGAACTCCATGCTTTATCGGTTTAAGAATCAAATTCCTAATGTATGGCCTGAGCCTATTATCATAAAGTTTCTGCTGTCTACGGACAACCATAGACTTTTGCCGTGTCCAGTCAGGGCTATGCGCATATATAAACGCCAATCAGAGTTTATTTGAAAAGGAAGAAAACGCTTCTTTTTATCATTAATTCCTAACAGAAAAGATATATCTGTTCAGTCTATTGCTAGGTGGATTCAGATGGCAATATGTGTTACGTATGAATATCTATCTCCGGATCAGCATTCTGTTAATAAGATATCAGCACATGTAGTTAGAGCGCTATCCACTTCTTGGGCCTATTCTAACAGTATTGCCATTACTGATCTCTTGAAAATTGTGTACTGGACACAGCCTTCTACATTTACAAAGTTTTACCTTAGAAATATAGAGTCCATCTCTGGTGACCTCAGGTGTTTAGGTCCCTTATCTGTTGCACAGAATGTCGTCCACTAAACGATTACAGCTATAGTTATTTAGGCTTTCCACTACAGCAGTGATGCTGTTCCGCAGCCCTCTTTGTTCTGCGGTTATGTGACCCCGAACAATGGGAAGGGGGGGATGATTTTCACTTAATATCATCTGGCTTTATAGTGAAAAGCAAGGGAAGACCTCCTCTGGTGTCAGTAGTTCCTTGACGGTACTGGGATGGTTTTAATGTGTAGCTCAGTGGAAGCAATTATTATGTCTCATTTATGTAATATTTTTAAAGTGTAGCTCGGTGTGAAGCATTTGTATATGTCATGTGTCAAACGAGCGTTAATATACAATCCTCGGACGCTTTTAATTGAGTATAAAGAGTCTCATTCTCAGGACTATCTTTATATATTGGGTTATGCTGGCATTAAAAATGGAGAATTATATTTGATGTAATGCTCAGTTACATTGTTGGTGTTATGTCTTTCTTATTTTGAGTAAATATGAAAGACATATGTAATTCCATTCTTTCCTATTCTCCTGTAGGAGATATCCTTTAAGAATAAGAAGTGTTTGAGTAATTGGATTTTCCTTTATGTCCTAGGCCCTCCAGCCTATTTACTATTCAGCTAAGTCTGGGCCATTGGTTCTTGTGTAAAAATATTATAAATTCATAGTAATTTGTATATTTTTATACTTACCAATGGCCCAGACGGGGATGGCCCTCCCATGAGCGGGCACTCATACCTCCCCGATGATTATAACATTTAGCAGGCACTGCATGTGCAGATGTCATATGTATGGATGACCACATAGGGCATTCAATTTTCGGTTTTACATGCAAATTTGGGGGATTGGGCAGGATTGGGGGGCAAAATTTGTGTTTGGCCCTGGATAATTTTGAGTTAGCACCAGCTAAGTCTGGGCCATTGGTAAGTATAAAAATATACAAATTACTATGAATTTATAATTTTTAGCTCAACTTTGGCGAAGCCAAATTTGAGGTATTGCCATGGCCCATTGTCCGTCGTCTGTCTGGCTGTCTGTCGCGCCGTACACACGGCATGGGCTAGAGGCTGTATTTATGAACAGATCTTTACGAAACTTCTTGGGTACCTTTGTTATCATTGTGAGACGAGAACGAGTGTTTTGGGGTTCGGTCCGAAATTCAAGACGGCCACTGGCAGCCATTTTGTACAAAATTAGGTGCAATCAGATTTTTGCGCAGAACTTCCATATGAAAGTGCTGATTTGAATAATTTTTTGTATGAATGTTTAGTACCATAGGATACATCACATATAATACATGTTTTTTTCTCATGCGTAAATTATGCAAATTAGACTAACTTTAATCTATTTAATGTTACTTTCAGCACTGTAACCGCAAATGCCAATACGGCTTGGGCTAGAGGCCGTATTTATGAACCGATCTTTACGAAACTTCTTGGGTACCTTTGTTATCACCGTGGGACGAGAACGAGTGTTTTTGGGTGTGGTCTGAAATTCAAGATGGCTGTCGGTGGCCATTTTGTACCAAAATTAGTGCAATCAGTTTTTTGTACAGAACTTCTGTATGAAAGTTCTGATTTGAATAAATTTCTGTATGAATGTTTAGTAACATGGAATACATCACATATAATACGGGTTTTTTTCTCAAGCAGAAATTATGCAAATTAGGTGAACTTTGATTCAGTGCTACTTATACACAGTAAGTGCATGTGTCAATACGGCTTGGGCTAGAGGCTGTATTTATGAACCGATCTACACAAAACTTCTTGGGTACTTTTGTTATCACCTTGGGATGAGAACTAGTGTTTCTGGGTGCGGTCCAAAATTCAAGATGGCTGCCAGTGGCCATTTTGTACCGAAACTAGGTCCAATCAGTTTTTGTACACAACTTCTAGATGGCTCAGGCTAGAGGCCATATTTATGAACCGATCTTTACAAAACTTCTTGGGTACCTTTGTTATCACTGTGGGACTAGAACGAGTGTTTTTGGGTGCTGTCCAAAATTAAAGATGGCCGCCAGCAGCCTTTTTGTACCAAAATTAGTGCAATCAGTTTTTTGTACAGACCTTCTGTATGTATGTCTTGAGTTTTTTAACTGTAGCCCCGAATGAATAATATTATCCTTTATCCAAGGAATCATCTGTTTGTGCCCTCGTAATAAACAAATTCAGCAGCTGAAAAAATAATTTTTAAAAAATTTCAACAAAACTATATCATGTGACCCCTCATTGGAACGAGCTCATTGAGCTCATTCCAAGGAGGGGTCACATAATATAGTTTTGTTGAAATCTTTAGGGAAAATCTGATAAATTAATTTTGAAAATAATAAATTTTGATATCGTCTACGTTGGAAAAAAGGTTTTTCGAACCGCATCATTAATGTATGCTAATTCGTTCCGACTGTAATGCCTTGAGTCTCAATTGTGGTACTTGTGTTCATATATCTGAACAGTTTTCGATATACCGGTATACCACAGTATTTTTTTGAATACCGATACCGGTATTCAATTTTGAATACGGTGCAGCCCTAGTAACATGGAATACATCACATGTAAAAAATGTTTTTTTCTCGTGCAGAAATTATGCAAATTAGATGAACTTTGATTTGTTCAGTGCTACTTATACACAGTAAGTGCACATGTCAATACGGCTCGGGCTAGAGTCTGTATTTATGAACTGATCTTCATGAAACTTATTGGGGTACCTTTGTTATCACCTTGTGACAGGAACGAGTGTTTTGGGGTGGCTTTGTTATCACTGTGCTATGAGAACAAATATTTTTGGGTTCAGTCAGACCCACTCAGGGACTCAAAGATTTCTTTTCTAGTTTAGCATCTAACTGTCACCCCACTTTTACAACAGTTTACCTATATATTTGTTACAGGCTACGGTCAGCATTTATGTACAGACCGTTACAATACTTTACATGTACCTTTGTTATCAGGTCATTACCTAGATGTTTGTCATTGCTGTGTCACACACTATACATGTACATGTCTTAAACAAGTTGAGCTACAGTGTCATTGACACTTTCATTATCCAACAGAACTGATGTGAAAACTGAAACAATTTATCAAAAGATGTTCAGACTAGCTTGCTTTTTTTCCTCTGAAGATAACATGGCCAAAAATATAGTCATCAAGTCTCATAACTTGCATTTAACAAAGTGATTCTTTTTAGGCACAAGCGACTCGTTATTGGCAAATCTACGTCTATCAAACGATCTAAGTTTTAGCTTAACTTGACAAAGTCAAGATAAGCTATTGCCATCACACATGCGGAAGTCTGTTAGTCTGCGAGTCTGTTCACATTTTTCTTTAGCACATGCTACACCCCGTAGTTCTTGTCTGATCGTCACAAATTTTCATATGCAGGTTTGGGGTAGTGTTGAAACAATTAGCCGACTAATCGACATTGACGCGATTATTAAATTAGTCAATCCCTAAATCTGCTAGTTGATTATTCGGAATATCTGCCCCAACCATACACCATCCCCTTAAATTCACCCAACATTGTTGCGAACGTCACAAGTCAACTCAGGAGATGAAAAAACAACCCATGGAAATAACACGTTTGATGTTTCCGACTGCATGAATAACAACCCTAGTTGGCCAACTGGGTCCGGGTCTTTTCGGCCTCAGGAACATTCGGCCCCAGGTATTTTTCTGGGAACATTTGGCCTCAGATGAGGCCGAATGTTCCATCTTTTGAGGCCGAATGTTCCCACTTTTGGTAAAACATTTCTAAGTTTGGGAGTTGAAAAATAACTTTAAAAAATATTTTTTTAGTTCATTTTGTTGTGTTTTTTTTTTGTATATTAGGAGTTTTTCCAGAATATTTTTTTTAAAGAACAATATATACGACCTACCTTTATTCCTAAAGTCGAAATATATTGAGCACGAGACCGATCCATAATAAATAATGAAATATAAAATCCATTGTATAAAATCCACTGCATTGAATAACAGAATGACAATATGTGTGCTCCAATGCCGACCTGCAAACCCAAAATGATATACTTCTTCTTTGGGTATTGTTTGGCACAACTCAGCTTAAAAAATTTGTTTTTATAAGTTCTTCTGAAGTAGTGATCAAAGTTCTGACCTCTGATGAGATACTCATACAGCGTTTTTACAGTACGACTGAAGCTTGATTGATTTAATCGCACTTGATTAGGCGATCATATATACTGTTTTTAAAATTTTTTTGAACACTTAAACCTTTTCATGTGGACTGTAACTATAGCCCTCTCCCTTATAGGTTGGAGGATGACTCCCAGCTTTAAAAAACTCTCGTGGATTTGTAAGCAAATAAAGTTGTTCGGGGTTGCAAGGAATTTAAATCCCACATCGTCCCTGTGCACCTTCTGCGTGCTGAAACCTTTCATTTCATTCATTGCTTCAGCTTTCAGTCGCACATATTGGTGGATTTTTTCCTTTTTGTAACCGTTATGGATAACATGCTGGGGCTACTCCCAAAACAGCGACTGTTTGGGTTTCTTTTTCTGTTCAGTATTCATAAGGAAATAAAATTGTAAAGCAAAGTTATTCGGGTCGAAAGGGATTTTAAATTTAAAGGCCGAATGTTCCCGAGGCCAAAAAGACCCGCTCCCAGCCAACTGACCCAAGATTGAATAAGCCCAGGAGTGCGTGAAGTAAACAGAAAAATATATGGGCGAGCTTATTCTCGAGGGAGCAGTCTGCAGGAAAATTTGGACCCAAAGTTGACATGAAATTAGGCCACCTATGGACATCATTTTGTTCACCTGGTACTAGTAAATTCGAAATGTCTTACAGAAGCATCAAAGAGAAATTTTGGAAGAACACATACCAGTTCGTATTTGGAACAATTTGTTATCACTAAAGAACCAATTACAAAATCCATGTGCTTTTTATTTTCATTTTGTAAATACATGCAGACTTATTCCTGGAAATCTGCGAGTTTCCGGGAAATTGAAAGTGAAACTAGCTTTTCCTCGAACTGCAACTGAGTTAAGAGGAAACCCAATCAGGTCAGGTGATGATTTTCAAAGCAGACAATATGGAAATTAGTAGGCATGTTCGATGTATGCATAATTATGGACAGACGAGAGGTTAAGTCATAATATGAGAAGTTGTGGAAGTGTTCTGTGCACAATTGTTGACAGACTGATGACTGCTGTCAGTGCTGTGGGCATCAACTGTGCTTAATTTTCGACAGGGGATGTGCATCACACATGCGTAAAGAGCACTTTTGTTGACATTCAATGGGATGGAACAAATAAAAAAAAAAAACCTGAATAATGATTTATTTTATTAAAATATCAGTGGCTGTATTGAGAAAAAATGATTTTAAACAGAAGCTACCAACATTAATTCTCTCTCGAAACTGAAAGAGGTTTTTGGGGACTTTGAAAGCTTCACTTGCCATTGTTTCATTGCAAGTATTACTGTTAGTTTTAACCAGGGAAGAACTGTGGTACACATGTTCGATAACAATAACATGGGGCTTCAACTAGTCGATTAGTAATTGATTACTGCTGGCGAGTCACCATTGGCGACTAGTTGATTCCTGAAAATCACTAATCGTTTCAACACTAGTTTGGGGTCATGTCTAGATGTGAACATCCCTCTTTGGTCGCGATCGTCGACCGGTATGGCTGCCCGAGCCCAAAACCCGAAAACCATTAGCACAGTCTACCGGTCATATTTTTGAAGGGATTTCATTGTAATTTGGTAGGATGCCTCTGTATAATGTCGAGATGAGAACGTCCCCTTTTGGTCATGATCTGTCAACCGTGATGGTTGCCCAAGCCTAAAACCCCAAAACTTTTTAGCACAATCTGCAGGTCATATTTAATATGGAGGGATTTCATTATAACTTGGTAGGATGACTCTGTATTCTGTTTAGATGAGAACTTCCCCATTTGGTCTCGATCTGTCAACCATGATGACTGCCCGAGCCCCAAACCCAAAAACCTTTAGCACAGTGTGCATGTCATATTTATGGAGGGATTTTATTGTTACTTGGTAGTTTGACTTCATATAATGTCTAGATGAGAACGTCCCCTTTTGGATGCAGTTGGTCATCTGTGACGGCTTCAGGGACCCGAAGCCCAAAAACCTTTAGCACAGTCTACAGGTCATATTTATGAAGGGATCTCATTGTAACCTGGTAGGATGACTCCAAATAATGACTAGATGAGGACGTCCCTTTTTGGTTGCGATCATTCAACCGTGATGGCTGCCCGAGCCCAAAACCCGAAAACCTTTAGCATAGTCTATAGGTGGTATTTATGGAAGGATTTCATTGTAACTTGTTAGGTTGACTCCATATAATGCCTAGTTAGTGACATCCCCTTTTGGTCGTGATTGGTCAACTGTGACGACTACAGGGGCCCAAAGCCCGAAAACCTTGAGCACAGTCTACAGGTCATATTTATGAAGGGATTTCATTGTAACTTCGTAGGACCACTCCAGATAATGCCCAGATGAGAATGTCCCCTTTTGGTCGCGATCATTCAACCATGATGGCAGCTTGAGCCCAAAACCCGAAACACTTAAGTACAGACTACAGGTTGTATTTGTGAAGGGATTTCATTGTAACTTCGTAGAATGACTCAGTATAATGTCGTTGATGAGGACATCCCCTTTTAGTTGCATTTGATCAACTGTGATGGCTACACAGTCCTGAAGCCTGAAAACCTTTAGCACAGTCTACAGGCCATATTTATGAAGGGATTTCATTGTAACTTGATAGGATGACTCGTTTTGGAATTTCACTGTAACTTGGTAATTTTTTTTGACATACGTTAACTGTGAGGGCCACATACATTAACAGTGAAGGTCACATTAATCCGCCCCTCAGATCTTGAGTACAGTGTACACCTCATATTATTTTTATTAAAAACATTGCATACAGGGAACAGAAATTAACATATTCCCAATTATCACAATTCTTGTCTTATTTCATAATCCTTTCATAAACATTGAACATTATCCTTTTCATCAAACACAACACACAGACAAGTTAAGCTACAGTGTCATTGACACTTTCATTGGAAACAATGTACTGTTCAACACAAATAAATCCAGCTAGATAATGATAAGTATATAACTGTTTTGGGGGAAATTTTATTGTTTATGATGAAATATATGTAAATACAAAAAGTGACCCATTATTGGCACACTAACTATATCAAAAGTAGACAGAACTAGCGGCAGTAGCAAGAATAATTTTCTTTCAATTTTACAATACCATAGAGTCCTTTGCAGTTGCGTTCTCTTCTAGGTCTAACCTAATTCACATTACTTCATACATCAAAATCAAATGAAGGTTGTGATCTATAGAACACAAAAAATATTTGTAATCAGCTCACAGAGTTGACAGCAGGTCGAATGGTTCCTGGAAGTCTGCTACCGTATTTGTTCCAGAACTGATAGTAAAATAATATTTCAAGAGAACAACTTGTGGCCAAATGAGCTTCAGATATCCAACAACAAAGCTAGGCACTCATAAAGCTTTATGATGCAGTGACAGGACTGCATTTGGGGGAAGAACAACACTCTCTGCATTTTTTATTGAAGGATTAAAAAAGTGAATTGGTTATTTCTAGTTTTTACCCCACCTGGCTTCAAGTTGGAGTGAGCTGTAGTGATCATTCTTCCTCCGTCATCTGTGATCGTGCTGTTCGTGCCTTCTCCAGAACTGTTGAACTGATTACAGTAAAATTTGAGGTGTTTTTGTTTGTTTTGACATCGCATTTTCATTTTGTTCAAATCATCTTGTCCTGCCCTATAGGGAGGGGTTGAGGAAAAATACCCACAAATTTAAAAAAACACATCTGAACCCAAAGGTACAATGACTTAATATTTGGAAGTGATCTTACTTTTGAGGTGTAAAAAAATGTTCGAACAAAGTTTGTAGGGCAATATTTGCCTTTATTATAGAGAGGGGCAAGATTTTGAGCCGCGTCCAAATTTTCTATTTTCTTAACTGGTTGATTGCTAGAAACCACTATCAGGGCTTTAAAAAAATGAGGGTACCAGATCAAAAGCCAACATTTTCCTTACTCGTGTTTCATATTCATTCAAACGCAAATAATAATTTGTTTATATAAATTTGTTACATTACAAATTATTGGAAAGTGCCTGTGGGCACTCTCCAATAATTTGTAAGAAAACAGATTTTGATCAAAAAATTCCGACCACCAAAAATAAGCTATCCCTCAACCAGTTAACTGATGAACCGATTTGAACCAAATTTGGTATGTGGTATTATTGAGTCACAAGTACTTGATTCATGCAAAAACATTTTCTCACATCCATGTGGGTACCCCAAGAGCTAAAAAGAGAAATATTTTCAAATGTCTATATTTTCTAAACAGAAAACTATTATTTGGTATGAAGCATCCTTTTGACCAGTAAAATGGAATGGTAAAAAAAATTGCCATCAGCTGTGTCATACTGCACCATAGGATGAATCAAAGAAATTGTTCCATTGGCATATTTTCAAAAAATAAAAAAAAATTTTTTCTCCTGAGCCACTGATCAGAATCTTATGATATTTGAATACATCCATAGTGTGTGTGTGTTGGGGGGGGGGGGGGGGGGGGGTGGTTGGGGGGGGGGATACAATTTTTGTTCAAAATACGTTTCTCGCTTCACTGGGGAGCCAAATTTTAACTTGGTATAATATGAGAAATATTCTTTAAAATATTTTTCTCTAGAACTACAAGTCAGAATCTTCTTGACATTTGGTATAAAACACAGTTGTGGGGGTCAGATTCAAGTTTGTTCAAATCAAATCCCTTGGTTAATATTTGGGCTCCATATGGGAGCCAGAATTTTAACTTAGTTTACCTGGTACAATATGAGCAATAATCTTTAAAAATCTTCTTCTTCAGATCCACCTGTCAGAATCTTTTAATATTTGGTATACTGCATCCCTAAGGAAGTTAGATCCAAGTTTGTTCAAATCAAGTTCCTTGGTTAGGGTGGATACAATTTTGTTCAAAATACGTTTTTCGCTTCACTGGAGAGACAAATTTTAACTTGGTGCAATATGAGAAATATTCTTTAAAATATTTTTCTCTAGAACTACTAGTCAGAATCTTTTTAACATTTGGTATAAAACACAGTTGTGGGGGTCAGATTCAAGTTTGTTCAAATCAAATCCCTCCTGGTTAATATTTGGGCTCCATATGGGAGCCAGAATTTTAACTTAGCTTACCTGGTACAATATGAGGAATAATCTTTAAAAATCTTCTTCAGATCCACCTGTCAGAATCTTTTAATATTTGGTATACTGCATCCCTAAGGAAGTTAGATCCAAGTTTGTTAAAATCAGGTTCCTGGGTTGATATTTGTCTCCCTATGGGAACACAAAATTTAACTTTGTGCCTATGGGGAATGGTCTTTAGAAATCTTCTTGTCTAGAACCACCAGTCAGAATCTTTTGATCTTTGGTATACATCATCTGTACAAGGGTTGGACTCAAGTTTGTTCAAATTAAGTCCATCTGTTATTTTGTGGGGTCCTTATGAGAGCCCAAATTCTAATTTAGTGCAATATGAGGAATAACCTTGAAAAATATTCTCTAGATCCACCAGTCTGGTATACATCAGCCTTACAGGAAATGGATTCAAATTTGTCCACATTAAGTCTGTGGGTTGATAATTGGGATTTGCAATTTGTATGGGAGCCTGTATTTGGTATACAACACTGGAAGCAAGATCGCACGTTAGTTGTTAACCAAATTTGGTATGTGGTATTATTGAGTCACAAGTACTTGATTCATGCAAAAACATTTTCTCACATCCATGTGGGTAACCCAAGAGCTAAAAAGAGAAATATTTTCAAATGTCTATATTTTCTAAACAGAAAACTATTATTTGGTATGAAGCATCCTTTTGACCAGTAAAATGGAATGGTAAAAAAAATTGCCATCAGCTGTGTCATACTGCACCATAGGATGAATCAAAGAAATTGTTCCATTGGCATATTTTCAAAAAATAAAAATTTTTTTTTTCTCCTGAGCCACTGATCAGAATCTTATGATATTTGAATACATCCATAGTGTGTGTGTGTTGGGGGGGGGGGGGGGGGTGGTTGGGGGGGGGGGATACAATTTTTGTTCAAAATACGTTTCTCGCTTCACTGGGGAGCCAAATTTTAACTTGGTATAATATGAGAAATATTCTTTAAAATATTTTTCTCTAGAACTACAAGTCAGAATCTTCTTGACATTTGGTATAAAACACAGTTGTGGGGGTCAGATTCAAGTTTGTTCAAATCAAATCCCTTGGTTAATATTTGGGCTCCATATGGGAGCCAGAATTTTAACTTAGTTTACCTGGTACAATATGAGCAATAATCTTTAAAAATCTTCTTCTTCAGATCCACCTGTCAGAATCTTTTAATATTTGGTATACTGCATCCCTAAGGAAGTTAGATCCAAGTTTGTTCAAATCAAGTTCCTTGGTTAGGGTGGATACAATTTTGTTCAAAATACGTTTTTCGCTTCACTGGAGAGACAAATTTTAACTTGGTGTAATATGAGAAATATTCTTTAAAATATTTTTCTCTAGAACTACTAGTCAGAATCTTTTTAACATTTGGTATAAAACACAGTTGTGGGGGTCAGATTCAAGTTTGTTCAAATCAAATCCCTCCTGGTTAATATTTGGGCTCCATATGGGAGCCAGAATTTTAACTTAGCTTACCTGGTACAATATGAGGAATAATCTTTAAAAATCTTCTTCAGATCCACCTGTCAGAATCTTTTAATATTTGGTATACTGCATCCCTAAGGAAGTTAGATCCAAGTTTGTTAAAATCAGGTTCCTGGGTTGATATTTGTCTCCCTATGGGAACACAAAATTTAACTTTGTGCCTATGGGGAATGGTCTTTAGAAATCTTCTTGTCTAGAACCACCAGTCAGAATCTTTTGATCTTTGGTATACAGCATCTGTACAAGGGTTGGACTCAAGTTTGTTCAAATTAAGTCCATCTGTTATTTTGTGGGGTCCCTATGAGAGCCCAAATTCTAATTTAGTGCAATATGAGGAATAACCTTGAAAAATATTCTCTAGATCCACCAGTCTGGTATACATCAGCCTTACAGGAAATGGATTCAAATTTGTCCAAATCAAGTCTGTGGGTTGATAATTGGGATTTGCAATTTGTATGGGAGCCTGTATTTGGTATACAACACTGGAAGCAAGATCGCACGTTAGTTGTTACTATTTATTTTAGCAGAAATTCTTGTAAGATGGTAATTTAATAAACTTATGTTGTATTACTTTTTTATACGCCCATTTTGAGCTTTTAATACTTTTAATTATGTTAGTATAACCACAATGGATTTTCCAATTCCAGAACAGGTAAAAAGTTTTTGTCATGGTTTCAGTCTTCAAAGGGGCGGTCTCTCAAGACAGGTCCATTTTGGCATAAAAATGCAAGTTGGTATCAGGTCACAGTGGTCTCACAAGACAGGTGGTCTCCCATAGCAGGTCCATTATAGAGTAAAACCAATCGGTGCCTGGCAGATGTGGTCCCTCAAGACAGGTGGTCTCTCAAGACAGGTTTTACTGTACAGCTGTCCATCTGTCCATCTGTCCGTCTGTCCATCTGTCCACACGTCGTACAATAACTCGAAAACGCTTACAGCAATTGTTGTGATTTTTTGGTGGAAAGTGTATGTTGATGGAAGGAAGCTCCCTTTAGATTTGTGTCGCTGTCCGATTTGTCATTCCAGAGTTATGGGACTTTATTTATCAAAATATATTCAATTTTCCACATGTCGAACAATAACTTGAAAATGCTTACAGCAATTTTCATGATTTTTGGATGGCAAGTATATGTTGACAGAAGGAATCTCTTCTCTTTGTGTTGCTGTCCGATATGTCATTCCAGAGTTATGGGACTTTATTCGTCAAAATACAAGCAATTTTCCACATGTTGAACAATAACTTGAAAATGCTTACAGCAATTTTCATGATTTTTTGGTTGCAAGTATATGTTGATAGAAGGAATCTCCCTTTCGATTTGTGTCGCTGTCCGATTTGTCATTCCAGAGTTATTGGACTTTATTGGCAATTTTCCACATGTCGGACTTTGAGCAATTTTCATGATTTTTTGGTGGCAAATATATTTAACCTGACAAGTACACATGTACACTCATATTGTGTGCTTCACTCTTGTAATTAATAACGAGTGTATCATGTGCTCATGGCGCAGCTGTTTATTGTAACCTGGCACAACCTGCTGTAACCTGTAGTTCGGTCATGTATTTTACAATTGACGAAACCCACATGTAACCTGAAATTAAATATTTGGCATCAACTTTTTTTTTCAGGCATTATGGTGTCAACTTCTGATGTGGAGGGGTGGATTTTGGAACATGGAATAAAATATAACATGACTGATGTCATTAAAGGTTCGAAGATATTTCATTCAGATTGGTTATACATACGTATCTGTTTTTTTCTCACATGCTCGTTGGAAGGTCAACAAAACATCCTTTGTTCTTGAAGAGAAAAATAATGGAATTGTTAACAATCAGTCAAGGCTATTGTGCTGCACGTATATGTACAGTGTGGCCACCATGGACTGGTCACTTTCCACGTGTGGGCACTATTTCCACGGATGCAGTAATATTAGATTCCAAACACTAATTATAGGAATAATCATCAAAAATTTAATTAATGAGGCAGTGGGTACAATCCAATGCTTCAATAATTAAAAGTTTGGCAATGATGATTTTTATTACCTGGTAAACGTGTGGGTGGACATCACTGCCTATGCGTGGATTACGACCAGTCCGCAGCGACTGTACTGTAGATACATACTCTCGAGTGCCTAATAATAGTACACGGCAAAATAATAGTACAGGGTGAAAAATTTCCGGAAAACTAATAATAGTACAGGGTCGAATAATAGTATAGGGTGGAAAATTCCAAGATGTGAGCCAACTGCTATGCTCTGAACCGTTTTCAGAGACGTCTGATGCTCTTGAAGTGGTGAAGCGCTAAATTACTTTCGGTTATCATAATTTTCACATGGATTTGATTTGTTGCAATTTATGGGAGAGTGCCTTTTGGCACTCTCCCATAAATTGCACCAAGACAAAACCCTATAGACAAATTAATTCTGTTTCAGTGATGGTATGAAGCACATTCATTGAGTACTAGGCCTTAAAGTTATGGTAACAGTACTTCAGAATAAAGCCCAAATATATGCTTCCACCTCTCTCCCCATTAAAATTTCCATTGCATCCTGCGTTTGCTTGTACATGTACCTTACTAGTTTGTTTTGGTGAACTTCTTGAGATAAGCAGCTGCTCTGCACTTTCGTTTGCTGAAAATTAATAATCATACAGGGTCAAATAAGGATCATACTGGTGGGAATTTTGTTCAAAAAAGAATAATCATACATGTATGATTATTAGGCACTCAAGAGTAATAGAAATCACAACACCCACCCATACCAGGCCTGTTGGACACAATGACATCTTACAGACCCACTGTAATATGGTTTGGAGGGAGAGAAAGGATGGGTATTTTCACCACAGCATGTGTTTCTGAAACATCTCATTTCTGTCTTGTCTGCTTTAGCAGGGCTGAAAATAAAAAGCTAGCAGGTTACGCTCCATAACGTGGTGGTAACGTATAGTAAGAAAGTGTTGTGCTACTTTTCCACCTTTTCTGATTTTTCCACGCCAGCCTTACTCTTTATGTTTAACCCTTTACCTAACACGAAAAACAGATGACACTTGCAAATAAAATTTTTGAAGCACCAATTTTTTTTAATTTTTTGCTTCAAAAACATAGCTTATGACCCCTCATTGGAACAGTGCTCATTGAGCTCATTCCAATGAGGGGTCATAAGCTATGTTTTTGTGACAAAAAATGAAAAAGTAATAAAAATTGAATGGTGAATTCTGTCAATAGCGCTGGCCAGTTTTGGCCGTTACGTTCGGTAAAGGGTTAACATAATTTCTGCTAAATGGCAAAATTGTGAGTTATTGCTATTTATTTCGGTGGAAATGCTGTTAAGATGTGAATTATCGTTCTTGTCAGACTATTATTTTGTAGAGTTATGCCAATTTTGACATGAAAGAATCTGACACATAAGTCTGAATTTTGTCCAGAGGGTTTCTTGGAGGTATTTGGACCGATTCATTCAAAACTTGTTATGCATGTTCATCACCTTGGGAAGCTGTGCACCTGTGATTGTAATTTTAGCCTGACTATTCCTTCCAAAGTTGTACCCCATTTTGACTTTAGAAATTTCACATTTTTAACTTAACTTGACAACGTCAAGATAAGCAATTGCCATCAACGTGCGGAAGTCTGTGAGTCTGTTCACATTTTCTTTGGCACAGGCTACACCCCATAGTTCTTGTCCGATCATCACAAAATTTCATATGCAGGTTCGAGGTCATGTCTAGATGAGAATGTCCCTTTTGGGCACGATCGGTCAACCCTGATGGCAGCAAGAGCCCGAAACCTGAAAACCTTTAGCACAGTTTACAGGCCGTATTTTTGAAGGGATTTCATTGTAACATGGAAGGATGACTCCGTATAATGTCTAGATGAGAACGTCCCCTTTTGGTCACGATCGGTTAACCGTGATGGCTGAGAGAGCCTGAAACCCAAAAACCTTCAGCACAATCTACAGGTTGTATTTATGAAAGGATTTCATTGTAACTTAGTAGGATGACTCCATATAATGTCTAGATGGGAACATCCTATTTTGTTTAGCACAGTCTACAGTTCATACTTATAAACCAGTTTCATTGTAACTTGGAAGGATAATTCGATATGATGTCCAGATGAGACTGTTGTTTTTTGGTCACAATTGGTCAGCCGTTACTGCCACCGGGTCACTTGACCTGGATTCCTTTAGTACTGCTTTATGAAGGGGATTCCGGGGGGTGTGGTGGCATCGTGGTAACCGGTTCTTGTCAGATCACCGAAGTTAAGCAACGTCAAACATGTTTAGTAGTTGGATAGGTGACCATTTCAGCGACTGATTTGCGCTCCCACGTTGTGTCCTTGGGCAAGGCACTTAACCCCAATTGCCTGCATGGGGGCACAATGACGCTGTGAACTAAGGTGTACTGCATGTCGACGGTGCGCATGTCTTCAACCAATCTAACACTGCCTGTGCCGCGGTTCAGAGTTACGATGTTGGAGAGCGGACAGCTGCTCATCGTTGCTTGTTGGTTCTCTCTAGGGACTCCGGCTTCCTCCACCTGTAAAACTGCCACCGACATGATATGACCCTGGCTGTTAATGTGTCGTTAAACTCTAAATAAATAAATAATGAAGGGATTCCATTGTAACTTGGTAGGATAACTTGGTAAGATATCTATGATGAAGCTCTCCTATTTTGGTCATGATCGCTCAACTGTGACTGCCTAACCATCTCGTGACCTAGATTCCTTTAGCAAAGTCTACGAGTTATATTTATGAAGAGATTTCATTGTAACTTGGTAGGATGACTTGTTTTGGACTGATTTTACTGTAACTTTGTAACTTTCGTTGACATACATTAACTGTTAGGGCCACATCAATCCAGGCCTCAATTCTTTAGAACAGTCTGCGCTCATATTATTCATATTGAAAACATAGGATACAGGGAACAGAAATTAACATATTCTCAATTATCACAATTCTTGTCTTATTTCATAATCCTTTCATAAACATTGAACATTTTCCTTTTCATCAAACACTACACACAGTCAAGTTAAGCTACAGTGTCATTGACACTTTCATTGTCAACATTTTGGTTTTTGGATGATAACTTGAGTTCGGATTTGTCGATCAGTATCAACTTGGTTTGTGTCTTAGTCATACTAAAATAGAGGTTCAGTTCTTGGGATTCTGTCTGATGTAATTGGTTGGTCCATGAATCAAAACAGTAGTTATGTAGAAAGCCTACCAGGTGTATTATGCAATGCTAGGCAGTGCTGTTATTAGCTTAACTTGACAAAGTCATGGTAAGCTATTGCCATCACGCATGGTGAAGTCTGTGAGTCTGTTCACGTTTTCTTTAGCACAGGTTACACCCCGTTATTCTTGTCTGATCATCTCGAAATTTCATATGCAGGTTCGAGGTCATGTCTATATGAGAGCATCCCCTTTTAGTTGCAATCGGTCAACCGTGATGGCTCCAAGAGCCCAAAACCCCAAAACCTTTAGCACAGTCTACAGGTCGCATTTATTAAGGGATTTCATTGTAACTTGGTAGGATGACTTCGTATAATGTCTAGATGGGAACGTCCCCATTTGGTCGTGATTGGTCAACCATGACGGCTTCGCGGACCCGAAGCCCGAAAACCTTTAGCACAGTCTACAGGTCGTATTTATGAAGGGATTTTATTGTAACTTGGTAGGATGACTCTGTATAATGTCTAGATGAGAACATCCCTTTTTGGTTTGGTTCAGTTAACTGTGATGGCTGCGTGGGCACGTTACCTAGATTCCTTTAACGCAGTCTTCAGCTTGCATTTATAAAGGGATTTCATTGCAAATTTGTAGGATGACTCAGTATAATGTCTAGATGAGAACATCCTATTTTGGGTGTGATCAGTCAGCCGTGACAGCCGCACAGGCTAGGGCTGGGCGGTTTTGAAATTTGCATTTCGGTTTGGTTTCGGTTTCGGTTTTGTACAAAAACTCGGTTTTCGGTTCGGTTTTTCAAAATATATTGTAGAAATCCACATTTTAGAGAGTAATGTACACATAAAATGTGTCTGTATTTGTCATCCAAGTCATGAGGCTCATATAGCGTGTTGAGTCATTCGGGTTACTCAGTGTTCACCACTCTTCTCAGCTAATGGACATATTGTGTTGGGCTGCGTAGTGGGCTACTGTGGTGGAGACATGAGGTATCTAGGGAGACCAGCTCCCCTCCCCCCCACACACACACTCAAAATCCATCTTGTTTCTCCCATCCCCAAATTTGAAAAGATTCTTTTTGATTTCCTGCCCTCAGTACAAGTACAGTACCCTCAGTCCTGAGATTGCTCCCCCCCCCCCCCCCCCTCAAAAAAAAAAAAAAAAAAAACTCTTCGCCAGCATGGTCCACAGGATTTCAATCCATGGCTCCACCACTGGTGGGATCTGCCTTGTTCTGTCAGTGAGATTTGGGGTCTTGTCAAGATGCAGAAATTCAAAAGAAAAGCTACAATTTAGCAAAAATCACCATTTCCTTATTTTTTATGGAGTCGCTAAGCTCTCACCCTGGTTTTGGTGGACAATATGCAATTGTTGTGCTTATTTTGGTAATTATCACATCGCTTGAAAATAGACATGCCCCGTGTTTCTTGATGGTTCCTGCTTCAAATGACAGTGGAATAAGAGGAACACAAATCATATTTCTTGTGATTTTGATAACTATTATTGAAGTAAGTCGTGATATACGAATCACTTTTATTGGTAACTCACTCACTCCAATGCTTTCACAATATCTCTCCTAATTTCGGTACTGGGACGTTTTGGCCTTGGGACGTTTCGGCCTCGAGGCGTTTCGGCCTTGGGACGTGTCGGCCCAAGACGTTTCGGCCCGAGACGTTTCGGCCTCCATATGTTGAAGTACCGGAGAAAGGAGAAAATTTTTTTTATTACATAACAAGAAAAAAAATGTTGAAGCGACTTAACGTTTACACAAATATGTCTAATACAATTATCCCCCACCACCCTTCAACACCTCCAGTTCAATTATTTTTATGTGTGGCATCAGCAATAAGATCTGATTTCAGCGATTGACCCTACAGCCTGTTTATAGTCAAGTGTCGCCGGCTCGTTCAGGCAGACGACACTTGATTAGAAACAGCTGCTTAGGTTGAATGTCTCTTTATTTAATTTAATTTCAATAAGATTTGAACAATAAAAAAATTGTTGAAGTGACTTACCGTTTTTACAAAAATGTCAATAAAAGTCGGCCGACGAAACAGAAAGATAGAAATAACAAATGACTTATAATCAGCAGAAAAAGAATACAGTTTCTTTTTAATCTTTGGAAAATCAGACAATAGATTATCACACCTTCCTTTGTCTCCCATCTGAATTTAAGAAGATCTGATTTTTACAAAAACATCCATTTTAGATTGCTTGTCACACCTTTTCCTGAGTAATTACTCTAAAAACAGTATTAGAATCATGACAGGTTTGTCGCACGAACATACCTCATTTGTATGTTATCACAATAATAACACTCCCACTCACCTTGTAAAAAAATATTTGGGGTCAGAAATGTGTGCAACATTGTACTGTGTAGACGTGAAAGCTCTAGGAAAATTTCTGCTTCATTTCAAAATGTGGAAAATTTTAAGTGAATTTGGAGTCTAGTTTCAAAATATTGGATATTTATATGTGAGTCCTGCCCATATCGGAAAAGTTCTTCATTCTCATAAATTCTCGAGACGTTTCGGCCCGATTGGAGGCCGAAACGTCCAGGCTGAAATGTCTCGGGCTGAAACGTCCCAAGGCCGAAACGTCATAGAACCCTAATTTCGACTGTAGAGGTTCGTTTTTTACTTTGATTTTGTTCAAACACAGAAATTGGGCGAAATGAGCGGTGCCAAGGTGAAGATATTACCAACTTTACTCTGCCCTCTTGGCATTTCATCTCAGTCAAGACAGGCGATTGATGTTTTTGAAGGGAGACGGCTGCATAATGGGATTTGAAAGAAAGTTTACAATATTGCATCTTGGAATTTGTTGTATTTACAAAATACACATGGTCATGGGAAAACACGTGTTGATTATAACATCTTTGTATTGGGAATGCAGCGTGTGTACCCGACAGACCTACGGTACTGCGCGATTCCTTAAAGTAAGTTCAAATAGTATACAAACAATTCCCAATAAGTTTAAAAAAAACTTTCAATAGTTACCTGCCATCCATTTAAC